>CM062392.1:4439599-5039599 GCA_031304145.1 Cardiospermum halicacabum
TTTCAAAGTTACAGACTCAATTGGGGACTTATTTAGCCGAGTTGAGAGTTTGCTTTATACTATAGCTGATGCTGCTGTCTCTTCTTCTCCAGAAACGGTGACGACGACAGCTAAACAGAACTCTAATTGGCTCTCTAATATCACCAATGTTATGGAAACTATTTTGAAGGTGAGTGGTTTGTGTTTCTACATTGATTCTTGTGTTTAAAGTTTTGGACTTCTTATGGTTTGTGGTTATTGTATTCAGGTTCTCAAAGATGGATTGTCTACTTTACACATTCCCTATTCTTATGGGTTTGCTATTATATTACTGATTGTGCTTGTTAAGGTCGCTACATTTCCCCTGACTAAGAAATAGGTTGGTTAGTTTGCTTCTTTGTATTTATGTATGTTTTTAAGATATGATTATTGTGGTTGTGGTAATTATCGATACATTTTCCTGGTTACTATTTTGTTTTGTTGTATGTAATTTGTGATGTTGTTAATGTACTGATGTTGTTTGTTGTGCATATAAGTTGAATCTGCAAATGTTATGCAGTCTTTGACACCACAGATAAAGGGTTGTTGTTGTTGTGTTTAATTTAGTAGGTTATTTTTATTGCTTGAATTTTCTTGGGGTTGGAGTTGGATTTATATCATTTGGTTTATAGTCGAGCTGAGTTGAGAAGGATTTTGTTTGTTAGGATTTTGTGATAATAAAATAGAGTTTGATTTTGACACTACAGTGTGTTTGGTAGCTGAAAAAAGTTAAGGAGAATCTTGTTATGAGAGTAAATGTATCGACACCTTAGATAGTAAAGGTGATAGGATTTGCTTTTTGTGTTTGGAGAATTTTTGTTGTTTGGATGTTAGTTCAGTGTAAGTAAGTAGGTTACAGCTCTTATTTTCATGTATGTGAGGTAATCTGTTTTAAAACTTGTTGAATTGTACTTATTAGTTTCTGATCGCATATCAGAACGTTTTGATGACAGATATCTGTGTTGTGAGTTCAGATATCTCAAAAATTTGTTTACATTGTTGTTGTATTTGAATGTTATTGCAGTTGGATGGAGTCCTTTTTGGATTGATTTGGCTTTAATTGGTCAGATTATTTCCATTTTAGGTTTAATTAATTTGATTGACATATGAGTTGTTTATTTTCTTAATTAGATTGATTTGGTCTTAAATGGTTAGACTATTTCATTTTTTGGTTTAATTGATTTGATTATATATTCTGATATGAGTTGTTTTTTTAATTGATTTGATCTTAATTGGTTAGATTATTTCCCTTTTGAGTTTAATTAATTTGATTTTGTAACGCGAGTTGTTTGTTTTCTTTGTATTAGATTAATTTTATTATATTTTCATTTATGAGTTATTTTTTTTCCCTTGGGAGATTATATTCGAAGAAGGGTATGCTATGGACAGTGTTGATTTATTTCTTGTTATTTCATCTGCTGGTTTTTGACATGATATTGCAGGTATTTTTAAATAATATGTTACTTGTGTTGGTTTCCAGTTGTTTCTGAAGTCAAATCAGATATGTGTGATCTGTATTCAGATATGTCTGATGTTACGTACATTTTTAGGTACCTGGTAAAAAGACATTAGTTCCTTTATAGGCAGAGAGAACGCCGTGGTATTTCAGTTGTTCTGACTTCGAAGTCGATCAGCATTTATCAAATCATGATGGCTTTGATTGTGAGTCATCCATGCATTTTTTAGATAACAAATTTGTACCTTGTGGTGTCCTTGTAGGAAATGGTGGGTAAGGACACCAATTTTGTGCAAGCTCTACATGTTCGTTATGTTTAAATTAAGGATACTGATTTTCTATAAGCTTTGCATATTTGTTTTGTTATTTTTCTATGACATTGTGAATGTTCTAATATCATATCAGATGTATGATTTCAAATTTTTCGAGGTTGATATCAGTACACAAGTCTCTCTTCCTCAATTTTAGTTCCTGTAATTAAATAACCCCTAAACCACCTAATACACTCACAAATGGTTGGGCTGTTGGGCCAACAATCTTGCAAGCAATCACTTCCCAACCCATCAAACCCATTTGTATACAAAAACCAAAAAACCTTTGGGGATCCGACTATTTTTTAGGTGTCATCAGATTTCTGATTTGTCATATTACCGTCTGAGGTCGCATCAGAGTCAAATTAACTCACAAATGGCTGGGCGGATCGGCCGCAAATCTTGCAAGCCTTCATTTCCCACCCTATTTGACCTATCTTTACAAAAAAAATTAAAAAAACTTAGGGGACCCGAGTATTGGACTACAGTTAAGTACCTCCTGAAGTAGAAGTATCACACCTACTCCCTTACACTCATGAATTCCACTAAGGAGAGTTGCAAATGCACTTGTCTATTTGAAAGTTTAGTACTACTTGTGTAAAGGACATTTCATACATGGGCAAAGCGAATTAGAGTCCAAAAGTGGCTAAGATTGGGCTTCTGAGGTGCCATCAGATTTTTGATATGTCATATTACCGTCTAAGGTCACATCGGAGTCAAATTAACTCACAAATGGCTGGGCAGATCAGCCCAAAATCTTGCAAGCCTTCATTTCCCACCCCATCTGACCTATCTTTACAGAAAAAAGTAAAAAACTTAGGGGACCCGACTATTACACCACACATTAGTGCCTACAAATGTAAGGGTAGCACTTCTAGGATGACACACTCATGCATTCCACTAAAGGGAGTTGCAAATGCACTTGTCTATTTGGAAGTTTAGTACTACTTATGTAAGGGACATTTCATACATGGGCAAAGCAAATTAAAGTCCAAAAGTAGCCAAGATTGAGCTTCTGAGGTGCCATCAGATTTCTGATATGCCATAATACCGTCTGAGGTCACATTAGAGTCAAATTAACTCACAAATGGCTAGGCGGATCGGCCCGAAATCTTGCAAGCTTTCATTTCCCACCCCATCTGATCTATCTTTACAGAAAAAACTAAAAAAACTTAGGGGACCCGACTATTACACCACACATTAGTGCCTACGAATGTAAAAGTAACACTTCTAGGATGACGCACTCATGCATTCCACTAAGATGTAAGGTATAAACACTTATTTTTTAAAACGTTTAGTACTACATGTACAAAACCTTAAAAATGCAATAAGAGATCTGATTGTATTGTAATAGGGGCTAAAAGTTCAATTCTGAACTGCTATCAGATTTCTAATCTGACATTCTGACGTCTGATGCCACATCAGAGTCTGTTTTACTAACAGCTCTCTTAACGATTCGACCCCTAATTTGGCTGGCCATCACTTCCCATCCAAGCAGACCTTTTTATCTAGAAAAAAAAAAACTTAGGGGACCCGACTATTACACCACACATCAGTGCCTACCAATGTAAGAGTGACACTTCTAGGATGATACACCCATGCATTACACTAAAATGTAAGGTATAGACACTTATTTTTCAAAACTTTCAGTACTACATGTACAAAACCTTAAAAATGCAATAAGAGATCGGATTGTATTGTAATAGGGGTTAAAAGTTCAATTCTGAACTGTCATCAGATTTCTGATCTAAAATTCTAACGTTTGATGCCACATCAGAGTCCGTTTTACTCACAGTTCCCTTAATGATTCGACCCCTAATTTGGCAGGTCATCGTTTCCATCCAAGCAGACCTTGCCTTATGGTAACCCATACGACCCCTAAAGACAACACCGAACTTCTTTCACTACCATTATCACTTCATTAGAAAAAAGAAAAAAATACAGGACATAATTTATATTGATTTTTTTTATTTTACATCGCAAATATGATATCAACTCACAGTTTCTAATTTCATATTTTCTCTGCCTGACTAGAGATCAGAGTTCTGGTTCCAACCAAATTTCTACTTCCTAAACAAACTACGTTTTAAGGTAAGTTACAGTTTCTGAAAATAATAAATTACACGCACACAAATACAACGATTACACAACTATGACTTTGCTGCTTCCTCATGGCGAGCCATCAACACTGTCCTTAGGTATACCCTTATTCGAATATATTCTCCCATGGACCTGCTCATAAGTCGCAACACATTCAAAGGTCACAGCACATTCAAAAACCTCATGTCTCTGTCACCATATACGTAAGAATTATCGTCCCAAAAAGAACCATTAAACTACAAGAACATTCAAAGACAACAACCATGTAAACATACATGTAAGATATGTAATCAATTAAGACCAATTAATCTAACCAAAAAATGAAGCAATTTATCAACTCATATTAGAATATATATTCAAATCAATTAAGCTTAAAAAGAAAAAAATCTAACTAATTAAGACTAAATAAATCTAACAAGGTAAAAAAAAATAACTCATATCATAAAACCGAATTAATTATAAATTCAAAAGGAAACAATCTAATTAATTTAGATTAAATAAATCAAAACAATTAAACTAACAAATAAAGAAACAATCTAACTAATTAAGACTAAATAAATCTAACATGGTAAAAAAACAACTCATTTCATAAAATTGAATTAATTATAAATTCAAAAGGAAACAATCTAACTAATTTAGATTAAATAAATCAAAACATAATCCAAACAATCAAACTAACAAATAAAGAAATATTCTAACTAATTAAGACTAAAATTGTCTGTTCCTAAACCATATTTGTTAACAATAACCACTAAAATAACAGCACTGGTCTCTCATCAAATTAATATGTACAACCCAGACTATTCTGAACTGACATCAAAAAATCAGATTACAATTCAAACCTATAAGATCTACCATCAATTAACAGTTTAAACAAGTGAGGTCTGATAATGTACCTGGTATATGCAACGGCGTGGAAACAATGGAATTTATCAATCTGCCAAAGACCATAGAAATTGTAATCAAATACTACTGCTGTCGGATTACCAATAATAATGATTCAAAGGAATGAAAAGGAAGAAGCAGAACATATTAACAACAAAACCAAAATTTGGAATGATGTCGGATTACCAATAATAACGATTCATATCTACAGAACTTCATCCAAACATCTTGTACGTATCACTACACTCAAGAACATAATTTCCTGCCTAATATAGTTCACCAACACAACTTAACTGAATAATAAACCACATCTAACATCTGTACCAATAACATAAATCAACAAGTAGTTTATATCAAGACTACAATGTCAAGCAGCAGTTTATAATTTCTGTTCATCTACTACATCAATCTATATTTCAAGAACAATAACTGATGCGTACACATATCTACAGAACTATATCCAACAACAAACATATCAATATGAACTAACTGGATGTAATGTCCAATAAGATTGACTCCCACCATAATAATGCCCACATAAACATTACAAACAAAGCGTGAAAAGAAGTTTAACGCCATCAATTAACACCAAACAAGCTTAGCCTTGAACGCGTACCTTTTCAAATTGATCCACAGTTTAGATTGAAAATCAATTTGGGAAATGCGTCTTCTTGCACGAATTGATTCTTCCAATCAAAAGACTGTATGATGTCGACATGCTTACCCGGACAAATTGCAACAATTCTTCTATGAAATAATTCGCTGTCAAGGATCGAACAACGAAGGAAAGATGACACAAGTGAAGTCGAACAAGAGGAGGAACAGATGGGACTGGTTATGGGTTTCAAAGAAGAAACAGACTGTGCAGGGCAAAGGAGAAATCGAACAAGACGATGAACATGATCTTGAACTAGAGGAGTAGTAATCAATTGCGACAGCTAATATACTGAGTTTTGCTTCTGAAGCCTCTAAAAACCTTTCCTAGGGTTTTTGAATCGAAGATGATGTCTGCCATCCAATTTATCAAATACCCAACCCAACATTTCCGAATCCTCAACCCGTGAAGAAACTCAACTAGTGAAGAAACTCAACCAGCCAGAGGATTAACAGGTGAAATTAGTTGCTGGGTCTTGAAGAAGAAAGTGAATCTGCGAGGAAAAATTTGGATTTCTCTGTTCACGAACCAGAGGAAGAAGATGCTAGGAAGTGTATTCAATTGAATCCATCACAAATCAGATCGATTTTAGATTTTCAAGCCGGATTTGTAATGGTAAGGTTAATTTTGGAATACAGCAATCAGATTGTTATTTTTTATTTTTAAAAATATTTAAATTATTTATTTAATTATTTTTTAAATTAAAAGGGTATAATTGGAAGCACAGCCTATAGAGTGAAATGCAAAGTTTAGAAAGCTCATTTATGAACTATTTTGAAATTGGGCCTATAAAAATAATTCCAACTTTCCAAAGCCTAAAAGTAAAAAGAGCCCCTATTTATTTTTTACAATAATAAATAAATAAATTAAATAATAATAATAATAATAAATAATTTTATAGTATCATAAATGAAATCCATAAAGCTCGTTATATGATGTATTTACCTTTGTTAAAAAATCCGATCGAAACTGATGATTCAATGAACCATGTAAAAACACAATCATTTTGATATTGCGTCAAATAATAAGTTAACAAAATAAAGCCATCAGAAGCACCGAAATTGAAGCTCAATCTCTCTTATTCAAGTGTAAGAAACAATCTTTCTTATGACAGAAATTCATTTGTGGGTAATGTGGTGTTTTTGTTGAAGATGGTAGTAAGTGTGGATGATAATGTGAACACAAAGATGTTGAATCCTAAGCAGATACTTGGTGAGAAAATGCACATGTCAATTTGAGCACTGAGAACTTATGGTATATAAGTTTTCTAATTTCTGGTCAAAACATTAAAGAAACTTTACAGTGGTTTTACATCAAAGATATTAACTGGGCAAAGAACTCTGAGCGCTTCTCTATGGTATATACTTCTTTACGTGATATTTGACTTTACCTTCTTTTAAACCTATATATAAAATATATATATATATATATATATATATATATATATATACATATACAATTTTTTTTATAATATTCATTTTAAAATAATTTTTATTGGAAATTTTAATTTAAAATCTATAATATTATAGACAGACGAATTAAAAAGTAAAATTAAAAAAAAATTATTAACTAATTATTTAAACAAAAATTTCTTTAAAATTTTAAATCACATTTAATAAATAAAATAATATTAAAACTAATATCATTTATTGCAAATTAAAAAAGAAAGTGATGATATAGTAAGAATATGGATGTTTTGGATAAAAAATAAAATAGGAGTGAGATTCACACTTGGTTTTTAGTATTATTAAGGGTATTTTAGTAATACTTTTAATTTGGTGAGGTAAAGTTGAAGTATTTTTATTAGCGATTTGAGAACAATTACTTTAAGTAGCTGTCTGAAAATCACTAATTAAAAATCTAATTGTTAATAAAAAAACTTCTCTCGAATAATCAAAATTTCAAATCGCTAATGAAAAACTAATCTCTATCTAAAAATCTAAATACCAAACACACACTTAATGTTTTTCAGAAAGTGATTGTTATAATTTTTTTTCAATTATCTTTTAGAAAAATATATTTTAAAGATAAAAAAGTATTTTTTGATATAAAATAAATAAATAAATATTATTTAAAAAATATAAAATTAACCCATAAGCTTACGGGTGGACAAAAAATATAAACCGAACTGAAGTTGGTCAGTTTGTTTCCTAACATATTTTTATGGGTGTTCGGTTTTCAATGGATCCAAACACCCAAGGTATTGTCTTCGGTCCGATTTTGGGATCCAAAAAATCGAACCGAACACCTAAACATATCTTTTAAATAATAATAAAAAAAATCTGCATATTTTTATATTGTTTTAAGTTCAAACACCCAAAAAAAATCAGAATATTCGATTCAATTTTTATTTGTCTTATTTATATACCAATACTTGTTATATATTTCTACCAATTTCATAAGAATACATTTTAATGAATACATATATTTATAAGCGGTCAAATGAGCCAAACATGTTTCCGGGTGTTAAGTTTGGTTCAATTCGCCACAAAATATTTCGCTGTTGGAAACACTCAAAACCAAACTTCCACTTTATATGTTCATATTTAGTTCCATTTGAAACCGAAAAGAATATGTAGTTGCCCCACCCCTACATAAGTTAATCATGTATTTTGGATCATTATTCTTTTTTTAAAAAATCCATATGTATTTTATGATAACCTACTTCAATTTAAAAAATAATAAGTAATTTCAGCACTTTTATTATAAATTTAATATACAAGGATATTTATCATTTAGAAATTAGATATACTACAAATAATATGTTAAAAATTTACTGTATTGTGATGGCACCATCAATTTAATAAAAATTTATTAAGATTTAAAAAATTATATTTGTATAAATTAAAATAATTATATCGTTTACATTTATAATGATACAATCAATTTAATTTTAATACTATTTAGTTACACATTACCGCTATTCATTCTAACTATATTGAGGATGCCTAAAAGAATTATATTTTTTATATTAATGTTTGAACAATAATGTTTAAGGTTATATTGATTCAGTTTATGCAGGAAATTTGGATAGAAGAAGATCTTTGACGGGCTAAGTGTTCAATCTTTTAAAAAGAGCCATTAGTTGGAAACCGACATTGCAACCTTAAGTTGTTTTATCTACTGCAAATATATATATATATATATATATGACATTAGCGAAAGTAGTAAATGAAGTTGAATATTTAAAACGTCTAGTGAACAAGCTTAGATTGACACAAGACAAGCAAACTATTTATTGTGAGAGTCATGATTAATAACAAATGTACCATAAAAAAAAACACATAGGTGCCAAGTATCATTTTGTGAGAGATGAAGTTTTTCAAGACGATTTATCTACTCATGATTGGAGTTTGTAGTACTCGTTAAGTTCCTTCAATGATAAATGGCCAAATAAGACATGGTGAATATTCTTGGTTAAGCTAAATGATTTTTTAACCAATGGGAATATTTGATAAGTATGTGGTTTACAACTAATTAGTTTATTAACCCAATTGAATTTAAATTACGAATTTTATTTTTTTTCTTTTTTTTTACTTTTTCTTAGATTATAAATAAGAGATTGATTTCAGTTTTCAAACCAAAGTCAAATTAGAGAATAGAAAATAACAAGAGCGAGAGTTCTTAGGTGTATTGGAATTTTGGAAAATACTTGAGAGAGTGTGTTTCATATGCTTGTAATTTAATATCTTTATAGTGGAAATTTTCTCTTTGCTTTGTCTGATGGAATATAGGTCACATTTACTTAACCATGTAAATGTTGGGATGTCAAACCAAATACCACATCTGTAATACAAGGGGATAATGTCTTGTCTATACAGTATCGAGAGAACACCATTAGTATGACGCATTTTGGGTAGTGGCACCTAAGAACAAATCCATGTGGACTCGATCTAGACCCAAAGTTGACAATATCATACTAATGTGGTAGTTCAGGAGCGACTCTGGAAGGTCTAAAAGAGGTACCAGAGCCTGTTTCATAGATGGAGTCCGTAATTGGATCTATGGTGTACTTTGTGTCGGAAGTCTTCCTCATAATATGGTGGTCAGGCGATGGGTCCCATTGGTTAGTAATTGTTGTATGTTTTCTGTTATTCTCTGTCTTGTAACAGATAATTGTTTTGGGCTATTTTGGGCTGATATGCTTTGGGCTTGATCTGCTTTCACTTGTTGCTGCCTTTACTGAAGCCCACGTGCATAAGAAGGTTCGCGCCTTGACCCGTCTTCAGACCCGACCCGCTCTTGACCTAGCTATATAATTCAACTTATGGCCACTATTCACATTTGGCCGTCTCTCAGATGTTTTTCTTTGTGATAGTTCTCTGCTTGGGTTTTCTGTATTCTTGTAACTTCGTGATCTCCTCTATGCTCTTGGTGATTTCTTGTGTAATCTTTGTGATTGACGATGTACATGTACTTCTGATCTTGATAGTGGATTACTAGGCTCAATTCTGAGCCTGTCCCGTGGATGTAGCCTGGTTACAGGGTGAACCACGTAACTTGGTGTTCTTGTTTCTGTGTGCTTGGTGTTATTAGACTCTTCTTTATGTTTGTATGATTGATGCCATGTTATATACAAGGGTTTCATAACATGTGGTATCAGAGCTGCTTCATAGTCTGTTCGAGTCTAAACGAGTTTTTGTCTTGAAAACTTCTGAGATTCGGCCCGATTTTGAAAACACTAAGTCGTTTTTGAAAGATCTGTGTCACTTTAGTCTCTGTAGCACTTTTAGGGTTTCTTTTATTCTGAAAATCTGACGTTTGTTGAAGTCACAGGTACCTATAATAAGCAAGGAGCAAAGGAGAGAGTCAAAAAGGGTTTGTTCTTGAAGACTTGCGGGGTTCTAAAAGGGTGACACCTTCTCTTAACCCTAAAACTCTCATTTACTATTTTTAACTCTATGATTGGGTTATTGTGTATGGCTGAGTAGGGTACAAGAACTAGTTTCTTGTTAATTCCCTAGAATAGTTACGCCGGTCTGAAAATAAAAACTGGCTTGTTTGTCTGGCTACCAAAGGATACAAGCTCAGTTCTTGTGAAAGCCAAGGGTATAAGGTCTTTTGATCTTATTAACCCCCATTTAAGAACTCTCTGATTGCTTGACTTGTTGTATTCTATGATATTGTGAATTCTTTGATTCTTTAATTGCTCTGCTGGTATTGATTTCTGTATTCTTGTATTCTGATTAATTGATTGATTCTGTGCCTCTGACCTGCTTTTGTTTTTGAGTGTGAGGGTTCCTATTAATAAAACTTGAAACAAACCTATAGTGCCAAGTAATCCACAGCATCACTACCTTTTTTGAATCTGGTTATTTTTCAAACATTGCCTTCTGATTTTCAAACTGTTTCAAAATTGTGAACCAAAACATTTCTGATTTTTCAAAATTTTATTGAAAAATGGCTTCAAAATCTGTTTCACACAATGTAATGAACATTGAAATTTTGATGGTTCACAAGACTTTATAATTTGGAAAAAGAAATTGCTTTCTGTATTGGTTCACAATGGTCTTGATGCTGCTGTAGAGGATGATTGGCCTACTGGCATAACATTGTTAGAAAAGGGTAAGGTTAAAAAGAGAGCCTATCACACTATCTTGTTGCACCTTAGTGATGATGTTTTAACAGCTGTGTCTAAATATAATAATGCCTCTGACTTGTGGAAGGGTTTAGAAAATCTTTATCTGGTAAAAGATGTATCTAATAGACTTCTAAGCCTGCATAAATTGTTAGGATTTAGGTTTAAAACTGATAAATCCGTAACTGAGAATTCGGCTACCTTTAAGAGGCTTGTTCAGGACCACAACAGTAGGACTGTTGAGGATTAGAGATTGAGTGATGAGTATCTTGCAATGATTCTCCTTCACTCTTTACCTGAAATTCATTCAGTAGTTAAAGAATTTGTTTCATTTAATAAGGAATCCCTTACTACTAAGCTGATAATGGATGCACTTAAATTCAGATCTGTAGGGGAAGAGATCACTAAGAACGAGAGTGAAGGTCTGTTCTTGAGCAAGACCTCCACTGCTTATAACAATAATCAGGTAAAGGGAAAGGGTAAAAAGAATAATTACTCTAATAACCGGAATCAGAATAAATGGAATAATCAGAGTAATAATTCTGGTAACAATGGTAATAACAGGAATGGTAATAAGGGCAAGGGTAAAATGGCAATGAAAATGAAATGTTATTACCGTAAGAAAAAGAACCACTTAATAAAGGATTGTTTTCAGAAGAAAAAGGATGAGGCTAATGGAAAATTTAAAAATGAAGCATCAAGCTCCTCTGCCAAGCTTGATGTTCTTAACTGTGAGGGTCTAACTGCTATTGTGAATTTGTCTGACAATCTGTATTCTACTAATGTTGATTGTGATGTCTGGGTTATTGATTCTGGCTGTACTCATCACATGTCCCCCCCATAAAACCTGGCTTAGTGAGTTTAAAAACCATTGTGAGGGTTTTCTTTTAATGGGTAGCAACCACAAGTGTAGGATAGAGGGTATAGGGACTCTCAAACTTCAACAGTTTGATGGTAATGTCTCTAGACTTGAACGTGTGAGATATGTCTCTGATCTTAGGAGGAACCTTCTATCAGTGAGTGCTCTAGCGGAGTCAAATTTACACTGTTTGTTTAAAAATAATTATGTTGAGATTGTCAGGCCTGATGGTAGGATTGTTATGAAAGGGAAAATGGTAGAAAACCTTTATGTCTTGGAGGGAAAAATCATAGAGGCCCTTACTAGCACTACCACCAGTAAGAGTGTTGTCAATGCTATGATTTGGCACAGCATGTTAGGTCATATAGGGCTTAATGGGATGAGAGAGCTTAAGAGGAGAGGTTTGATAGACCCTGAGGTTGATTTTGATATGCCATTCTGTGAAAGCTGTGTAATGGGTAAACAAACAAAATAATCTTTTGAAAATTCAGATTTTAAATCAAATCAGATTTTAAACTTGATTCATTCTGATTTATGGGGCCCTGCTCAAACACCAACTTTTAGTGAAAAACTGTATTTTGTTACTTTCACTGATGATTTTTCTAGGTACAGTTGGTTATTTTTACTGAAAAGAAAATCTGAAGTTTTTGACACTTTTAAATCTTGGAAAATTTTGATTGAAAATCAAAAGGACTGTAAAATGAAGGCTTTAAGAACAGACAATGGTCTGGAATTTTGTAATGATCAATTTAATAAGTTTTGTTCTGAAAATGGTATTAGTAGACACAGAACTGTTACTTATACCCCTCAACGGAATGGCATAGCTGAAAGATTAAATAGGATTCTTCTTGATAAAGTCAGATCTATGTTATATGAAGCTAGACTACCTAAGAAGTTCTGGGGAGAGGCTATAAACACTGCCAACTATATTAGAAATAGATCTTCATCCTCTGCCTTAGGTCTGAAAACCCCTTATGAGTTATGGAATAGTAAAGTTCCCAACCTTTCTCACCTTAGAATCTTTGGTTGTAAGGCCTATGCTCACCAAAACCTAGGAAAACTAGAGCCTAGATCCCGTGTTTCTTTGTTTATGGGCTACCCTGAAGGCAGTAAGGGATTCAGGCTGGTCTATAAGGAAGGAAATACTTACAAGTTTATAACCAGTAGGAATGTGGTCTTTAAGGAAGATGAACTTCCTGGTTTCTTAGGCTTTGAATGGCCGGGTACTAGAACTGAACTTATTCCTCTGAGCATGAACTTGGTATTCCTGAGTCTCAAACCGAGTCTTCTGATCCCAACAATGTCTACCAGGATCCTCTAGAAACCTATAGAGATTCTAACATAGATAATTACCTGTTAAGTAGGGACAGACCAAGAAGGGAGAATACAAGAAGACCTTCTAGATATCTAGATGCTAATCTGGTCATCATTGCCCTGAATGCTTCTGGTACAAACAACTTCATTCTTGAAACCTATCAAGAAGCTATCTCTTGTCCTGATTCTTCTAAGTGGCAAATAGCCGTGAATGAAGAAATGGAGTCTTTAAGTAGAAACCAAACCTGGATTCTTGTGTCTAAACCAGAAAATAATAAGCTTGTCTCCTGTAAGTGGGTTTATAGGTTGAAAGAAAGTCTTCCAGAGAGTAATCCAAATAGGTATAAAGCCAGGTTAGTCGCTAAAGGCTTCACACAGAAGCCTGGCATCGACTTTTCTAAAATCTTCTCTCCTGTCATTAGGTATTGAACCATTAGAATAATGTTAGCTCTATCTGCATACTTTGATTGGGAACTGGAGCAGATGGATGTCAAAACTACATTCTTACATGGCTTCTTAGATCGTGATATCTATACGTCTCAGCCTGAAGGCTTTGTGTCCAATCCTGATCTTGTTTGTCTCCTCAAAAGGTCTCTGTATAGCTTAAAACAGTCTCCCAGACAGTGGAACGAAAGGTTCCATAACTTTGTGATCAATATTGGTTTTGAACGCAGTTTGTTTGATGCTTGTCTGTACTTTAAATTTGATAAATCTGTACTTGTTTTCTTATTACTCTATGTAGATGATATACTATTGATGTCTCTTGATTTGAAAGTGCTGAAAAATGTTAAAATTCAACTTGGTAAAGAGTTTGATATGAAGGATCTTGGAAATGCATCTAAAATACTTGGCATGTCAATCTGTAGGAATAGAGAGAAAAATCTTCTTACTGTTAGTCAGAAAACCTATATTTTGAAGGTTTTGAATACCTTTGACATGATGGATGCTAAGCCTAATTCTCTGCCTATTAATACTGGTCATAACTTGGATGCTAAGAAAGATGATGATGGTGAAATTCTGACTTCTATTCCATATGCAGAAGCTATAGGAATTCTTATGTATATTATGGTCTGTACCAGACCAGATATAGCATATGCTATAAGTGTTCTTAGCATGTTTATGATGAGACCAACTCTGAAACATTGGAAGGCAGTGAAGGGTTTGATGAGATATCTAAGGGGAACCTAGGATATTGGGCTAGAATTTGGTAAATTTACAGACTGTGTTAATATTTAAGGGTATTCTGATGCTGATTTTGCCAAAGATCCTGAATTCAAGAGATCTATATCATCTTACATTGTCACTGTTTGCGGATGCTGTGTATCCTGGAAATCCAGGCTGCAATTTGACATTGCTCTATCAACAACAGAATCTGAGTATATTGTGCTTACTGATGTATCAAAGAGGTTCTGTGGATACAGGGGTTACTTAATGAGTTGAAATTATTGAACTGTAAGGGTGTTATTTATACAGATATTCAAGGGGCTTATAATATAAGTCGCAATCCTGTATTTCATGATAGAACTAAACACATTGGTGTTAAATTTCATTTTATCCGCTTACATGTTTTGAATGGAAATGTGCAAGTTGAACAAATCTCTACAGATAAGAACCCAACTGACATGGGTACCAAGGCTGTAATAGTTAGGAAGCTGCTCTTTTGTAGGGGCTTCCTCCACATCAACCGGACTTAGTCAGCTGGGATTGGACAGGCTATAACGAATGAGCTTTCATGGAAGTCACTATCAGGAAATGAGGAAATTTATGTACATCATTTTTTGTAATCTTTGAGTCAATTATATGTATTAGAGAATATAAGAAAACAGGGAAAGTTTGTTATATGTTTTCTATTATTCTCTGTCTTGTAACAGATAATTGTTTTGGGCTGTTTTAGGCTGATATGCTTTGGGCTTGATCTGCTTTCACTTGCTGTTGCCTTTACTGAAGCCCACCTGCACAAGAAGGTCCGCGCCTTGACCCGTCTTCAAACCCGACCCACTCCTGACCTAGCTATATAATTCAACTTATGGCCACTGTTCACATTTGACCGTCTCTCAGATGTTTTTCTTTGTGATAGTTCTCTGCTAGGTTTTTCTGTATTCTTGTAACTTCGTGATCTCCTTTATGGTCTTGGTGATTTCTTGTGTAATCTTTGTGATTGACGATGTACATGTACTTCTAATCTTGATAGTGGATTACTGGGCTCAATTCTGAGCCTATCCCGTGGATGTAGCCTGGTTACAGGGTGAACCACGTAACTTGGTGTTCTTGTTTCTGTATGCTTGGTGTTATTAGACTCTTCTATGTGTTTGTATGATTATGATGTGATGTTATATACAAGGGTTTCATAACAGTAATGATGGTACAAGATGATTTGATATCAATTGAATATCTCAAGGGGAGGTCAGTGACTGATTGGCCGGTGGATTATCTCAAATGGAGAAGTGGAGAATTGTTAGGGGTGTCAAAATCAATACCACATCAATAATGTAATGGGATAATGCATTGTATATAAAGAAGTACCATAAAACTCCATTAGTACGAGGCTTTAATGTATTTAGAGAACTCCTTTAGTATGAGGTCTTTTTTGTGGTGATACCAAAAAAAATCCGTGCGGGCTCGGTCCAGGTTCATGGCGGACAATATCATACTATATGGGAGTTGAGGAGCGGCTCCAGGAGGTCCAACATTAAATCACATGTCATCATTTATTTTCTATATTCCACATTACTTTATTAATGTTGTTTCATCATGAGAATTGTGTGTATGGTAGGTTTTATTTGTTGGCGCTGACAAATTTATCACACAAAATAAATAAAAAAAAGTGATTTAAAGTGGCACACAAAATATTTAAAGTGATACTCATTTCATAAATATGTTTTTATAATTACACCAACCCTAGAAGATGTGATACTAAGTGTACTATAAGTAATAAATAATCATTGTCACTATGATATAATATTTCTGCTATGAGATTTTTATGTTAAAAATATATTATATTTTAAAATTTATTTATATTTTTTTATAGTTATAATATATTTCTTTAAAATAAAATTGTGTCCGTATGTCTCACACAAGTTAATAGATTTGAAGTAAATTTAATATAAAAATTTTTATCAGGTAAATACCTGAGAATAGGAAGTTTTAAATAGAAGTTAAATAGAGAATAGGAAGTGTTAACTAGAAGTTAAATAAAAATGTTATAAAAAATTTAGAGCCTGTTTCGCAGTTTGACGGATTACAATCGCGAATAGCATTGCTGAATTACATTAGTTATTTGACCCATTATTATGTATTAGCCGATTGATTATATAGTATTTCGCAATTAGCTATTTAATGATAGCACTATCTATGATTTTAATTATAAAATGATCTAAAAGAAAATTCTAAAAGATTTATTTTTTTACTTTTTATAAAATATATTTTACACTGTTACTTCCAAATATATAATACAATGTATCCAATATTTTAATATTTATTAATAATATTATAATATAATTTTAGTAATATTTACAATTTTTATATCAATTATTAATTAAATGAACATAAAAAAATAATATGCATACTACAATTTGAAAAAAATATATTATAAAAATCTTTAATAATAAAATATTACAATCAAAAAAATACTTAAAGTATTAAATATTATAATAATATGTTTTACTTATTTTATTACCATCTAATTAATATAATTTTAATTAAACGTGTTGTAGGTCTTTTTAAGAAATCTCTAATTTTAAAATCTCCCAAACGTTCCTACGATTAGTTTTAGAAATTAGCATTTTGGACTCAATCACCTAATTAAATTATATTAACCAAACTAGTTACTTCCAATAATTAAAGGATTCATTTTGTTGAAACCTCCAAAATTCCTAAAAATGTTAACCTTTTATTGAAAACAATTTTTAACAAACAGGCTCTTAATTTTATAATAATTTATTAGGGATAAATGATATGTGGCCCCCTGTACTTGGCTGTTTGTCCTGTTTAGCTCCCTGTAATTTGTCTGCTACCATTTAGCCCCTTGGACTTGACTTTTTCCTATCATTCCGCCCCTTTTGACAAAAAATATGCCACATGTGCATGACATGGCATGCCACGTGTATTAAATACTATAATAAAATTTTATTTTACCTTTTATACTTGACCTTTTTGTCACTTAACCCCTTACTTTTACAATTGCACGTTAATAATTAACTAACAAAATAAAATTACACATACTATTAATTTTTAAATTATTTTTTTACTGTATAAATTATTTTTATATTAAAGTTATATGATAAGTTTAGTATAAAATTTTAAAACATTATAATATTAATAAATAGGATTAAAATTTAATAATTATATAGTTATTTTAAAATTAAATATATAAAATGGTATATTATTAATTTTATTACATAATTTGGTAATATATATATATATATATATTAACTCTTCTTTATTTGGTGATTTTTTAGTTAAAATCAAAATAGATTATATATTTTCCATAAACATACTAATTGATATAAATGTACATTAACATAGATTTATAATTAATACCAATACACAATTTTATTAAAATTATAAATCAGTTTCTATTTTTATTTTTTTTTCAAAAATTAATTAAGGTTATAATTGACGTTTTAATTTGAATTTTATTGGTTTATTTGATAGTCTAAAAAAATAATAAAAAGGCTTTAATGAAAAAAAGAAGAAGTCAAGTACATATAGTAAAGTGAAAAAAAAATTAAGTATAAGGGGTTAAGTGACAAAAAGGTCAAGTATAAGGGATAAAATAAAATTTTATTATAGCAATTAACACACGTGGCATGCCACGTCACGCACATGTGGCATATTTTTTGTCAAAAGGGGCGGAATGGTAGAAAAAAGTCGAGTTTAGGGGGCTAAATGGTAGCAGATAAAGTACAGGGAGCTAAACGGGAAAAACTGCCAAGTACAGAGAGCCACATGTCATTTATCCCAATTTATTATAATGGCATATATGTAAACAATGAAAATTTGATATCAATTTTGTAAACAGAAATTGAGCAATTTAAGATAACATAATCATCTTTGGAACTCTTTTATTTATTAGAACAAATCCAATAGGAAAAAGTGATAATTCTTTTTAAGTGAGTCTTTTAAACATTAAAATATAATTATAGGTCAATTTTAAAAAATTTACAAAAATAAAATTTGATTTTCACTCCATAAGTCTAGTTTCACAAAATATCCCTGAATATCGTATTGTTTACATATCTGTAAACTATGCTCACAGTTTGTAAATAACCTATAAGGTGAAATTCAAACTTTTAAAAGTTTATTTTTCAATCGGATCAAAATTAATAATAAATAAATATATATTTTTTTAAAAGGAAAAACAATTTACATGATGCAATATTTATCTTTTCCTTTTTAAATAGAAAATCTTCAAACCCAGCCCATAATTTGACTTTGAGTGTAACTTACACCATTAAATTAGCTAACCTAAGATTAGTTATCAATCAAACTTTCTATATTGGTATTTCAAATTTTAATATGAGCTTTTATATTAACAAATATTATTATAAAATTTAAAAATACGAGTAGTCACCATTGTAGCAAATCTTTTTATGCTCCATTTTTTTTAATGGTTTTTATAGTGAAAACTCTCTATAATAGTCATTCCATTCTATGACAATAATTAACTATAGAGAAGGTCTTGGGTGTTACATGTAACACACTATTTTATTGTGTTACAAGTTTCACACGTGTGAAACCATTCCTGGTGAGAAACTGGTTTGCCTATCTTTTTATTATAGGTACTTGTGTATCTGTTGAGATGCTATATGTACCTGCTTGGTTGTTTTTTGTGTCTGCGAGGTTATTATCTGTGCCTGTGTTTCATGTATCTGTGTCTGGCAATTCTTATATATATAAAAAGGAGGCTGATGAGGAAGAAGAGGGAGAAGAGAGTTTTATTGTTGAGGCCGTACAAGAGTCTCTTCAAAAGAGAAAAGGTGTAGCTGGCAATTTGTTTGATGAGGCATTGAGTGCTATTAGGGAGCAGGTTTTGGATGAGAAATCTGGTGAGATTGTTGAAGCTTGTATATGGATATGATTCGTTCCGCGATGGGCAGTTGGAAGCAATCAAAATGGTGCTTACTGGACAATCAACTATGCTTGTTTTGCCAACTGGAGCTGGGAAGTCAATGTGTTATCAGATACCAGCAATGGTGTTACCGGGATTGACTCTTATTGTTAGTCCTTTGGTGGCATTGATGATTGATCAGTTGAAGCAGCTGCCTCCTTGTATTTCTGGTCGTATTTTGTGCAGTAATCAGGTTGTTTAAGCATGTCCGTCCCGTTATTCTCTGTTGTAAACCTTTTATCTGGTGAGAAACTGGTTTGCCTATCTTTTTATTATAGGTACTTGTGTATCTGTTGAGATGCTATATGTACCTGCTTGGTTGTTTTTTGTGTCTGCGAGGTTATTATCTGTGCCTGTGTTTCATGTATCTGTGTCTGGCAATTCTTATATATACATATATATCTGTTGAGATGCTTTATGTACTTGTGTGGTTATTTGTTTGTGCCTGCGAAGTTATTATCTGTGCCTGTGATTTATGTATCTGTGTCTGTTCAATTCTTTTATATATATATATATATATATATCTGTTGAGATGCTATATGTACCTGTGTGGTTATTGTTTGTGCCTGCGAATTTATTATCTGTGCCTGTATTTTATGTATCTGTGCCTGTAATTTATCAAAGATGAGCAAAGATTCTCAAACATTGCTATCCATTCATCTCTGCCTGAAAGCAAAAGACAGCATTAAAACATATCTCAAAGTGTTTGGTTATAATCTGTGAAAACAGACACATAAACACTTGTCAGTCATCATCACTTAAACTACTAGATTAATGTATGCAGATATTTGAACTTTGCGATAGGGGTACTGCGCCGGCTCTTGCATCTCCTGCGCTTCTAAATTTGCACATGTGTGTTTCTGAAACACAATAATTTATTGTGTTTCAGAAACACCCAAGACTTTGCCTTAACTATAATAGCTATATTTCTTTAGAAACCAATTTTTCACATGTAGCAATTTGCCTATAACAACAATAATCATAATTATAATTTAAATAGAACACTATGAACATGTTTGGCGCATACAACGTCTTTTTCGGTGTTTAGCATCTTTTATAGCCTTTAGTGTTTTTTTTATTATATTAAATCTAGCATTCTTCGGTGGCATTTTCGATTAGCGAATCAACTAGCGTTTTTAGTGTATATTGTTTGATAAATATAGCATTTTAATCGGCTTATAAAACCCAAATAACATAAACGAACATAATATAAATATATTTTAATTTTTTAATTAAAATTAATCAAATTAATACTTAAAGTAATGTGTAATAAAATTAAGGGAAAATTTTTTTCAAGGTCACAAAAGGTTTAAGTGTACAATTATAAGCCTATTTTGAAAAGTTTGCAAAAATAAACTTTTAAAAGTTTGAATTTCACTCCATAGGTCATTCACAGGTCATTCACAGACTATGAGCGTAGTTCCCAGATCTGTGAACAATGCAATTTCAGGGGTATTTTGAGAAATTAGGCTAATTGAGTGAAAATCAAAGTTTAAAAAAAAATTGTTAAATTTTAAGACGCGCCCACAATTGTATTTTGAAGTTTAAAAGGCCCATTTAAAAGAATTATCACTAAAATTAATTAATTTCTTGTTTTATTAAAAATAAATGAATTGCCTTTTAATTTCTTTTAATTAAAAATAACAATTAAAAAGATTTTTAATAATCATTATTTTTATTGAAGTTTATAATAATAATAATAAATATGATTGATAAATCAAATTTGAATAGGATAATGTTAGAATAATTTTATAAACGCTCTTAAAATGTTGCATCTACTAGAGTTTGTAAAATGATGTTAAAACCTCTGATCATTAAATTATAATTTGTTCAAACAAATATAAATTTTAAAAGTCAACATAGTTTTGACAAAAAAAAAATCTAAAAAACTCTAAACTCTAATAAATAATCTTGTACCAATCATGCACTATGCATAAAATTCATCATCTATAACGTCTTACTCAAATGTATACATTATTTTTTAATAAAATAATATAAAAATTAAATGTTTAAACAACTATTGAACTTAACTTCAACGGTTAAAAGCTTTTGTATTGCCTTCATAGGAAGGCATTTGACTACCATTTTGCTAAAAGTTTGAACCAAATCTTCATCGGTTTAAGCATTATATTATTAATAAGAGGTTGAATCTTCCAAATAAGATTGTAGACTTTTTCCATCATATTTTAATGAATTTAACTATAAAAATGTCTTAAATTATGCATATTTTATTTAAAGTTTTTTTTTAATTATGAATTTATAATAGTCAAGTGAGATCAATGTCCTTTATATAACCGTTACATGATAATAACAACCATTCACTATAATAGTTAAAAAATCACCAAACAAACAATACCATCATAGAGAGGTTTGACTGTATTTAAGACGCATGTAATGGAAAAACAACTAATTAAATAATGCATATATATATATATATCCCAACTTTAAATCTAAACTCTGTATTTAATCCAATTTACATAATATTAAATATATTTATTTATACATTTAACTTTATTTCTCTTTCTCAAAAATATACATTACTCGTGTCTCTCTTTCCGGTATACAATATATGACATAATATTTTATTTTCCAAATATAGTTGATTTTTCTTGAAACATGAAAATGAAATAAAATAGAAACTAAAATAAAAATTTTGAAAAAAAAATCTTTGTAAAATCAAGATTACACCCTTTAGGATATTTTGGCGAAAAAATGATTCCTTTTATAATTTAACATGACTCAAATTCTACTTTTCTTAAATCTCTCAAACAAAAGTTCTACTATGGGAATGAAGATGGATTAATCTAAATTTTTAATATCATATTTATATATTTAGATATTAATTTAAAATTTTAATTGCTACGAAGAAAATTATATTTAAATTTTCTAAAAAGTAATTGCTATAATTTTACTTTTTTAAGTATCTTTTAGAAATTTATATTTTAAAGATAAAAAATAATATTATTTAAAAATATATAATCAACCAACAAAGAGTTGTTTGCATGAATTAAATTAAAAACTTTAAAATTTTAGCTCAACATTAAATTTTCTTTAAAAACAAACAAATTATTAAATTTTTTACATGTAAAAAAAATTAAAAAAATAAAAAAATAAAAAAAACTCTAAATTTTTCTCTACCTTCTCTCTAGAATGAGAGAGAGAGTATGAGACAATTTCTCATCTTTGATGTCACAAATATTCTTCTTGCTAAGAGCATCTCCAGTGGCATGTCTATTTACAATTTCTCCACGGCCACATCAGCAATGTGGACAATATTTTAAAAAATAGAGCTCCAATGGTACCATCTATTTTGAATGTACAGCTGACGTGGCAAATTTTAAAATAGACATCGTCCATCAGATCTTCTATTTGAGACGGTGGAATAGACATGCTGACTCAACTTTTTTATATTATTTAATTAGATTTTAAATGTGTTTCAATTTCTTTTTCTTATAATAAAAAAGTTTAATTTTAATTAAATTTATATTAAAATTAAAAAGGAAAAGTTATAGACGGTGACCACTGTATGGCTATTTTTAAACTATACGGTCTATCAATAAAATTTTTGTCACATCATCATTTACGACTTCTACTTTACATGGCGACATCATCTAACGCTCACGTTCCATTGGAGATGCTCTAAGAATATTTCCATTGCTACGGAATATCTCTTGGATTGTCTAAATCTTTCCTAGTCATATCCTAAGATTTACTTCTTCTCTCCCTTTTTTTACCCTTATTTGTTTTATTTGCTAGAAGTTAAAACTCAGATCTGAACATTCCTTTTTCAATATCACCATTTTACTTTCTATGCTCAGAGTAGTCATTTTATCTTTTGAGGTAAATTCTCATTCTTTACGATGTTGGATGAGGATTTCATGCAAAAGAGTAGTTCGTTGCCAATAACAGACACGGATGAACCTATTGTTAACTGTCCTCAAGCTGTTTTACTTACGGGGCTGCTAAATGTATCAAGGAGTGTCGCTATAAAGGCTATCTCAGTTAGACAGGTAGCGCGAGGGACATGCGAAGCCTCTGTTGAAGGCTTTTGGAATCCTTTTCATCTTCTGGTTGTCCATGAAGTAGGGCAAAATCTATTCATAGTATTTTTTCCTTCCTCAACAGAACGAGACCTCGTTTCCAACCGGGAGCCTTGGAACTTTGGTTCAACCTTGCTACTTTTGACCAAACTGACGTGAATAAGTGATATAAGAGAACTCGAATTCCGATGTCACTTTCTGGGTACATGCATATAATCTTCCTTTAAGTTGTCGAACTTGTGATGTCTCTCGTACAATAGCAATGATGCAGGGCAAACAAGTAGACTTCTCTGAGAATGATGATGCATGTAAGAGAGTATCAATCAGATTCCGGATAGAACTTGACGTTTATGAACCATTAAGAAAAAGAGTTCGGCTTGTGGTAGATTCTTCTTGGAATCATTTGGATGTTTTCTTTCGCTATGAACATTTACCTGATTTTTGCTACTATTGTGGTCGACTAGGCTTTGTGAATCCGGACTGTTTTGATAGTGCAGCAAATACAAGATATCAGGATCTTGATCAACTAGTGTATGAGAGCTGGATGAGATATTCTATGCCAAATCAGCGCAAAAATCCAAGAACTTAGACACATGCACTTGGTAGTGGAGTTTTTCCTATCAGTACATCTCCGATTTCATCATTGGATTCTAATTCTACAATCGTTTTGACTGTCGTATGTAGTCAATTCGTGTCCCCTTCATTGGGCTCTAATTCTACAGTCATTTCGATTGTGGTATGTAATCAATTGGTGGCCGTTGTTGTGGTTGTAACTAGTGATGGAATTTCCCTATCCTCAACTACTTTAACTTCTCTAGCCATTATACATGCAGAGTGGTACAGTTCTTTTTTGACTAGTTGTGTTACTTCTACTCAAATGTTGACTACAAGAAATTAGAAGGAAGATACGAGGCACAGTGCCATATCTGAACCAACAACTGATGATATTCGAGCACTTGATATGAATCTATTGCCATTTCTTTATAACTAGGAGGAACAAAGACTCAGACTGAAGGATTAGACTCATCTTATTTTCCTTCATCCTCGCGAACTTTTAAAAGGAAGCAACTAGATAGTGCATATGATTTTTTACCCATTCGAAAGAGAATCTCATTAAATGTTGAATTACTTTCTGATAGTAAAATATTAGACTCTGAAACGGCGATGCATGGTTCTCAGGCCTGCAAGGACGAATGAGGCTTTAGATGGAACGTTCAGGGTCTGAGGACACCGCGAAATGTTCAAAGCCTAAAGGTAATTTTGAGGAAAGTTCTTCTAGACATAGTTTTATTGCTAGAAATGAATTTACAAGTAGATGGCTTAGAGCGAACTCATTTTTTGATGGGGTTTTCTAATTACTTTCATATCCCTGCTCGGGGACAAAAGGGTGGAATTCAACAATGGTGGAAGAAGGATGCACATATCTCTATCCAATCCTTTTCTACTAATCATGTGGATGCAGTGATCACTGAAGAGTCCGAATTCTCCTTGCGTTTCTCAGGTATCTATGGAATTCATTCTCCATATGAAAAAATTCAATCTTGGACTTTATTACGCCGTCTTAATGTTATTCATTCCTTACAATGGTTGTGTGTCGGCAATTTTAATAAATGTTTGTATGAGGAAGAGAAAATAAGGGCAATGGTTTAGATTATGTTCAAGCTAGTGCTTTCAAAGATATTATTTGTGATTGTGGCATACGTGATCTAGATTGGATGGGTGATATTTGGACATGGACAAATAAACGAGTGAGCTTGGAAAGTATTAAGGAAAGATTGAATAGGATGTAAGCAAATTGTCACATCCATAAATGGGGCCAAATTAAAACTTATTTTGTTATTTGACTGATTTTGAAAATACTTTTGAAATGGGGAAAATTTTTTAATTAAAAGAACTCTGGTGGGCTTGTATACAATTTATCAGTGGTTAGGTGAAAACTTAGGTTACCACACCAACAATCTCTCAGCTTTGAAAAACTAAAACACTGTTCCATTGCACTGTTTCATTGGTTTCTGCTGTTAGTTTGAAAGTTTTCCTTGAACCTGTTCTTCGAGTCTAAGGTAAGTTCATATGTTCACGTTTGTTTGGGTCTGCTCTTCAATGTCGCTTATGTTCTCAAATTGTAAACCCTAACCTTCGAATTTCTAGTATGGTTTGAGTCTGTTATTGAATTTGGTTTGTCCGATGTTTAGGAGACGGAGTAGGAGAACGTCAGTTGCAGTAATCCCACTGTTGGATTAGCGTATTCGGTTAGTAGCCATGTTTAAGCACTCACTTATGTCTGTTATTGTCTGTTCCATGTTGCATTAACATGGACTAAATTAATGTATGCTGAAATTTGAATCTGGATTCTGTGATATGCTTTGATACTATTGTTCATCTTGCTGATAATGGCTATTGTGTGAACTGCTGCAAAATTTGTTGAATGTAGAAAGCTATACTCTGTTATAATCTGAAAACTAAGCCCTGTCTAAAGTATGATAGCAATAAGACCGGCATATCGTAGGGATATTAGATGTATACATCTACGAGACGTGACAGATTGTTGCCTTCTGGACGATCATGCCTTGTTGCGACATCAAACTCTCTTCTGGGGTCTGGCCCATTTTCTAGAGCTTTGCTCATAAGTAAAAGGTCTATGACCTATTTTCTGTTCCTGATTTTGTTATCAAACTAAAGACAGGCAAATAAGTTGTAATCTGATGTTTTCTGTGTATGATCTGTGTGTGATAAGAATCTGATAAGGAACCTTAAATCTGAAGTATTCTGAATCTACTATTCTCTGGGATCTGGTATATACATTGAGGCAAGTTAATTACTTGACAAAAATCTGATATATGATATACTCATAAGATAATCTGAACTCTACTGTTTGATATGTAATTTGAATTTTAAGTGTACTGTGAACTGCTATGATTTTATTGATGATTTCTGAATTGAACTACCTTTTTGCTTTTGGATTAATATGCTGCATACAGACTAAGTCGTCCCTAATTGGTTAATTTGAAAAAGATTTAAAAGATGAAATTAAAATGAACTAGACATAGGCGAAATTTCAATACTCAGCCTAAGTACATTGCCAAAGCTTAGAATAATGTTGGCGACTCTTTCTGTCCTTTGCCAGTGTCATCGTCTAGTTGCAGGCAAAACTTTGAACATTTGCCAGAGTATTTCGCTAAGCTAAGTAAGAAGTTGGCAGCACCCTGTGTTTATCGCCCAAACCTATGGCCATAGTGTAGACGATACCTCACTGAAGTGTTAAACTTTTGCCTATCAATCTCGCAAAGACTTACACGATACCCCTTTTTGAAGTTAAAATCTCGCCTAGTTACTTCGCTAGTATAAGGCGAAATCTCCTTAAATTTTAACCATTCGCCAAGTGTTTTCGCCAAGATATAGGCGAAACAGTGTTTTAGTCGTTCAATTTTGCCAAATACCTCGCCAAAATAACTAGACGAAACTTTTCCCTTTTTAAAATCATCACCAAACTCGTTGCCATGTACTGAGGCAAAATGTTTCTATGTTGCCAAGTAAGAGTTGCCATGAAATTTTTCATTAAAATCAATTGTCGCCAGTGACATTGCCAAGATTGAGGCAAAATGTTTCAATGTTGCCAAGTATATGTCATCTTAAGCCATTTCAGTGTTATGAAACATCGCCTAAACCATCGCCTAATGGTTGAGGCAAAATATTTTTATGTCGCCTAAGGTGTCGCCTGGTCCTAGTTTGTCATAAGATTTTCTTTAAACTTCCTCTTCTTGAATTTCCCTTTCCGAAAAGTTATTATAAGCCTGATTCAGACTTAAAACAAATAAGTTATGACTATTTTAAGTTTAAAGCAATTTCAGGGTATAATTAATCTGTTTGATCACTGTTAATAGTAATAGATTTATTTGTTACTCCTTAAGGAACCTAGTAAGTTTTATAACCTTTCAGGGTTGTTTGAACTCTTCTGTTTTCTTCTGTTTTAGGCCTTTGGATTGTCAGGTAAGCTGCATTTGTTGTGTGTTCATGCTTAATATTTAATCTAAGAAGCATCATATGTGTGTGGATGTTGGGCATTGGCTTACTAACCAGACATTCGATAGTCTGACCCTATTGTTTCTTTATTTTTGTTTAGTATGTTAATTTTCCTGATCGGGATGGAAAATGCTGAGTTCAGACATTCAAGTGGAATAGCAAGACACACATATATATCACTCCATGCATTAGTTCTGACATTGGTATCTCAAATTCTCTTCCGCTTATATTATGTATTGAACTTCTAAGCTTTATTAAACTATTTCAGTTGTAACCAGATTTGAAAACAATATGTTTCAAATTCCTATGATTTTGTATTCAGATGATTTTAAGTTCAGGTCTTTGATTAAGTATCCAGTTTATTATTTCATTCTCAGATTTCAATAATAAAAGTCCTATTTGATATTTAATATGTATATGTATATCTATAATATTTATTACAGTAATATAAGTTCTATTTGAATATTTGATACTTGTTCAGCATAAGTATAATATGTATGTTCTCTATCATGATGTCCATCTCCCTATATTTGTCTGTAAGGCGGGGGTTCGTGCGCTACACAAATAATGCTTGGATTGACTACTTTAAGTTTCATTTTGTCCATCATCTTGAATTATTATTTTCTGATCATAAACCTTTAACTCTACGCCCAGATACAAGTCTTTATACTGATAGTGTTAATGAGTCATTATTTCGTTTCAAACCTTACTGGCTTATGGATGCTGCCTTCAATAATCTTGTTAATGATGCTTGGAAAATTCTGATTCACCTGTTGACTTATTAGAGAAACTTCAGTCATGTGAAAATACTTTTATATCCTGGAGTAAACGAAAAATATGGCAGTATTTCTAAATAGATTTTAATATTATAGAGGCGTTGAACTACTTTCATAGAAACTCTGCCACTGTCTCTAAGTAGTCTATTGATTTTGCAGAAAGAAGATTAGAGAAACTTCTTATCAAAGAAGAAACATTCTAGAAACAAAGGAGTAGACACGATTGGCTCAGGTTGGGAGATCGTAATACTGCACATTTTCATCGATTTGCAACTACCAGGAGGGAAAGAAAACGAATTATGCGTCTTAAGGATCAGCATGGATGTTCCAATATAGATGTCCAAAGTATTTCTCATATGTTTGTTAGTTATTTTCAATCCCTATTTCAATCTAGTTTGGGCAATCATTCTGCTATGGATTTTTCTTCTTTAGATAAGTGCATTAGACCTATGAATGAGTTAGATCTTTCTTGGTTAGATACTCCCTATACTAGTGATGAAGTTAAATCGGCTTTATTTAAGATTGGTTCTTTTAAGGCACTAGGTGTATATGGATTCCATGCTAGGTTTTATCAACAATTTTGGTCTATTCTAGGAGATGACATTACTTCTGTTATGCTATCTATTTTGAATGATGGTTTGAGTTTACAGGGATATAATGACACTATAATATTTTTGATTCTTAAGCGTGGAACTCCCTCTACTTATAATGACTTTCACCCGATCATTCTATGAACGATTTTATATAAAATTGTGGCAAAATGTGTGGCTAATAGAATAAAAAAAAGTCCTTCCTTCTATTATCACAAAGAATCAACCTGCTTTTGTTCCTAGTCATCACATTAGTGACAATGCTATCATTAGTTTTTAAGTTCTTTATTCTATGTCTAAGATGAGGAATGGCAATGTTGGTTGGGCAGCTATTAAATTAGATCTTAGTAAAGCATATGACCGAATTGAATGACCATTTTAAAATTATATCTTGAACCGTTTAGGTTTTCCTCCTAAAGTGTGGCCATGAAATGTGTTATCATAATCAGATTCTCGAATGATAAACAATAACATGACAGATTTCTTTGTTCCTCATAGAGGTCTTAGATAAGGGTGTCTCTTATCTCCTTTCATATTTATTTTATGCATGAATGTTCTGTCTAGAAAACTTTTAGATGCTAAAGGATTGAATCATTTGTTTGGATTTCAGTGGGGTTCCAATGGTCGGGTCAATCATCTAATGTTTGCAGATGATATAGTCATATTCCTTAAAGCAATCAAGGAAGCTTGTCAAGAGGTTAGGGTGATTCTTGATCAGTTTTGTTGGTTTTCAGGTCAATGTTTTAATCTACAGAAGACTAGAGTAAATTTTCCCCAATGGCTCTGTGGATAAGCAGTTGGATTTTCTAAATGTGTTGAATATATCCTCTGTCTCTCATTTTGACACTTATCTTGATTTTTCAGTTAGTTTTGATAAAAGAAGTATTAAAGTTTTTAATTTCATTTTTGATCGTATATGCAAGTAGATTCAATCTTGGAAAGATTTTATTTTTTCAAGTAGTGGGAGAGAGACTTTGATTAAGTTAATTTTACAAGCAATCCTTGTCTACAATATGAGTCTCTTTTGTCTGCCCACTACGGTTATTAATATAATACATGGTCTTTTAAGTAGATTTTGGTGGTCAAGAGTGAGTCAATTGAGAAGGATGATTTAGATGTCGTGGAGTTATTTATGTAAACTAAAGGCTTTTGGTGATATCAGTTTTAGAGACATGAAGAGATTTAATCAATCTTTTTTAGCGAAGCAAATCTGGCATTTGATTTCTAACCCTTTGTCTTTAATGGCGGGAATTATTAGTACAAATTTTAAGGTTCACAATGATTTTCTGAATGCTGTTGATCATCCTAGTAGCTCTGCGGTCTGGGCAAGTCTTATTTAGGGTTTGCAGTTGTTTAGAAAAGGTTATTATTAGGCTGTAGAGGATGGCTCAAATATTAGAGCCCTTATTGACCCATGGATTTCCCTTTATTCATCTAGTTTTAATCCCTTAATTCATTCCTACCCTTCAAATCTTAAAGTATCTGAGCTGATGATTGTTTATATTGGGGCTTGAAAATAGAATGATAGAAAGTTAGAGGAACTTTTTTCTACTTTTGATTGTCAGTTTATAAAATATATTCCTCTTTCAAACAAAAATCATAGTGATGAAATCAATTGGCATTTTTCCTCTAATGGTAAGTATGGCGTTAAATCTGGATATTGGCTATCTCAATTGATAGAACTACAATCATGTCATGGTTCCTCATCCTCCCAAAATTTGTGGCGGTGGATCTGGTCTCTTTCGTATCCACCAAGATGTTAGTGTTTCTTTCGCATTTGTCTATGAAATTTATTCCTATTGGGGATGTTTTATTTTAGAGACATATTATAGTTAAACCACATTTCTTTAAATATGGTTATAGTTTGGAATGTTTAGCACATGCTCTATTGTGGTGTCCTATGGAAATCTTCACGCTTTTGGTCTCTTTTGGTAAGGCTAAGGGGCAAGATATTGATGTTGTTTAAAATTTTAAATCAATATGATTTCACGGTGGCTATTGCAGGGCTATGGTATTCTTGGTTGATAAGAAACAATCATAAACATGGGTTTAGTGAGGCTAATAGATCTCAAGATTATTGTGTGTGGGCAAATAGATTCGTCTCTGAATTTTCAACTGCTCATGTCATGTCTTTTAATTCTGATCTTCAGATACAATTTTCTCATGGAGAATCATCTATTGTTTCTTATTGGCAGCCTCCTGTGGTGGGATTGAAGATGAATGTTGATGCCTCTTGGTCGCCTTTGAAGTAGGGATCTGGTGTGGGTATAACAATTCACATTTCTTTAGGTTTGATCATCTATGTAAAGGCAAAGTATTTAGAGTAATGTTCCTCTTCTTTTCATGCAGAACTTGTGGCTATTTTGGAGGGTATCCAGGCTGTTATCAATGGATATTTTCACATATCATCCAATTAGTCAGATGCTAAAGCAGTTGTACATGCCATTGATGGAGAGATTTCTGCTCCTTCCATTTTCAAGTTATTGTCAAGGATACGTTGTTTCTTCTGTCTGCTATAGCTGTTCTTCCAGCCATTTTTATTCTAAGAAAAACTAACTTCTTAGTAAATTTTATAGCAAGAAAAGCAGAAAAAGAAAAAAGAATTTCTCTTTGAATAAATGTAAATATTTCTTATGTGAATCCTTTTCTTGTTGAATGAAGTTTTCAGTTTAAAAAAATCAAACTTACATGTAAGGCTATCTCCAATCACATGTCCTCCTAAATGTCATTTTGGTATTAGAAAAAAATATGTTCTATAGAATATTCTCTTTCCAAACTTTTTCATCTCCAATCACACAAAGACCAAAATGGCATTTTTGGGGCCTTTTTATAATTTACAAAAATTTTAGTTTGGATTACATTTATATAGGAATTTTTATTAATAACTAATAAAAATAAATTATTGTTATTAACATAATTAAAATTAATTAATTAAATTAATATATAAAAAGTTAATGATTTAATAATTAAATTGGATATATATATATATATATTTTTAACACATTAATAAACAAACACATGGACAACAAAGAAAATATAATTCATCTAATACTTTGATAATAAATTAAATGTAAATTAATACATCATTCAATTGTTTGAAATGATAAAATATAATTTAAAATAACTATTATTTTATAAAATATTATATTTTTTATGTAGAATTTAAATTTCATACTTTAATTACTATTTGATTAAAATGGTAAAATATATGAATATAAGATTTAAATCAAAGAATTTGAAAAAATATATATATTTAAAATTATATAATATATTAATATCAAATTCAAATTATAAATAAAACTATATAGCAAACATTATAAATATTTATAATGCTTTAAAATATTTAAAAATAATATTTTTAAAATTTAGGGGTCAATTTATAATTAAAAAAGTTAAAAAGTGAAATGGCATGTTACTTTTTCTACCTGCCAAATATGGTCACCAATTCACATGTCAAATGCCAAATGGTAAATGCCAAATTTTTGTATTGGAATGTGGGGAATGGAATGTGGGGAATGGAATGTGGTTGGAGCAAATTTTGCGACTAAAATGGAGAATGGAAGCTTGGGTTGGAGATAACCAAAGAGACCAAATTGACAATAGTGCCCTTTCATATTAAAAATGAATTTAAAATATTTTTATATTTTTTAAATAGTGTCTAAAGTCACATATGTCATTCTATATAAATATTTGAATTCAAGTATTATATTCACAAGATGACCCTATCAAATTTAAAAATGTCCCCCGACAAAGTAAAATTAAAAAAAAAAAAATCCCCAAATTGAATTAGTCCTAACTTCATGAAACTCAAAACCTGTGAACCATAACCTCTTGAAATTTATTCATTTTCAAGCCCTAATCTTATGTACAGACTTCCTTCTACCAAATAACTCAAAACTTTTCTTCAATTGATCCTAAAAGATATGTTTTCTATGTTTTAGTGTTTTGGCTATGATAGAGATTGTTTTATATTGTATATAGACATTCAATGTATAGAATATAGATTTTTTTTGTTAGTTTTGGATCTCTCTATATCGATAGGTTGTTATTTCGAACCAATTCTTTATAGTATATGTACAGAATTTGAACTTTTTATTAGAAAGTAGAAAAAAAATTCAGGTACTTCGCAGACCTGATACACAGGAAGCAGTTCAAAAACTCCTCTGCTTCCCGATGCTCTACACCAGGAAGCAGACAATCTGCTTCCCGATATATATGATCGGAAAGTAGAGGGATTTTCGAAATGCTTCCCAAGTGTTAAGACCGGGATGCTACTGTGTAGTTTTTTTTATTCTTTTTTGTTTCCTAGCTTTAAAAATTGGGGAGCAAAATAATTTTATAATTGTTTCCCTCTCTAATACTAGGAACCTATTTTTTTTTTTCCATCACATGTAATTTACTAAATATCTTTAATGTTTATTTTATTTCTCCAAGTATAATAATTTAAAATAATCTGGTAAAGTGCAAGACGGAATAACTAGATTATATAGGATTAGTAACTTTTATTGATCTAAGGAGCCACTTAGTTTAAAAAATTAAAAAAATTAGTTGTGGAGGCATTAAAAAATGTGATTAAGGGGTTTTATATGCAGCATTTGAAAACATTTTCAACTCAATGGGTGTTGTCGGGTCCCCAAAATCGGGAAGCAGAGGCTAATTTACCATGCTTCCTAGTTTTTGACACCGGGAAGCAAAAAACATTTGCTTTCTAGTGTCCAACCCCAGGAAGCAGTTCAAATAAGCCTCTACTTCCTTGTTTTGGTGACAAATAAGCACCTACTTTTGCCAATAATTGGCTAATTGATCATTCCAATCTTATTCATATCACTTAAGAAGATAAAGAGTTAAGATGGTAGTGATTTCACACCCATTATTACCAATGATAACCACTTGGATGTGTGTTACAATAAATGTTTAAGTAAGAACGATGGGATTTAGTCTTTCATAATTATCTTAAACGTCGTGACTCATCATACTTACAACTTCTAGAGCCAAATTGGACCAAAGTTTCATTGTACTTTGAAAATGGAAAAATATGACGTTTTCAAGGCCTATGTAGGAGTACATTATATGGGATTAGTAACTTTTATTTATCTAAAGAACCACTAAGTATTTTAAAAAAAAAAACTGAACTAATTATTGAGGCATTCAAAAAGTGATTAAGGGATTTTTTTTTTTTGCACCATTTGAAATTTTTTTAACCCAATGGGTGTTTTCCGGTCACCAAAATCGGAAAGAGGCTAATTTACACTGCTTTTTGGTTTAGATAGCGGGAAGCAAAATTCATTTACTTCCCGGTGGAAGCAGTGTAAATAAGCCTCTACACCCGATTTTAGTGATAACGAAATAGCTACTTTTGCCGATAATTGGCTAATTGACCATTCCAATCTGATTCATATCACTTAAGAGGATAAATAATTAAGATGGTAGTGATTTCACACGCATTATTACCAGTGATACCCATTTGGATATGTGTTCCAATAGATGTTTAAGTAAGAAATGAGAGATTCGGTCATTACATCTTAAACGACATGATTCATCATATTAAACGTAGTGATTTATCATACTTATAACTTATGGAGCAAAATTGGACCAAAGTTTCATTACATATTGAAAGTGGAAGCACATTATCTTTCCAAGGCCACATATTGAAAGTGGAAGCACATTATCTTTCCAAGGCCTATGTAGTAGTATTTGTATAAGATCAGTAAATTTTACTTAATCTAGGAAACACCAAGTATTTTTTGCATTCTATAATGTAATTAAGGGTTTTGTAGGGAGCCTTTGAAATTTTTTAAACACAATGGGTGCTTCCCGATCACCGATACCGAAAAGTATAGGCTAATTTATACTGCTTCTTAATGTTGGACACTAGGAAGTAAAAAATCATTTGCTTCCCGATGTTATGCACTAGGAAGCGATTTAAATAAGCCTCTACTTCCCAAATTTGATGACAATAAGCACCTAGTGTTGCCAATAACTTGCCCATTGATCATTCTAATCTCATTGAAACCATTTAAGGGGACCAATAGGTAATATGGTAATGATTCCCATGGATTATTACCAATGATACTCCCTTGTATGTTCATTTCAATAGATATTTAAGTACAAATGACATGATTTATTCGGTTGAAGTTATCCTAAAAGTAAAGGTTTCTCATACTTAAAACTTTAAAAAAAAATATTTGAATAAAACATATATTGTCTTTCGAAATTCATTTGATACGGTTTACGATTTTTGAGACATGGAAGCAATTTTATCGCTTCTCAATTTTAACACTTAATGTAACGTCCACAAGTAGGAGCTAAAAATTCTTGAATATTTTATTATTTAAAAATTTGACTTTTGTAAAATTGATTTTCAAAACTTCCATATCGGAATAAATCGAAAATTCACTCTAAGGGTAAAATAGTAATTAGAGACCAAATTCGAAAGTGTAGAGTTAATTTTGGTTATTGAAAGTAAGATCGAAAAGCTTTTTGTAAAACTATGCTTAATTTTGGAAAATTGGATTTTAGAGAAATAAATGTGATTTTTTAATTTGAATATAGTTTTGGTAGTATTAATATAATTTTACAGCGGAAAGATATTTTCAACAGCAGAATTGAGAGCGCAATGGATGATTTGGTTGAATTTGGGCTTGAGTGTTCTTGGGCCCAAACTTTGGTTTAAGCCCAACAACCCATGTAAGCCCATCACACACCCAATACACCCCCATCTCACCCATCTTCACTCTCATTCTCTTCTCCATAAAACTCTAATCACGTTCATCTCCCCTCTTCACTCTCAAAAACAAAAAATCCTAACTTCATTGATTGCTCCCAACCACCAAAGAGCCACCTCATTTAGTCTGTGAACCACCACTCGTAACCTCATTTAAAGCTCTTACAAGTGATTTCAAGTTCTCTTCTTCACTATTTACCTTGGTAATCGTTTGAAGCTCTCTAATGAAACTTTTTATTTTAAAAGCCTTTGATTTCAATTTATGGTATGATTAGGATCCTTAGAGGTCTATTAACACTTTCAAGTAATTGATTGGGTTGATGGTGGTCTCTATTTGCATTTGGTTTGAGAATTTAGGACCTAGATTTCTAATTTTGGATGAAAATGTGTTTGTTATTGATTTGTGTTGCTATGGTTAGTACCAATAGGCAACCAAGGTATTGGGGAGCACCAAACCGAGGAGACTAGCTAGTCTTCTTCGAATGAGAGGTTAGCTTATTCTTTTTATGCTCTAAGTTCTTGTATGATGGTTGTTTGATGTTTGAATACATTATAATGAATTAATAATGCTAATTACATGCTAATGAATGGATAAGTTGAATATTGTGATTGTGGTGTCATGTAGACACTTATTTTGGTAGATTGGAAAAGGATCTAAAAAAAGTATGTGATGAGTTATAATAATTGGTATGTTTTGTATGTCTCTGGTGGGCATGAAGGCCTTTGAAAGTAAATGGTGAAAATTTGATGCTAATGTCATATTGAATTCATTGCATCTTATATGTTTTGTATATTGAAAGTAAATGATTTTGGTTTCCTTATGGCTTATGGGAAAAATTGATATTTTTTGGTGTCATTGTTCAAATGATGCAAATGACAATGCATGAGTTTTGAAAACAATGGAAATTTGACAAAACCTTATTTGAATCACCTAAAATGAGTGCCCTTGTCCTGAGCTTGAAGTAGTTGAATGTATTGGCATGCCATAAGGAAACTAGAAGTATACTTCGACACATGAAAATGTGATTTGACTTGTTGTGCCAATATAACTAGGGTGACGGTCCTCTCTGGATGTGACGGCATCATCCCGATCCTTTTGGATCTATGTGTTTAGTCTTTGGACTCTTTATATGCTTGATCTTCATATCTTACTAGGGTTTCGGCCCATTTTTGTCCCGTTTTCACTATAAGAATTAATTTTAAGGGCAATAAACTAAAATATGGCAAATTGTGTGATTTGTATACTTGAAATGAATCGTTCATGCTTAATGGTTGGTAAATGATTACTTGATGTACATAAAATTCACCATAGAAACTTTAGACGGTAACTAAACGGAATAAAGAAACAAAAAAAAAACAATTAGAATGTTGGAAATGTGGAATTCTGTAGTCTTTTGCTCTATTTTGTAGGTCTAGACATATTTGTCAGCGGCCTGGCTAAGGAGTCAGGGTGCGGAACAAGGTGCCAACTCATTTCAGTACCACTTTTTGCGGTCTGGTCAACGACTTGGCAAAATGAACAGGGTGCGAACCAAGGCGCTAAGTGGATTTCAGTACCACTTTTGGCGGCCTCGTAAATGGCAGGCGACTAGTCATATCAAGTAAGCTGCGAGCCAGAGTGCTAGGGAGGTACCAGTATCACTTTCCACTGCCTGGTAACTCAGACAAGGGCGCTAACCAAAGCACTTGAGAAGCTACGGTGCCATTTTTAGCGGCCTGGTAAAGGCGACCAAGCCGCGTGCCAAGGCGTGAGTAGCCTACATCACTTTTCAGTTTTTGTTTTGTGATCCCCTTTGTATGTTGTAGGTTATGTGATGATGTTTGAGATGTTAGGATGCATTTGTGTGCTCACTCTGCTAACGCAAGAAGCATATTGTACGTGTTTATTTGAGTGTGAGGGTGTTAACTAGCCATCGATAGCCTAACCCTTTCCCTTCTCCATTTTTCTTATTTGTTTTCTTTTCAATACGAAAATGTGTTCAAGTGGATTGAGCAAACATTAGAAGTTTGGGTTGGAATCCCCACTTGGAGCATACATCTCATGGCACATTATTTTTCAGGAGCCCAGAACTTGAGAACTCCAAAGTTAAGCGTGCTTGACTTGGAGCAATCTTGGGATGGGTGACCTTTTGGGAAGTTTTCCGGAAAGCATGCTAATCAGGACAAAGCATGTTGGAAAGTATAATGGTGGTCTGTGGGGCTAGTTGTTAGCTTTAAAATAAGTAATGTTACAATGTGGCACTCGATCACCGCGCCTCGGATAATCCTAGGGCGGGGAGCGAACGTTACAAAATCAAGAAGCAAGTATACACTTGAAAACTTGCAACATTCAACACTTAATCACAATTTTATCACCAAAGTGAAACCAATAGCAACCAATACCCAACTGCCATGAGCACAATGAAACCAACATCACTAATACTTTCTTCCCGATTTCCAACACTAGGAAGTTGGATCTATTTTTACAAGCTTCCTGGTGTTTGTAGCCGGGAAGCAGACATCATTTTACTTAAATTCTAGGGGAGTGACACCGATAAACACCAATTCAATGAAAAAATACAAACAAAATATACAAATATCTTGATAACAAAAGTTTAAGAATGAGAACTATAAGTTCTTTTTCCCGGTATCATACACGGGAAGCCATTAAAAATAGTTGTTGTTTCCCATTTTTGATACCGAAAGCATAAGTTATGTCACGTCCGTAAGTTGGGGCTATTTGTTTTCATGTTTTCAGAATTTATTTTTTCATCATTTTTATTTTTATTTCATCTGTATATTTATTTTTATTTTCGATTCAAGGGTAAAATGGATATTTATAAAAATATTAACTTTTTTGTTTGATCATATGTTTTGAATAATTTGAGTTTTAAGACAATTTTCAAATCAAGAAGGAATTTTGATTATATTTTGTAATTATTTTTCAGTTTTGGTCAATTAAGAATCAAACACAAATTTGTGGGTTTATGGAAATATTTTCCATAAATATATAAGTAAAATATTAGGTTAAGAAATCACTTTTATCACATTAAGAAAAACTAGTGTAATCTGTTTCCTTTTTTTCTCTCAACTAAAACCCTAAACCAAAGAATTTTAAACTTTATCTTTCAAGGATTCAAGATTGAAAGCTTTAATTTTCATTGGTTTTTCTAGTTCCATGTATTATTAATCTTGATTCTCTTATTAATTTAAATAATATTATTTTTGTTTTGATTTCAAGATTAAATTAGGGTTTTCGAATTGGAATTTTTTATTTTCTAATTGATTTGGGTTTTGAAACCCTTGATTTTAATAAATATTTATGAGTCTCTTCGGGTTTGATTTGGAGTTCTTTCCACTACCCAAATTGGAACCCTAAATTTCTGAATTAAGATCCTAACTTCTCGAATTAGGTATTTATTATATTTTTATTTTGGTTAGATCAAATTGGGGATCGTAAGTCAAAGTGATTCGGTTTTGGATTACCGTTGACAAGTTAGTAGCCATGTTTAAGTCCCTACGATTGTTTGTTTCTGTTTGTTCTCTGAGATTATATGATAAATTTTATATAGTCTGCATATTTGAAAAGTTGAAATTAAATTATAGTGTTAAGCTGCATTGGGTATAATATGTCTGATTTGACTCTCTGAATTACAAGTGTGATTCTCTCTAAATGATTACACATGATCTGTGAATTCCAGATTTGGGAATTAATATCTGTCTTATGATAATATGAAATTTAAGTTCTGTAAATCTTTATAAAGTCCTGATCTAGATTAATACAATTAGACTAGCATGATGTAGAAAAATTAGATGTATACATCAATGCGCGAAAGCTTATTAGGCAATACAAGCCAACTTATTTATAGGTGAGATGACATCATTTTAGGACCTCTGATCCATTCTTGAGCTTTAATCATTCTGGTTTACCCTATCTCTATTTCTGTTTCTGATTTTTATTACTAAGTTAAGGACAGGGCTGGAAAGCTAATAAATTGATCATAATATGATAAACTGAAATCTATTAAAGTTAAGATTTGATATTGATATTACTTTCTTCGTGTTGTTTTGATAATTGGGTTCTAACCTATAGGTAGTATGGATTATGACTATCAACTAGCCATATGAGATAGGAATAGACCAAACTAGATGCTTACAAGTTTAATTAGCGAAAAGCATAACTAGACTGAAAACGTGTAATTTAGTCTCTGGCCGAACTCTTCACCATGTTAGATACCGAATTACAATTCAATGAGCCTCGGAACAAATAATAATAATCTCTATCCAAATTGATTACCAAACAAACTACCGAATTACAGTTCAGTATAACCTTAGGATACAAATTTGGCTCTCTGTCCGAGCTCTTCACCGAGCTACATACCGAATTATAATTCGGTGAGACTTTAAGAATATAAACTCTTTCTCTCCGAATTAACAACCAAACTAGCTGACAAACCACAGTTCCGTATAAATGTAGGAACCTTTGATAACCGTTCTATCCGAGTTCACTACAGAACTACAATTCGGTAAGGCTTGAATTGTCCTCTACTCGAATTGTGTACCGAACTCCATGCAAAATTAATAGTTTGGTGCTAGACAATTCTTTGAAATAATTTGACAACTTTTATAGTTAATTTCATACGGTAATTGCAATAAGCTGAAATCATTTATCTTAGATCACTTAAAGGGGATTAAGATAAGGATAACTTAGATTGTTCATCAACTTTTTTGCCCATGTTTTGGGAACCATGTTTCTTAGGCAAGTTACATGTGTTGTATGCCATCTTAACCGTTAATATAAGATGCATCCTATGTGTGTATCTTGGGGTTGGCTTACTAACCAGACATCAATAGTTTGACCCTTGTGGCTTTTAATTTTTGCATTGTATGTTTTGAACCCTGTTGGGATGTAATTGTTGAGTTCGGACAGTCAGGTGGTGTAACGAAGATATGTACGCGCATATCAGCATCAGTCATCATCTGGCATCCATTTTTTAGCTTTGATTCCATATGTCCTTTTGACTTTGAATTAAGTTTTAGAGCTTTGTAACCTCTGCATTATTTTGGATTTGGTTTCAAATTAGTTAGTGTTTGTTTATTTCAGTATTGATTATATGAAATAGAACTTTGTATTTTGGGTATTCGAATTTTGGTACGCTTTGATAATAAACACCTTTTCATTATTGTTTCTTACTTATTTTTGTATGTATTTGTATCTGTATCTACTATGATATGTATGTCTATTGTGTGACATCCGTTCTCCGCATTCTTTTCATTGGGGTGGGGGTTCAGGTGTTACAATTTATTAGTACTAGGAAGCTGAGGTGTCAAATGCTGAGAAGTAAGAAACTTTGATAACTGCTTCCCAGTAACCGAAACCAGGAAGCAGATATTACTTGAAGCTTCCCGGTATCACATACTAGGGAGCTGAGACTAGTTTCAGTGGCTTTCCGAAATTCAATATCATGAAGCAAAATATGTAAACTTGTACAAAATAAATACACAAACTAGTCAATCTCTACCAAGTTACATCAAAATCTTATTACCAAACAAACGAACGAACTAGTAGACATAAACACCATCAAATCAAGAAGTAAATATACACGTACAATCATGCAACAACCTACCTATAATTTTCATTTCTTCACCAAATCAATCAAAAAACAACAACTACACAACTCCCATCAACGAACAAGACTAATAACATCAGACATTTCGAACCCTAAAACTAATAGCATCAAACACACAATTATAAATGAAATAGAAACTAACTTGTGACTTTGGCTTTGACGATGTCTCCGTTGTAGTCTTTTTAACAATAGCCTTCGTCATTCTAGTTGTCTTAGAGCTCCCTACAATCGCTTTTCCCCTCGATGACTTCTTGGAAATTGATTTTCCCGCCATTTGTTGAAGAAGGTAGTTCGGCGATGGTGAAATAAGAGATACGTTGGTTAAGCTCAAACCGAGAGAAAGATTGAAGTGACGGAGATGTAGATGAGAAGAGCTTGTTGATGGAGATGGAAGAGGTTGAGATTTCATTATAATCAATGGGTTTGGATTTTAAAATTCATTGATGTTCAATGGTTCAGTGGGAAGATGGAGGGGTTACAGGAGGATTTTTGTCAATCTCATAGATTTAATTTATAATTTTTGTTTTTACTTTATTTTTATTTGATTTTATTTATTAATAAAAAGGTAATAAGTGCAATAAGTTTTATAGTTTATTTACTTTTGTAGTTTTTATAATATTGGATCCAACCTGGTATTTTAAATTTGTTTTGATTCAAAAGTGAGAATTGTTACTTAAATAATTATATTTTTTATGAATTAAAAATTAAATAGCTTTTGATAAATTAAAATTAATCAAATCTTTTATGTTATAACATTTCAAAATTCAATGAAAATGAATCAAGTTAGTCTTAATATTATTTGGTTACACATTTACTATATTTATTCTAACTATTCAGGATCAAATAAAAAAATAATTTTAACATAATTTATTTTAAAATTTAAAATAAATAATATCAAATTATATCTTTTTATAATGTATCATTAAAAATAAACTTATAAGAATACAAAACAATGAAAATACATATTTTAGAAGTAATAAAAATTTATATTGTTAATAATTATACAAGGGAGATTCCTATAAAAAAAATTTAAAAAAAAAAAAAAAAACCACATCGGGTTTGACCTATTATCCAAAAAACCTCATCTGTTACGTTTTAAGCCAAAACTCCTCTTTTTTGTATTTTTCTATCCAAGTTATTATTCATCCGTCAATGATAAACTGTAACTGAGGGGTATTTTCGTAATTTTATATTTTCAACTTAAAAATTAAAAAATTAAACATATATATATATATATATATATTCCTTCTTTTCTTCGTTTTTTCCCTTCTTTTCCTTTTTCTTTTTTTTTTTTCATTTTTTTCCTTATTTTATTTTATTTTAAAAATTAATTCTTTTTAAATTTTCCCTTCTTTTTTTTCTTTGTTTTAATCTTTAATTTAAAAATTATTTTTAATCTTTAATTTGTTTAATAAAATTTTTTTATTTTTAATTTTTTTATAAAATATTTAAATTTTTATAACATTTTTTATTTTTATTTTTTAATAGAATTTTTTATTTTTTTATTTTTTTACAAAATATTTAATTTTTTGTAACATTTTAAATTTTTAATTAAAATTTTTATTTTTAATTTTTAATAAAATATTTACCTTTTTTATGACATTTTTAATTTTTATTTTTTAATAAATTTTTTATTTTTAAAATTAAAATATACAAAATTATAAAAATACCCCTCGGTTACTATTCATACGGACAAACACTAATTTGAATGGAAAAACACAAAAAGAAAAGAGAGTTCTTGGCAAAAAAACGAAACAGAGAAGGTTTTTGGTTAATACGTTAAACCCGTGGTAGTTTTTCTGGTAATCTCCCATTATACAATTATAATGTCTCTAAGTGCATTTTAAGTATTCATGTAATATATATATATATATATATATATATTAGTGAAAATTGACTTAAAATTTTTAATCGCACATGTTATTGATTTTGTTTGTGTGAGTGAATTATAAAATAACTAGATGAAAAAATTTTATTGTAATTAATTAATGGGATAGATTTTTATTTACAGATAATTTTAATATTTTATTAAATAAATATAAATTTTTTTATTTGACTAATTTTACATTGATTAAATATTTGAAAATTTTCAAATATAAATATCTTTATAGCTTGAAAAAAGATGATTTCATTTAAAAATATATTTCTTAAATAAATTTATGTGATTTGGTCTTTTTTTTTTTTTTAAGTATCCATGAAAAAAAGATGTTGAAAATTTCTTGATGGAATTGGATAAGATTGACAACATGTTGATGGAGTTTGATAAAATTATTCAAATCTAATTATAAATTTAATGGAAATTTAATTATATATATATATATATATATTTTTATACATTTATTGTTGTTTATTTAATACAAATAATTAATGTGAAAAAAATATCAATTTTAATAGGTAATGTACTGAAATTAACATGTTGTCTAGGCTGGACATAAGTCTAGTCGGTTTGTGAGCCGCTCGTAAGTCGGTTCGGTGATTGCTCTATAAATTTTGTTCATGATTCAGTGAGTCAAGTTTGAACTTTAATTTTTAATTTGATTATTAAAGAGAAAATTCTCACTTTTGAACCAAAATAAATATAAAAAAGTTAGTTTTGGCCCCGACATCTAAATAACTATAAAAGTAAAAAATAATAAAAATTATTTAGGAAGTAGACCAGAATGACGAATTTGTCCAATCTATTAAAAAAATTAATAATTAAAAAAAATAAAAATGAAAATTAATTTATAAAATTAAAATATTAAATTTCCTAAATTGTCCTTGAACTTTCCATCTCCTCCCCCAGCTAACTATTTGAAACTAAATTCGTTCGAAACCCACCATCGACAAAACACACAATTTCTCCAACTCACTCGCCATTTCTCCAACTTTCCATCTCCTCCTCCAACTTTCGATAAACATGCGAGGAAGAAAGAAAAAACTTTAGTTGATAATCCGCACTATCTAAAATACGAAACAAAAATAACTGCATAGAAAATCAAATGCTAATGTAGAATTATAGTAACAAAACAAAAACTACATGAGAACTAATTTAGTGAAAAAAAAACTAACGGAATGTAAATTTGTTCTCCTTATATAAAGATGTTGTAAATACTAAAAAAACTAAAAATTTATACACATTTAAAATATATCACCATTCTTTTACTTTTATTGGAATTATTTTAATATAATTAAATATAAAATATTAATTAAAAATATATATTCTACCGGTCATTTAAATTTATTTCATGAAAAATACATACGTCTAATTTTCTATTTCTATCATTTAATATATTTTATATTTATTTTATAAAATTAAATTAAATAAATTATGAAAGAATATTTTTAAAAAAGTGTAAAGGATATTGGAATTAATTGCACTATCTCTCATATTCTATTTTCTAGAAGCAAAAATATGTTTATTAATTGCATTGATTGAATTGTATTAATTATTATATAAAATAAATAAAAAAATAACAATTAATCCTCCTAAAATTCACCATAAAATTTTTAACAAGAAAGCAACAGCAGAATGATAAACACAATCCGAATCCAAACACAAACGCTAACTCAATTTGCATGCACTCTGAAGAAAAAAAAAAACATCATTCTCAGCTTGTGCAACTAAATTACTTGTAAGCCATGTAAGATCTAAAGAAAAGCACTTCTGAACATCTCCACAATTCCCAACGGCCGACTCTAAACATTCTCTAAAATTCCAGTCTCAACCTTACTAGTAAAAATTGTGCCGGTGCTCCAAATTGGATTTGTCCATCGGGAAGGATAGCAAAACCTGATGACAATAAAGCAAGTGTTCCGGTATGTGTACCGTTCTGAATCTGACCAGCTGTTCATCCTGATGAATCCCTTATATTGGGTAGCTTCACAGACAAAACTATTCCAATACAAGTAATGTGAGTTCTTAAGTACTCAACTTCATTAACAAACTGTTTCCCATCAAACATTCTATTCCATAGAGGACAGTACAGTCTAAACAAACTAAGCCACTCTTTGAAGGCCGTCAAAGACAAGTCCACATACACTGATTGATCAGAGTTATTGGACCGTCTCGTATCAGTATCTTATCCAAAATTGAACCAGCTTCCCAAAGTGTTACAAGTTTTGAACATATATTGAATTATGGCAACTGTAAATGTGAAAGTGAAAACCAAATTAGTTAAAAATAAAAAAGGAAAAAAACACATAAACAATAAAGGATTAAACATGATACAAAATTTTATCTGCAAATTATTAAAAATAATTACTTAAATTTTGAATGGTTTTTATAGATGATGAAGAGAAGGACAAAGAAACCTTGTGATACTCGAAATAATCTTGATTGATACTATTAATAATTTTTTAAAATTATTTTAACTTAAAAAAATTAAAATTATTATTGATCTAAATTACATATTAATTTATAGCGTGAATACACAATTAATGAAAAAGTATAATAAATATATATATATTTATATATTTTATTAAAATAAAAATATACCAACAGAAAAATAATTTAAATAAAAAATCAGTATAGTTCGATAATTAAAGGATTAGTAATATTTTTTTATAGTTATTGCGTAAATGGTGCAAAAGAGCATAATCAAATTTTTTTCAACAAAAGTGACCCAAATTTGTGAGTATCATATCCTTAAATTGAGTTCATGGATAAAAGAATTGGATTTGAATTGTGATTAAAAATCCGTAATGAATTTGAGTAAAATTTGAATTATTTTATATAAAGAACTCAACCCGAACGGTTATTTCAATTATGAATTTGAGTAAAATATGGATAGTCTATTATTTAGTGATTCGGATTTGGATCTTCCCTACTTCGTACAAATCCGACTCTTTGTTATAAGTTAAAACTCTTTTTTTCTGTCAAAATTAAAATATTATAAAACTGGCCGAACATGAACAAACAAGGATCTCGATCTAAATTACATAAACAATTTTACTGCAACATCTATTGTCTGCTTTTAGATTTATAAAATATCAACAATTCATATATATATATATATATATATATATATATATATAAAACTTGGATATAATAAAAATGATAGCAAAACATTAAAAAAAAAAAATGAAGTCTGAAAAACAACAAGAACTCCACCTATGAAAAAGATAAACACTTAGATAAAGAAATAGAGTTTTTGATACCTCTATATTGTATTTTCTGTTTCTTAATGACTAAAAAACAAAACTCATGATAGAAATAAACTCTAAAATCAGAACACAGTTTTTTTTTTTTTTTAATATTTATATGTGATTTGGTGTGAAGAGTGATGGTGAGAAGCACCTCTATTTATACCCAAGTGGGATTTGTTTGAGGAGTGGGGCACCACATATTGCCAAAACAGGCATTTAGTAAAACACATCACTCATGAGATCATGCGCTTTATCTTATCTTTACCCGAGTTATCTTTAGTTTATTTTTTTAAAATTTCCAAAAACCTACCTTAAGTTTAGAATATTCACCAAAAGTTTATTACTTTTTCATTTTTATAAAAAAAAAAAAAAAAGATTCTACTTTTTAGCTCCATTTTGCTATTCAACCATCCATGGATGAATGGTAAGGAAAGGTATTTTCATAGTTTTCAATTTTTAAAAAATATTATAAATTTGATTTATATGTAATCTTTTAAAAGTAATAATTTTTTTTATTAATAAATCCATACAAAATTTTCTTTATATATATATATATATATATATATATATATATTAAAGTGGGTGATATTAAACTTTTTCTATTAAAAAAAAAGTAAAATAATTTTTTATATATATATATAACCACTATATTGTCTTGGTATGGTGTGGTGCATATTTGAAATATATATATATATATAATTTTACTAGAAAAAATAAAATAAAAAAATAAAAAGAAAAAAAAAAGGAATGAGTATGAAATTTTTAATTAAAAATATTATAAAAATATTAATTAAATTTCCCTTTATTTGAATTGTGAAATACATCTAATTTATTTGACTTTAAATCTACAATTTCTTTCTAAAACTTCTTACTCCTAATTTTTAAGGTAAATATACGATCCAGAATTGAAGTGATGAATATTATTGGCATAAGGGTGAAGATGAATTGTATAACCTTACAGATAAAATAGAAAATAATATATGAAGAGTTAGATTGATTATTCCTATAATATATATGTATATTTTTTTTTTGTTTAATTCACTATTTCGAACCACTTTTAACTTTCATATCAATAAATTATAAATTGTCTATAAATAATATTAATATTAAAATAATAAAAATATTTTTAATTTTTTTAATTAATAATTATATTTATAAAAATTAATAAAACTACCTCCGTTCAATTATTATAAAAATCATTAGAAAAAACTATCTCCGTTCACTAATGAAATAGTATATTTAAATAAAGTATAAAAACTAATAAAATTATATATGTTCTAAAATATTAATTTTGTTTTTTTTCCACTTGAATTAAAATTAATTAAATATATTTAATTTATATATATATAATATGTTTGAGACTATTTATATTTAATCAACTAGCGAATAAGTTGTTATTATATTTTTAAAAATATTATTTTGATATAAGATATTTTATTTATAGTTAATGGGTGATTTTATTATTTTTTTTAAAAATCCATTTTTTTGAATAATTAAATATTAATTAAATTATATTTTTAAATTATTTATCTGATAATTATATATATTAACAATTTTTATAGAAATAAAATTATTTATTAATTAAATGTTAAATAATTTTTTATAGTATATAATGAAATATATTAAAATTTTAAATTAAAATTCTCAAAATATATATTTGTTAGTCTATGTGTATTTTTTTATTTAAAAAAATATTTAACTCCATGGTATCTCTAGTTGTTAATATATGAAACATTTTTATGTTAATTTTATAATTTCATTTAATATTAATATGTTTGAATTTGTTTTAGCAAATATTAATATATTTGAATAAAAAATATATTTTTTTTAAAGTACATTTTTATTTTAATATATATACTTTTCTAATATAAATTTTTTCAAATAAATATTTATTTATTTATTTAAATTATAAATTCTCCAAATTATATGGGGTTTATTTATTTTATGAATGATATAAATATAAGTGTATTCCGGGGAAAATTTTCAAATAACAATTTGAATAGGGTTTAGATTTTAAATAACATTTAAAAAAAAGCGTATTTAGTAACTTCGTTTAGAATAACGTTTAATGTTTCCATTAATGTTTAAGAAAGTGTTTGTGAAAGCTATAGATTTCAACCCAAATACTACTATTTACTTTATTAACTTTTCTTTTATAATTAATTATATAATTATCTTTTGATTCATATTTACATCTTAACAAACATGAGCAATTTTATATCTAATAGCTAATTTAAAAACTAAAACTAATATCAAACATTCAATTCAACATCTAACTTAACAACTAAATTAAAATCTAGTCTCACAGCTAATTACGGCTGTTATTTGAAATACTAATCTAACAGTTAATTTAAAATATGATGTCAAACATATTCTAAATAATAGTAAAAAGCTAGTATATATATATATAAATTTTAAATAAATATATTTGTTAACGTTTTAACCATTAATAATAATAATAATCAATATTATTATTATATTTATATATCTAAACTTTATATAAATAATTCATCTATTTTACAGGGTTATATTAGTTTTATAATACTTTTCCCACATTAATTTCATAACATTCTTTAAAATAAGTAAAATAAAATATAAAATCATTGAAATTGCTAAATAAATAGAGACTACTATGTATTTATATTCTAGAGTTGATATAATTTTTAACGTGGATCCTCAAACTTTTCAAAATTTCAACTAGACCCTTCCACTTGTTAAAAGTTTAAATTTTCAATCCGACGCTTAAAATTTTTATAAAATTGAATATTCACAAAATGATAATTGAATTTAAAATATAACTATAAGATTATGAAAATCAATCATGACAATTAATTAATTAATTTAGATTCATTTAATAAATTCAATATATATATATATATAATAATAACGGATAATTTCATTTTCAGTCATTTCAAACTTTCAATTAACTTAATAAACCATACAAACTTTATTTTAAGTTTTTAAACTTTTGAAAGTTTGAAACTTAAAAAATAAGCCAAATTGACGTACATGCCCTTATAGACGCACTTCACGACATCACCAGCCTGTGAAGTGCGCTTAAATAAAGTTTGGATGGTTTATTTACTTAAAGTTAAAGTTTGGAAATCTCATATTTTATAATTTTTCCTAATAATAATAATAATAATAATAAGGTGACAATTGTAAATAAGACATAAAATAATTCAAATACATAAAATTTTAAATAAAATTTAAAAATAATATAAATATTAATTTAAAATAGTAAAATATTTAAATATTAATGTAAAATATCTATGCCCATATTATTAATATATAATATTAATTTATATAATTTATATTTTTTAAAATAATTTAAACACATTTAGATATAATACAAAATGTTTGTCTATCTCTAAATTATGCATTTAAATTAGAATAACCATTAAAATAAATAAATAATATAAAATAAAATTTATAGATTAAAAATATATATAATTAAAAATATTAGAAATAAATTATTTTTAAATTTTAATTAAAAATAAATCATTAAAGTAACTGTAACACCTGCCTTACTGGTGCTACAGACCTAATCTATATATTTATATAAAATGGTTCCAAATTAGATGATGTGACATATTTAGAATTGCTCCATTCTACATATGGATTTGACATCAATTTTTTATACTATTTACACAATTGCCATTATAGAATATAATTAAAATATTAAGTATATATAGATATATTATATATTAAAGATCAAATAAATATAAATAAATAAGGTAATGTGAAAATTCAACTCTTAGTTTTTCAACTTCTTATACACATGTAACTGTTTTGATTAACATCTCTATATAAATATATCATTCTTCAATTATATTCACATATTATAAAATTAAAATCTTACACGTTTCTTCCGTTACTATCTTCTCCTCTTATCATTTGCATTTTGGTGGTGGTGATGAGAGTTCATATATGCGAGTGAGTATGAAAATATGTTGTTGTTGTTTTTTAAAGAGATTTTTGTATTGTAGATATTTTAAATTTTAATTCTTATGTTGTTCTCCTACTTGAATTCTTATTTTGGTCTGTCCCGTGTTTGAAATTATTTTCTTTTTTATGTGTAACGCTTTGATATTATTTTTTCCTCTAATTTTTACCTTTTCATGTCCTATATAGTATCACATGAATATAGTTCGGTTATTTTTTAATTATTCAATAAAATCAGGGATAATTGACTAAATAAAAAGTGAAGGTATGATATGAGATTCTTTCAAATATCAAAAGAATCAAAATTAAATTAGAAGAAAAATGAAAAAATAAAAAAGTTTACAAATGGACGTTAATAAGTTATGAATATATAATAAATATTTTAAAATCAAGTAAAGAATAAACTAATGAATGTGTAAATACAATTAGGTTTAAAATAATAGTAATATTATCAAATAACTAATATCTATCTACTTTTATTCATTAAAAATAAATAAATTTTAAAAATATCAAATAACTAATTAATATAAATTAATAATATAAGAAAATTGAAAAGATAAAACCTACCCACATTTCCTAATAATTAAGCATAATAACTAATATTATAATTTAATATTTAATCAATATAACAACACAATCCTTATAGAGTGGAAAACAAAAGTTAGATAATATTTTGGTTATTTTGTTGTCAATTTGTATATTATCTTAGGAATCAATATCTAAATATTTAATATATCAATTTTAAATAGTAGTCAAATCCATTATAAATAATTTTTAATTTATAGTTTAAAAATATATGATACATTATCATTATTTTAAATTATACTAATATATAATTACATTAAAATAATTTAAATAGAATTTACTATTGCATAATAATCTTGCGCAATGCACAAGAAAATTACCTAGTTATATAAGTCAAAACTATACCAATTTCAACTAACATTTATATTATTTATTAAAGGCCTCCTCGAGTAACCTAACTTAGGCCCGTTTGTTTTTATCACTAAGACTTAATAACACTTAATTTAATGGTCCGTTTGTTTTTACCGACTTAACACGGAATGGATCTTAACATTGAAAATAAGTGATTTAAGCCATTTTTTTTCAAAAATATATTTGAAATTAAGTGATTTCCATCTGAATCGTTCTGATAAATTTTTTCACTTAAATTTGAATGGATTCGTTTTTCCGTGTATATTTACATAAATGTCCTTTTATTAATTGTTTGATAAGTGAATTATTCCCTTAGCATAAATATTAAAAATACGAATCATTATTATTTTTTAATTATACATTTATGATTGTGAATTTCAATGAAAATAATAAATGTTTATATGGTAAAATTTAGTGAAAATAATTAATATTGTCATTATAAATTTTAATGCAAGTAATTAATATTGTCATTTTAAATTTTTTTAAAAAAAAAGTTCTTATAATCAGTTTAAATTTCAAATGAAAGTAATGAATATTACCATTACAAATTTCAACGAAAATAATAAATATTTTTAGATATTTTTAGTGGATGATTTGTTTATTTTATATTTATATTCTATAGTGTTGTAAATTATTAATATTAATTACAATTCATTAATAAATTTAACAACAATTTATATTTGATAATTGATTATTATTATTATTGATATTTATTTTATTTAATTAAACATTTATTAAAATATTAAAAATATAAACATTCATATGAATTTTAATTATTTATTTTAAATATTATAAATTAAAGATTGAATAAAATCATTAAACTATCAAATATTAAAAAAAAAAAAAAAATAAGAATTGATAAAAGGATAAAATTGTAAATTAACAAACAAACACTTATTTTAGGTTGATTTAAAAAAAACAAATCAATATCAATATTTTAATAATTAGTTATATATCATAATAATTATTAGCAAAATAAAGATGTATGTCGAATAAATTATTTTTAATATTTATTATATATATTTATTTAAATTTTAAATTATAAAAATATTGTAAGTATTTTATATTTAGAAAAAATAAATTAAAAAGATATCATTATAATAGGAGATGTTATAAGAATAATATGGTTAAATTAAAAATAAAAAAAAAGAGTTATTTTAAGTTAATTAAAATATTAAAAAATAGACATAAATCTTAATTGAATATAGCATATAAAATTATTATTAATTGAATATGGCATATAAAATTATTATAAATACAATAGAATATACTTAAGAGTAAAATGGTAAAATTATAAAAAAAAAATCACTTATTTCAAGATATATAAAATATAAAAAAATAAATCCGCAAACATCTTAATTGAATTAATTGAATTAAGACTTTTTCTATTTAGCACTTAAATTAAGTGCTATTAAGGTTTAAGTGAAAAAAAACAAACACCACCTAAGTGTCAAATGAAAAAAGTCTTAATTCAAGTAAGATATCTACCCATTTGTTTTTTTTTTTTATTTGATCTATCATAAAATAAGTCATTTTTATAATTTTACTATTTTACCCTTAAAACACATTTTATTGTATTTATATTACTTTATGGATATTTTTTTATTATAAAATTTTGAAAATAAAAATATATAGTAAATATGATAAAATACAATTATTTATTCTACATAAAATTCCTTTTTATTTTACTAATAATTATTTATAATAAATATTTTCAATAAAGTTAAAAATTTTATAAAATGGTAGCAAATTATTACACTATAGTATTTTTAATTATTTTAAATCTAAAATAAATATTTAATTGCCTACGTAACAAAATCAAGATATAAGTGAGTTGAGTTGACTATATTTAATTATATACAAATAAGATAAATATTTAGTTACCCACACTCCTCTTTTTCATGAAAAAAAATAGATTTTACAAAATGGAAAAAAAAAAAAAAAAAAAAAAAAAAAAAAAAGAAGGAGGAATATTTAAGAAAATATAAGGAGAGCAAATACTATTTTTATTGGATTTTGCAATGTTACATGTAATAAATTCTATATTTACTGTTAATGATAGGAATCTATTAAAAAGAAAAATCATTCACATGTGAATAACTTCGCAATAATGGTTAGAGAAATTTTATGTAAATTCAATTGTGAAATTGAATTATGTGATTTCAATTCAACGAAAATATATCTGATCCATTTAGATCCAAATACAAATACACTGAATTTAAATATTGAGACTCATGTGAATAACTTCGCATAATGGTTAGAGAAATTTTATGTAAATTCAATTGTGAAATTGAATTATGTGATTTCGATTCAACAAAAATATATCTGATCCATTTAGATCCAAACATAAATACATTAAAATCACTGAATTTAAATATTCAGACTCATTCAAACTTACTATCCCTTGCTAAATACCAAATAACCATCCTTAGAGCAACTACAGTACGGGTCCCAGCTGCGTCCAGTTGCTACTTTTTCATTTGAATACTGTGCCCCACCATTGTGGGGAATTTTTTTTAAATTTATTTTATAACTCTTGTTATTTTAAATTAAAATTATAATTTTTATACTATTAATTTTCCTAATTAATAATATATAATAATTTTATATTTATATTTTGTAAACATAATTCAATATATTTATTTTATTATAATTCAAAAAAATTTCTTTATATTTTTTATTTAGTTAAAAATAAAATAGATTTATCTAAAATAAACTTTTACTAATTCTACAAATTTTATATAAATTTTCGATGAGCAATTACTATACGTTACTAACTAAATTAATACACGTTACCAACTAGATTAATTGTTACTTTAACTAGATTAGTCGTTACCTTAACCAGATTAATCGTCACTTGAGCCATTCGTTATTTATTGAATGTTATTTAATGAATATATTACATTATTTATGGAACTGGTAATACTAGTAAAGTCCTCTAGAGAATGGTTTAAGTTCAGGTAAGCGAAGTCCAATCAACAAGTCAAAGATTTTTCATACAAACTTACTACTCTCAACCTTAAAGCAATGGGGTTCCAGATCAGCATTACCATGACTTCCAAGCTCCTTTTTACCACTCCCACTCCAGCATTAACTTTCTCTATGCATTGCTTCCAACACATGACAGGTACATACTTGCAGCAATCAAAATTTTTTCCTTGATAGACCATTGATTTTTTATATGAAATCTAAAATTAAATTAAATCATAATTAGTAATGACTTCTACACAAACTCAAGTAAAAATAAATAAACTAAGTTCTCAAATGAACAAAATTATAGATATATAAAGAAAAAATGGACAAAAGAATAATAATAATAATATAAACTAGAATCAACAATTCAACTCAATTAAAGTGCAAAATACCTTAAAGGCAAACCACATAAATTCTCCATAATTTAAAAATAAAGTCTTTTTACGAGGAAACATCCAAAGAAATATATCCATCCAATTTCCAATCATTGACAACGTACATGGAGATCTAAAAGTTATAAACATGTTTGGGAACTTCAACAGGGGTCAACGAAGTTTCTTTGTCAAATATTTGGCAAAACCTAATGCCTTAATCACAAACAAGAGAAATTTAAAATAATAAATATAAAATAATAAAAAAAATATGAAAACAAAAAACCATAAGGAAATCAAGTAAATGTAATGGACATGGCAATTCAAGAATATAAAATTATAAAGTATTTTATCTAGTAAACAGTAAATTTATAAACTATTCTTGACGAAGTTGGCCGCATGTTGAAACAAAAGTTTATCAAGTCCCCTTTATAAGTAAAATACCTCAAATTATGAGTGTTTTATCAAGACTTTCACTAGATCTTTTACTGAATCTTCAATCTCTCAAGTTTTTGAGTTGGAAACTTTAAATTGCTTTCTAATCTCACAAAAACTCAAATGTAAGCACTCAAGAAGTAGAAGCTGTGAAATAATACTAGTAAGCCAATTGTGATTTATAATACTTCCTTGAAATTCACACGTCTTTATATTTGCACAATTGATCAGGCTTATATCAATCTCCCTATATAAATTGCCATTACTAATGGAAAAAGAACTTCAACTCATTAGTCTCATATCAATACATTTCAAATTGAGACTATAAATCTTAATGTCCTTGAGTTTGTTATGACTAAACAACTTTAAAGTTTAAAACCAAAGCAACCAATAAGATGCAAATCCTAACACTTTGAATTGTCAGTTCATTTACATGAACGCCTTTCATATATAATTTGATCAAAAAAGATAACTTAATCTTTTAGTAGTAGATAACAATCTTATTCGGTAACCTAGTAAATATAACACCTCTACTAAATTTTGCGATAAAATAGCGAGAGACAGATTATATTTTCTTTTACTAACCTCATCACTGCGAGCATTAAACATCTTGGATATCATGTCTACAGTATCATGTATAAGAACACGTTACATTAAAGAGTGACGTATACAGTTTGGGGTGGTTTTACTGGAGATATTAACTAGACAAAGAGCAATAGACAGATACGGATCAGATGGACCAAACAACCTGATCGAATGGGCTAGACGCAAAGCAACAAGCTTTTCCATTTAATAAATTCTCGCCTTGATGGACACTTCTCTATTAAAGCAGCTCAGCGAGTTATTGCATTGACGGCTCACACCATTGCTTAAGACCTCCACGACTTGGCATGTTCTGCACCTTACTTTGTGAAAGAAAGGTAAATGGAAAGGATCAGATGCCTACCCAAAACATGGTACTTTCTTAGAAATTGGGAGACCCACGTCTTCATATCTAATGGAACAGGCCTAATTGGTCTCCAGAAAAACTTCTCTTCATCTGTTGAAGTCCTAACCACTGTCTTTGCAAGTCTATTTAGTCGGAAGTAGAAAGTCAAAAGCCAACCTTCCTATGTTGAGCAGCAATATTGATTAATATAAGTGCTTCTATATTCCTATGTTCCAATATAGCAAATATGTGGTTTTGATTTTTGTCTATTGCACAAGAACTATTTTATAGTATATATAATTTTCTCAATCATTTCAATAATCAAATTTAATATTCTTACAGATAATCTATATTATAAATATTATTTTAAAATTATCAAAATATATTGAGTAATAAATAATTAATTTAGGGTCATTTTAGGTAGAATAATTAAATTTAAAAACTTCTATAAAAAAATAAATAAATAAACAGGTATAACTCTATATCAGAAAAATTACCTCAGACCTCATTTTATAAACATTCCTAACCTCTGTTAAAGCCACTTAATTTCAACTACTACTATTCAAAGGGTCATATAATTGTTATTAAAGACCCCTTCTAGTGCATAATGAAAAACCTTACTGAATTTCAAATAACCATCCTTAAATCCCAACTTTTGAAAATAAAGAACAATAAACAACATGTAAAATTAATATAGACTATAAATTGAAATCAGCATTCCCACTCAGTTTTGAAAGTAAAAAAAAATTATCACAAATACAATTACATAATGACTCAAGGTAAGTTATATAAGAAAATACATCATTTATGCCACAACTAATACTAATAAAGTCCCCTAAAAAAACATGTTCACTTCAGTCAAGCCAAGTCCTAACAATAAGTCAAAAAAATTTTGTACAAACTTACTACCCTCAACCTCAAAGTAATGGGGTTCCGGATCAGCCCTACTATAACTTCCAAACTCATTTTTTACCTCTTCAACTTCAACATCAATTTTTTCTATGCATTACTTCCAACACATGACAGGTACATAATTGCAACAGTCAAGATTTTCTCTTTGACAGACCATTGATTTCTTATATGAAATCTAAAATAAATTAAATCACAATTAGCGACCACTTCCACATAAATTCAAGTAAAAAGAAATAAACTTAGTCCTCAAATGAACAAAAATATAAGATATATAAAATAAAAATGGACAAAAGAATAGAGAACATATAAACTAGAATCAATAATTCCACACAATTAAAAATTCATAATACCTTAAAGACGATCCGTACAAGTTTCTCATAATTTAGGGATAAAATCTTTGTATGAGGAAACATCCAAAGAAATATATCCATCCAATTTCCAATCATCATCAACATACGTGGAGATCTAAAAGTTATAGATATGTTTGGGAACCTAATGCCTTAATCACAAACAAAAGTAATTTAAAATAATAACAATTATAAATTAATAAAGAAATAGAAAAAAAAAACCATAAATAAATCAAGCAAAGGTAATGGTTACCAGCATTTCAAGAATATGAAATTATAAAGAATTTTACCAAGTAGTTAGTAATAAAATACCGCATACTCATTGCAATAGAAGTTGAGACCTCTCAAGATCAACATTTCTAAACCATTAGTTCCTTTAAGAAGTTCATTTAATTTAACAAATTCCTCTGCTATTTGAAGAGTCCAAAAGCATAGATCCATTCTTGACAAGGTTGGCGCACGTTGAAACAAAAGTTTATCAAGTAACCATCATAAGTAAAATAACTCAAATTTGGAGTGTCTATAAAGACTTTAACTAAATCTTTGCGGTGCTCAATTTTCAATGTCTCAAGTTTTGAGCTAGAAACTTTTAATTGCTCTCCTATATTACAAAAACACAAATGTAAGCACTCTAGAAACACAAGCTGTGAAATTATACTAGTCAACCAATTGTTATTTATAATAATCCCATCAAATTCCAACATCTTTATATTTGCACAACCGATCAGGCTAATATCAATCTCCTTATCTAAATAGCCACACTTGACGGAAAAAAGCTTAAATTAATTAGTCTGAGATCAACACATTTCAAATTGTAACTATAAACCTTAATGTCCTTGAGTTTTTCATGACCAAACAACTTTAAAGTTTCCAACCCCAAGCAACCAATAAGATGCAATTCTTCAAGCAAAGGAAAACCCGTCAAAACACTTTTAACTACCTGATCATTTACATGAACCTCTATCATATGTAACTTGATCAAAGAAGACAACTTACTAATTCTATTAGTTTTGGACAACCACCTTACTCTGCAACCTTGTAAGTATAACACCTCAACTGAATTTTCAGATAAAACAGGGGGAGGCAGATTATACTTTCTTTTACTAACATCATCACTGCGATCATTAAACATAAGCACTAAAAATTTGACATTACATGCAAGTGCATCACTAATGATTCTATTGATATAGGTATCTTCAATAAGTCTACACAAACCAATATCAATTTCTAACTTCTCAAAACTCATCAAGTGACTACACGGTGTATTGTTGGGTGAAAACAATTAAATGCCCTAATTTTTTTTTTCTTGAATCCAACTTACTGATTAAAACTAAAGGAAGCAATTATTGTTCGATCAATTATGATAACAGGATACGCGCCAAACTTGTTCCCATCCTTTAGACAGGACACTAGTTCGAGCAACTTCTTTGAATGGGATAAGCTTCAAAATCTGATGCAATATAGACTCAGGCATCTTGGATATCATGTCTACAGCATCACTCATCTTCTTCTGCTCCTCCTCCATCATAAAATATTTCTGAATAATTATAAGCAAATTGTTATGTGTTTGTTCAAATTAAAGTAGAGTAGAGTGTGAAAATAATAATGGTAGTATGAAATTATTTACCTTTCACATCACATCAGCCGCTCGAGCGGCAAGTCTATATCAAAGTTTTTTCCTCCTTGAAAATAGGGTTTCAGAGTATGTTTTGAAGAGTTGAAACACACGAAGGAGTTTGGTTTTGAGTCTACTTGAGTAGATGAAATTGCATTTCTCGAGACAAAAAAATAAAGATATTATTTATTTTTTAAAATAATAAATAAATTAAATAATAATTATTATTATAAACAATTTTATAGTATCATAAATGAAATCCATAAAGCTTGTTAGATGGTATATTTACCTCTGTTGAAAAATCAGATGGTATATTTACCTCCGTTGAAAAATCAGATCGAAACTGATGATTCAATCAACCATGTAAAAACACAATCATTTTGATACTGCGTCAAATCATAAGTTAACAAAATAAAGCCAACAGAAGCACCGAAATCTAAGCTCAATCTCTCATCCGGCTCTAGGGACAGAAATTCATTTGTGGGTAATGTGGTGTTTTTGTTGAAGATAGTAGTAAGTGGAGATGACAATGTGAACACAGAGATGTTGCTGGTTCCAGTTTAGATTCAGAAGTTACTTATTTTCAAAATCCAAAGCAGAATTTACAAAGCCATTGACAGTAGAGGAGGTTAATGTTTATAGCTTATGTTCTACTGTTTTCTTCTTGACTTTCAGGGGGTTTACCTTTTGCTTGGGAAAACAGAATGAAAGTTGCACTTGATGGAGAAGCTGAGAAACCAGAACTCATTTTTTATTTTTGTCTCATATCTCAACTATTGTTATATCAATGACGTAGGAATATAATGCCAAACTCTCAGACTTTGGATTAGCAGAATATGCTCCAGTTTGGTGAGAAAATGCACATGCCAATTCGAGCACTGAGAACTTATGGCTATTTAGCACCTGGGCAAAGACCCCTAGACACCAGATGGACAAAAGAACCTGATCAAATGGGCTTGACCTTGACGATTTGGGTGGTTCTGCCTATCCAAAACATTGTCCTAGACCGCAAGGTCATTTCCATTCTAATGGAGAAGGCCTAATTGGTCTCCCGAAAATGTTGTTGGTCATGTCCATTCAAGCTTAGTAGTTCATGATCCATAATTATCATAATTTTCTGTGTGGAAGGACTATGAACACCAATTAAATTACCCTCCTTATAAATAGAAAACGACATCAATATAAACAATTAACTTTTGAAATGCCAAAATTTTAAATATATTGTGAATATAGTGGTTTTCCACCACATTTCAAATGATAGAACAACTCACCACCTAGTATATAGGTGGCTAATTGTATATCATGTTAACATGTATGATGAGAAGTGTGTGTTAGGGATATATATATATATATATATATATATATATATATATATATATATATATAGTTTTCTATGTGCAATAAAACTCTCTCCTGTTAATTTCTCGGATTGCTTTACTTATCATATAATATGTTCTCTTCCGTGTACTAAATTAATTATCGAGCCGAAGTTAAGAATACGTGAAGATTCTGTGGCTAAGTCTTATTACTCATATATTTATAAATTCATTGATATTGATTTTTACTCCTTCTACACCTTCTCCATTTCTTTTTTTTTTTTTATAACAAAATGCAAATTATTTTATTTTTTTTTAAACCATTTAATTATAACATAATTTCATATTTTTACAATATAAATAATACGGAGTATAATTTATTTAAAATAAGATTATACATTTATATATAACATCATTTAATAATCTCATAATTAGAGTAATGGCCAGATTAATTAATGCAGTTTGTCAAACGTAAACTATTTCTTTACATGATATTTCACTTTGCCTTCTTTCAAACTTTTATATATAAAATTATTTTAGTGATAATATTCATTTTAAAACAATTTTTATTGAAAATTTTAATTGAAAACATATAATGCTATAGACGGACTAATTAAAAATAAAATAAAAATTAATTTATTAACTAATTATTAAACAAAATTTTCTTTAAAATTTTTAATCACATTTAATGAATAAAATATTACTAAAATTAATATCATTTATTGCAAATTAAAAAAGAAAGTGATAATATAGTAACAAATATGGATACTTTGGAAAAAAAAAATAGGAGTGAGATTCACACTTGATTTTTAGTATTATTAAGGGTATTTTAGTAATACTCTTAATTTGGTGAGGGTAAAGTAGAAGTATTTTTATTAGCGATTTGTGAACAGCTACTTCAAGTAGTTATTTGAAATTCACTAATTAAAAACTAATCGTTAATCAAAAAACTTCTCTCCAACAATCAAATTTCAAATTGCTAATGAAAAATTTAATCCCTATTTAAAAATCTAGATATCAAACACACACTTAAAATTTTTTAAAAAGTAATTGTTATAATTTTTTTTTTCAATTATCTTTTAGAAAAATATATTTTAAAGATACAAAAGTATTTTTTTATATAAAATAAATAAATAAATATTACTTAAAAAATATAAAATTAACCCATAAACTTACGAGTGGACAAAAAAACACATAAACATATAAATCGAACTGAACCAAACTGAAGTTGTTTGGTTTGTTTCCTAACATGTTTTTATGGGTGTTCGGTTTTCAATGGATCCAAACACCCATGGTATGGTCTTCAGTTCAGTTGTGGGATCCAAAAAACCGAACCGAACACCTAAACATATCTTTTAAATACTAATAATAATAATAATAATATCTGCATATTTTTATATTGTTTTAAGTTCAAACATCCAAAAAAAATCAGAATATTCAATTCAATTTTTATTTGTGCTTGTTTAAATACCAATACTTGTTATACATTTCTGCCAATTTTATTAGGATATATTTTAATGAATACATATATTTATAAGCGGTCAAATGAAAGTCAGTAAAATTCAAACACCCAGAACTACCTGATCCGAACATGTGTCAGGGTGTTCAGTTCAGTTCAATTCACCACAAAATATTTGGATGTTTGAAACACTCAAAACCTAACTTCCACCTTATATGTTCATATTTAGTTCCATTTGGAACCGCGCCGAATGTGTAGTTGCCCTACCCCTACATAAGCTAATAATGTATTTTGGATCATTATTCTTTTTTTTTTAAATCCATATGTATTTTATGATAACTTATGTCACGTCCATAAATGGGGCCAAATTAAAACTTATTTTGTTATTTGACTAATTTTGAAAATACTTTTGAAATTGGGGAAAATATTGAATTAAAAGAACTCTGGTGGGCTTGTTTATAATTTGTCAGTGGTTAGGTGAAACTTAGGTTACCACACCAACAATGATTCAACCGCCAGAATCCATCTCTTTCTTTTCTCTCAACTTTGAAAAAAAAAAATAAAATATTGTTCCATTGCACAGTTTCATTGGTTTTACTCTGTCAATTCGAAAGTTCCCTTTGAAGTTGATCTTTTTCATATACTGAGTTGAAGGTAAATCCATGGATTCATGTTTTGAGTTAATCATTTTCTCCTAAACTCGGATTTTAGCATTTGTTTGGGTCTGCTCTTCAATGTCGCTTATGTTCCCAAATTGTAAACCCTAGTCTTCGAGTTTCTAGTGTGGTTTGAGTCTGTTATTGAATTTGGTTTGTCCGATGTATAAGAGACGGAATAGGAGAACGTCAGGCAGAGTAGTCCTGCTGTTGGATTAACATTTTCGGTTAGTAGCCATGTTTAAGCCCCCACTTATGTCTGTTATTGTTTGTTCTGTGCTGCATTAACATGGACTAAACTTAATGTAAACTGAAATTTGAATCTGGACTCTGTAATATGCTCTGATACTGTTGTTCATCTTACTGATAAATGGCTATTATATGAACTGCTGAAATATCTGTTGATTGTTGCAAGTTATACTTGTTATAATCTGAAACTAAATCCTCTCTAAAGTATGATAGCGATAAGACCAGCATGCCTTAGGGATATTAGATGTATACATCGATACGTGAAAATATACAGGCCTTGAATGCCTTCTGGATGTGACGACATCAACTTTGTCTGGAGCTTTGCTCATAAGTGATGTAGAAATTCGTTGAGTATGGAAACTCGACTGCTATTAGATTTCACGGTACTCAATCAGAATTTCTATCAATGTCTAATGTAGTATTTTAGATATCGTCTCCACAGGGATTGTAAGCTAAGAAGCATGGTTGAGACTAAGATTTAAACTGAATTGCTAAAAGAATCCTATATACAAATTGAATCATAAGAAATGTAGAATTGATGTGAAGTAAAAGGTACTAGTGACATTCATTCAATTAAAACTCAAGCCAGCACTCTATTCTGCAATTAATCTTAACAATGAATAAGTTGATTTGCTAAATCTGTTATCAATTAACTTCTCATGCAAGTTTCACCTTAAATCACAGATTTACCTTCTAGATCATCGTCAGTGATCTGTTAAAAGATCTCTCAATTCAATTTAACAGATCTCAATTATTTAGTTGCATATATCTCTATACTACAAACTATACAACTGATAAGCACAATCTGTAGAAAAACATATCTATAGTCTATCTCTAGCACTACGATCCTCTGTTCTTAGATCTGAAACCTAATTGCCATCTCTGGTCTAAATCAAATCTCATATTAACAATATTACGTAACTCTCGTTCTTGTAATTCAATCAGCTCATGAAAATCAAGTAGATCTGGTTATAATTGAATAGGAAACATTGCAATTAAAGTGATAATCAACATCAAAACTCAACAAGTCAACAAAGCTCTTAAGCTAACATGTATATTTCAGCATAAGCAATTACAGTACAAATTTTTCATCAACATGTGTAAGATCTAAATCTTACCGAGGAAGACTGAAGCTAGACTCTATCACAGTTGTGTCTTCACAATCTCCAAGCTAAATCTCAATGATCAATATAAACAGAGTACAAAACTTCTTCAAGAAACTTCTCTGATGATGTTGAAATAAGCGTATAGAAGAATCTAGAATTTCTCTCAAAGTATAATAGAATGTCAAAAGTGCAAATCAATAGTTGTCTAGAACTGTCTACTCTCAAAAACTTCACACACTTTTTGCTTCATCTGAGCTCCTATTTATAGAGTTTGGCTTAGTGGCAATTTTGAAATAAAATCAAGAAAGAAACACAAATTGGCGAAGTAACATTTTTTCTTCATTTTATGTCGCCAGTTCCTTCGCCTGAACCAAATGACTTCTTCAAATCTCGCTTGTCTTGTTCGCCAGGCTGACAATCTCCTTAGACGAAATGTTCTCTTTATTGCCATAGTCTGTCGCATGATGCTTAAGCGAGTTAATCTTTTGTTCGCCAAAATACCTTTCCAATTAAAAACATTCTAGGCGATGTCCATCAAATGTCGCCTGATATCATCTTTGACTTGGCGATATATCTCCTTTATTGCCTCAAGAGCCGCCTTACAGTAGTCGAGGCCCAAACTTCATCGCTTAAGTTCTGCTAAGATGACAAAATATAAAGGTCAAAAGTTCCTGATTCGCCTTGCGTGCTTTAACCTTCAAGGCGAGATTTCCTTTATATCGCCTGCTTCACCGCCTTCTTCTCCAAATTGTGGCAATGTCTTCAGGCGAATTCGTTTCTCAGCAAAAATCATTTCGCCAGTTTGCTGACTTTGGATGAAATTCAGATTTGGTCATTTTTTCTTCTGATTTTGCATGTTTTAACTCCTTTTCCATAACTTTTCATCCAAGTCCCTGTCTCAACAATAATAGTCTAGAATTTATAAAAATGTATTCATATCTCACCTTTTAAGCTCGATTTTATCATATTAAAAATCATAAAGTATGCTAAAACATAGGTAAATTCTAGACTTATCAATAAGTAAGAGGTTTATGACCTATTTTCTGTTCCTAATTTTGTTATCAAACTAAAAATAGGCAAATAATCTATAATCTGATGTTTTCTGTGTATAATAAGAACTTGCTAAGAAATCTCTGAAATCCGATGCATATTGAACACATAATCTAGCATCATTTGTTAAGTTCTATAATCTGCATGACAAGCTGATATACACTAGCATATATCTGTCATTCCCTACAAATTTAATGCCTACTATATAATCTGGTATATGATCTGCAAATCTGAAATCTTAAGTGTACTTTGAACCGATTCTCTTTGTTATGTTGTATTCATGATTTCTGAATTGATTACCATTATCGAGTTAATATGCTGCCTTTAGACTAACTATTGCCTAATTGGTTAATTTGAAGAAGATTTAAAAGTTGAAATTAAAATGAACTAGACTTAGGCGAAATTTTATTACACAGCCTAAGTACATCGTCAAAGCTTAGAGTAAGGTAGGCGACTCCTTTTGTCCTTCGTCATTGTCATAGCCTGGTTGTAGGCAACATTTGCCAGAGTTTATCGCCAAGCTCAGTTATTAGTTGGCAACACCCTGTGTCCATCGCCTATTAATCTCTTCAAAAATTAGACGATATCCCTTTTTGAAGTTAAAATCTTGCCAAGTTACTTCGCTAGTAGTCAAGCGAAATTTCCTTAAACTTTAACCCATCGCCAAGTACTTTCGCCAAGATATAGGCGAAACAGTGTTTTAGTCGTTCAATTTTGCCAAACAAGTCTCCCACAATTGAGGCAAAATGTTTTTATGTTGCCAAACAAGTCGCCAAGCATTGAGGCAAAATGTTTCTGTGTTGCCAAGTAGAAGTTGCCATGTGAAATCTTAGTGTTTGAAACATCGCCAAGTACATGTCGTCTTAAGCCATTTCAGTTTGAAAATTCATCTCTTAACACCATCGCCTAAGGTTGAAGTGAAATGTTTTTTTTATGTCGCCTTGGGTGTCGCCATGTCCTAATCTGTCGTCAGTTTTCTTTCAACCACCTTCCTTTTGAATTTCCCTTTCCGAAAAGTTATTACAGGCCTGATTTGGACTTAAAATGAATAAGTTATGATCATTTTAAGTTTAGATCATTTGCAGGGTGTAATTAATCTGTTTAATCACTGTTAATGGCAATAGATTTGTTTGCTATTCATTAGGGAACCTAGTAAGCTTTAAAACCTATCAGAGTTGTTTAAACTCTTCTATTTTCTTCTGTTTTAGGCCTCTAGTTGGTCAGGTCAGCTGCATTTGTTGTGTGTTCATGCTTAATATTTAATCTAAGAAGCATCATATGTGTGTGGATGTTGGGCATTGGCTTACTAACTAGATATTTGATAGTCTGACCCTGTTGTTTCTTTATTTTTGTTTTGTATGTTAATTTTCCTGATCGGGATGGAAAATGCTGAGTTCAGACAGTCAGGTGGAATAGCAAGGCACACATATATCACTCTGTGCATCAGTTCTGACATTGGTTTTTCAGATTTGCTTCCGCTTATATTATGTATTGAACTTCTAAGCTTTATTAAACTATTTCAGTTGTGACCAGATTTTGAAATATTATGTTTTCAACTTCTAATGATTTTGTATTCAGATGATGTCAAGTATAGGTCTCTGATTAAGGATTCAGTTTATTAGCTCATTCTCAGATTTCAGTAATATAAGGCCGATTTGATGTTGTATCTTTTGAATATTCGATAGCTGTTCAGTATATGTATATGTATAATAGTATGTTTTCTGTCGTGACGTCCATCTCTTTGCATTTGTCTGTAAGGCGGGGGTTTGGGTGTTACAACCTATTTCAATTCAAAAAATAATAAATAATTTCAGCACTTTTATTATAAATTCAATATACAAGGATATTTATCATTTTGAAATTAGATATACTACAAAAATTTAATATACTGCAAATAATATGTTCAAAATATATTGTATTGTGATGGCACCATCAATTTAATAAAAAATTATTAAGATTAAAAAATTATATTTGTATAAATTAAAATAATTATAACGGTTACATTTATAATGATACGATCAATTTAATTTTAATACTATTTAGTTACTTATTAACAATATTCATTCTAAATTGAGGATGCCTAAAAGAATTATATTTTTTCTATTAATGTTTGAACAACAACGTTCAGGGTTATATTGATTCGGTCTCTACAGAAAACTTGGATAGAAGAATATCTTTCACTAGCTAAGTGTTCACTCTTTTAAAAAGAGCCATTAGTTGACCAACATTAAAACCTTAAGTTATTTTATCTAGTGCAATCACATATATATATATATATAAATGACATTAGCAGAAGTAGTAAATGAAGCTAAATATTTAAAAGGTTTAGTGAATAAGTTTAGATTGACACAAGACAAGCAAATTAAAAAAAAAAAAAATACATGTCAAGTATCATTTTGTGATAGATGATGAAGTTTTTCAAGAGAGATTATTGTTATGGAGTAAATATCTACTCATGATTAGAGTTTGAGTTTGTGATAGATGATGAAGTTCCTTCAATGATAAATGGCCAAATAAGACATGGTGAATATTCTTAGTTAAGATAAATGATTTTTTAACCAATGGGAAGATTTGATAAGTATTTGGTTTACATCTAATTAGTTTATTAACCCAATTGAATTTAGAACTAGGAATTTTATTTTATTTTATTTTTACTCTTTCTTAGATTTTAAATAAGAGATTGATTTCAAATTTCAAACCAAAATCAAATTAGAGAATAGAAAATAATGAGAGTGAGAATTCTTAGGCGTATTGGAATTTTGGAAAATACTTAAGAGTGTGTGTTTCATATGCTTGTAATTTAATATCTTTATAGTGGAAATTTTCTCTTAGCTTTGTCTGATGGAATGTAGGTCACATTTACTTAACCATGTAAATGTTGGGATGTCAAACAAAATACCACATCTGTAATTAAAGGGGATAATGCCTTGTATATAAAGTATCCAGAGAACTCCAGTAGTATGACGCCTTTTGGGTAGTGGTACCTTAGAACAAATCATATGAACTTGGTCCAGGCCTAAAGTGGACAATATCATACTAATGTTGGAGTTCAGGAGCGGCTCTAGAAGGTACAAAAGCGGTACCAGAGCCTGGTTCATAGATGGAGTCCGTGATTGAATTTGTGGTGTACTTTGTGTCGGAAGTCTTCTTGATAATATGGTGGTCAGGTGGTGGGTCTCATTCGTTAGTAATGGCGGTACAAGATGATTTGATAGATCAATTAATTATAAAATGATGTAAAAGAAAGTTCTAAAAGATTTATTCTTTTACTTTTCATAATATATATTTTGCACTATTACTTCTAAATATATAATACAATGTATCTAATATTTTAATATTTATTAATAATACTATTATAGAATTTTTATAATAGTTTTGCAATTTTATATCAATTATTAATTAAATGAACATAAAAAATAATATGCATACTACAATTTTTTTTAAAAAAAATATATTATAAAAATATTTAATAATAAAATATTATAATAAAAAATAATACTTAAAGTATTAAATATTATTATAATATGTTTCACTTATTTTATTACCATCTAATTAATATAATTTTAATTAAAAGTGTTGTAGGTCTTTTTAAGAAATCTCTAATTCAAAATCTCTCAAACGTTCCTATTATTAGCTTTAGAAATTAGAATTTTGGACTCGATCACCTAATTAAATTATATTACCCTAACTAGTTACTTTCAATAATTAGAGGATTCATTTTGTTCAAACCTCCAAAATTCCTAAAAATGTTAATCTCTTATTGAAAATAATGTTTAACAAACAGGCTCTTAATTTTGTAGTGTTACGAAACCAAAATTAGAACCAACACAAGAAAACTTACAAGACTAGAGAGATAATACTAGAGAGAGGGAGGAGAAATCTCAAAGTGAATTGGCAAGCTTTCACATTGCCCTCTTCTTCTATTTATAGGCACAAGGGAGTACATTTGTCATGTTCTTGTTGAACACACCATGTAATTTGACACATAAAGACTCCATGCAATTTGATACCTTCACACATTTACAAGTTGGTGGAATCCAACCACTATTGATTGTTACATGACACTCCCTTTTTGGATTCCATCCATTCATTAACTGCCTCGTTAAAAACCTTACCAGAAAAACCCAGTGGGACAAAAACTGGATAAGGGAAAAATAGTACAGTTGAACCCAGACATTTACAAAACTCCCCTGATGGAAATACCCATAAATTAATCACCTAAAGTGGAGAGTCTTCGCATTCTGATTCCGTGAAGCAGCTTTTCGAAAGTGGATGTTGGTAATGTCTTTGTTAGTAGATCAGCTAGATTGTTTGAAAATCGAATCTGCTTCACGTTGATTTGTCTGGATTCTTGGAGCTCGTGGGTGTAGAAAAATTTGGAAGATATATGCTTCGTTCTATCCCATTTGATATATCCACCTCTCACTTGAGCGATACAAGCAGCATTATTTTCGTAAAGAATTGTTGGCTCGTTTGATTATGGGATACCACATGAACTCTGAATATGGTGTATAACCAATCTCAACCAGACACATTCACGACTGACTTCATGCAATGCCAAAATTTCGGCATGATTTGAAGAAGTAGCAACCAAAGTTTGCTTTATGGATCTCCAAGAGATAGCTGTGCCATTATATGTAAAAATATATCCAGATAGAGAACGAGCTTTATGTGGATCCGAAAGATAACCAGCATCAGCATAATCAACTAACCCAGAAGGATTATCCAAATTCAAATAAAACATTCCAAAATCAACAGTTCCCCGAAGATATCTGAGAATATGTTTAATTCCATTCCAGTGACGACGGCTCGGGGTAGAACTGTATCTAGCCAATAAATTTACAGCAAAAGTAATGTCTGTTCTCGTACATTGGGCTAGATATAGGAGGGCACCAATTGCGCTCAAGTATGGTGTTCCACAATCCAAAATATTTTCATCATCATCTTTGGGTCTGAATGGATCCTTTTTGGGATCAAGAGAACAAACAACCATCGGGGTGCTTAATGGATGACATTTTTCCAAATTAAATCTTTTTAAGATCTTTTCTGTATAAACTTTCTGATGGATCAAAATTCCATTATTTCTATGTTCAATTTCTAATCCCAGACAATATTTTGTTTTCCCCAGGTCTTTCATTTCAAATTCTCTTTTCAAATATTCAACAGTCTCTTGGATTTCATTTTGGGTTCCAATCAAGTTCATATCATCAACATAGACTGCTACTATTACAAATCTAGATCTCGATTTTCTAATGAACACACATGGACAAATAACATCATTAATGTACCATTTCTTAACTAAATATTCACTCAGACGATTGTACCACATTCGTCTAGACTGTTTTAATCCATATAGTGACTTTTGTAATTTCACTGAGTATAACCCTCGAGGTTTATTAATTTCAGGGATTTTTAATCCTTCTGGAACTTTCATGAAGATTTTTGTATCCAGGGAACCGTATAGATATGCAGTTACCATATCCATTAACCTCATCTCCAGATTCCTTTCTTTGGTCAATCCAATCAAAAATCGGAAAGTAATTGTATCCATCACAGGTGAATACGTTTCATCAAAATCAATCCCAGGCCTTTGTGAGAAACCCTGAGCAACCAATCGGGCTTTATATCTCACAATTTCGTTTTTCTCATTTCACTTTCTAACGAATACCCATTTATAACCAACTGAATTAACACCTTTTGGTGTTTCAAAAATAGGTCCAAAAACATTCCGTTTATTCAATGAACTTAATTCTGCCTAGATTGCTTCTTTCCAGTTTGGCCAGTCATTTCGTTCCCTACAACCATTTATGGATTGAGGTTCATAATCATCATTATCACATCAATAGCTACTGCATATGAAAACATATTATCAACAACAAAGTTTTCACGGTTCCAAATTTCTTTTGTATAATTAATGGATATTTCTTCATTCTTGGATACATTTACCTCCTCAGAGGTCTTTTCCTCAGTTGGATTTTCAACTTCTACAATTTGTAAATTTTGATTAGTATCTTTCGGAGGTATTATATCAATAGTATTCTCAATTCTAACTTTTCGTTTTCATGGTGCAATATCTTTGGACCTAACAGGTCTACCACGATTTCAGATGCCTCACTAGTTACCATCTGTTTTGATTTCTCAGTAGGCACATCTAGTCGAGCTGGTGCATCACATGCTGGTATATGAGATTTTGTAACTTTAGCAGCATCAACAAAACTATCTGGTAAACGGTTCGCAACCATTTGTAAATGAAATATCCTACGTACTTCATTTTCACTTTGACCAGTATGTGGATCTAGATGATGCATCCTTTCACTTTTCCAAACGAGTTCATTTTTTCCAGCATTAAAAGGTTCATCCTTTCCAAGTCGTGGGAATAATTCTTCATTAAAATGGCAATTTGCAAATCTTGCAGTAAACATATCACCCGTCATAGGTTCCAGATATCTAATTATAGACGGTGAATTATATCCAACATAAATTCCCAAACGACGTTGTGGTCTCATTTTTGTTCTCTGAGGGGGTGCTATGGGAACATATATAGCACAACCAAAAGTTTTCAAATGAGATATATCTGGTTTATTTCCAGTTACCAACTGTAACGGAGAATATTCATGATATGCAGTGGGTCACAGGCGTATCAACGTGGCTGCATGTAATATTGCATGACCCTAAGCGGAAATCGGTAATTGAGTTCGTAATAACAACGTTCGGGCAATCACTTGAAGCCTTTTAATAAAAGATTCCGCTAATCCATTCTGGGTATGAATATGAGGTACCGAATGTTCAAAATTTATACCAATTGACATGTAATAATCATCAAAAGCCCTTGATGTAAATTCACCAGCATTATCCAAACGAATATTTTTAATCTAATAATCTGGGAATTGTGCTCTCAACCTTATTATCTGGGCAAGCAACTTAGCAAATGCCACATTCCATGTTGATAATAAACATACATGTGACCATCTCGAAGATGCATCAATCAACACCATAAAATATTTAAATGGACCACTTGGTGGATGAATTGGCCTACAAATATCCCCTTGAATTCTATCCAAAAATGATGGACACTCAACATTTATCTTTAATGGGGATGGTCTAACTATCAACTTCCCCTGAGTACAAGCAGTACAAAAACTATCTTTTGATATCAATATTTTCAAATCATTCAATGGATGTCCATTAGAATTCTCAATAATTCTACGCATCATCGTGGACCCAGGGTCATAATTGAAAAACTTTAGGGTCAGTTATTTTCTTGTTCATTACAGCGTAGGCTTCTATTGGAGATATTTTCATAAAATATAAACCAGATGATAATGTATGGAGTTTTCCCAGAATAATTTTCTATCCAAAAACAATAGACGTAATATACAAATACTCCATATTTTGTTCATTCACTGTCTCAATATGGTATCCATTTTTCCTGATATCTTTAAAACTCAGCAAATTTTGTTTCGAATTACTCGAATATAATCCATTATGGATACATATTTCCGTTCCCTTTTCTAATAGCATTATATCTTTTCCATATCCCTCAATTAAATCAGCAGAACCAGATATGGTATTTACTCGAGCCTTATATTCTGATATGTTCAGGAAATATTTTTTATCTCGGAGGATAGAATGGGTTGTAGCACTATCAATCAAGCATATTTCTTACATATATCCTGGAATTTCCATATCCTATTCAAATAAACAAAGCCACATATTAGAATTTTCCAATTTTTCTGACTTTAATCAATAAATACATCAATATACTAAGTCGAAAAATATATCCATGCAATTATATCCCATCATTTATTTCTCATATAATCTCCTCATAATTTTCATAATTTAATCTCAGAGATTCCATCTCAATAAACTATATTTATTTAAAATATTCATTGCTGAGATTTTTCTAGGCTCATTTCTTAATTGAATCATTTTTCACTTTCAAATAATCAGGATTATGATCTGGTTGGAGAGTAATCTCATTATTTTCATTTCCATACTCATCCATTTATATCAATATAATTTTTCCCAGATAGATCTAGAGCCTTTTCAATATTCAAATTTCCGACACTTCTCAGGTATCCATACCAATAACTAAAATAATAAACACAACTAAAAAATTGACAATTAAATTAAAATGCATTGCGTATGCTCTAAATAAAGATTAATGATGCAACAAAAATATATACATATATATATCTGAACCAATTTTCTTTCTTAGGTTGGCAGCGCCAAACTTCACACAAGATTATCTGAAATAATGATATCAACTTTTGGGCAAATAGTTTAACTCCCAATTAATCAAATGTCATTTCTATAGGATCCAAATCAATTCAATTCAATCACCTAAGTGAATAACTCCTCTTTTTTCGTTTTCAAAATTTCACGTCAATATTTCAATAATTTTCCATGTGTATATTAAACTTTCCACATATTCAACTTCATCATATTCAATTATTTATTCCTTTTACTGGATAAATAAATTTAACCATCTACTTGGTTAATAGATTTTAAACACAATAATTGTCCTCTTTTTTCATCATTTTTATTTCTCCCTCTTTAACAAATAATAATTTCAACCTCAGAAATTTTCATCTCAAAAAAATAATTTCTTTCATTGGAGACTTTATCATCATTCATTATTTTCATATACCCAATATATGAATTCCATTTCTCAACCAATTTCCAAGTTAATTCTATAATCTAAGGCCAACTCACTTGATGGAATCAATTTTATTTTCATCTCAATTAATATACATTTTTTTTTTCATATCTCAAGATGAACAATTCTTTTTTTTTTCAAACACCAAACAGTTCCCTTTCTTTTTCTTTTCTATCAATTTTCATTTCCCTCTTTTCTATCAATTCTCTATTTTTTCTCTTTTTATGGTTCCAGACCAATATCTCAATTTTTCAATATAATCCAGCAGCATCTCAGTATAATCAAAACATCATTACCAATCACTTTCTGATCTGGAGGATCCGTCTGGGCGGCAACCAGAGAGCATACTCGTGTCGATAACGTGTTACGAAACCAAAATTAGAACCAACACAAGAAAACTTACAAGACAAGAGAGATAATACTAGAGAGAGGGAGGAGAAATCTCAAAGTGAATTGGCAAGCTTTCATATTGCCCTCTTTTTCTATTTATAGGCACAAGGGAGTATATTTGTCATGTTCTTGTTGAACACACCATGCAATTTGACACATAAAGACTCTATACAATTTGACACCTTCACACATTTACAAGTTGGTGGAATCCAACCACTATTGATTGTTACATGACATATAGAAATTTATTATAGTGGCATAGATGTAAACAGTGAAAATTTGATATTAATTTCGTAAATAGAAATTAAGCAATTTTAGACAACATAATCATCTTTGGAACTCTTTCATTTATTAGAACAAATGCAATAGAAAAAAATGATAATTCTTTTAAGTGGGTCTTTTAAACTTTAAAATACAATTATATGTCTGTTTTAAAAAAACAATTACAAAAATAAAGTTTTAAAAGTTTGATTTTCACTTCATAAGCCTAATTTCCCAAAATACCTCTGAATATCGCACTGTTTACATATCTGAACTATGCTCACAGTCTGTGAATGACCTATTGAGTGAAACTCAAACTTTTAAAAATTTATTTTTGCAAACTTTCCAAAATAGATTTATAATTGTATACTTAAAACTTTTTGTGACCTTAAATAAATTCAATATAAAAATAATAAATAAATTTATATTTTTATAAAAGGAAAAACAATTTACATAATGCAATATTTATCTTTTCCTTTTTAAATAGAAAATCTTCAAACCCAACCCATAATTTGATTTTGATAGTAACTTACACCATTAAATTAGCTAACCTAAGATTATATATCAATCACCGTGGTATTTCAAATTTGAATATGAGCTTTTATAGTAATAAATATTTATAAATTTTAAAAATATAAATAGTCACCATTGTAGCAAATATTTTTATGCTTATTTTTTTAATTGTTTTATAGTCAAAACTTTCTATAACTATCATTCTATGACAACAATTAACTATAATAGCTATATTTTTTTCGGAATCAATTCTTCACATGTTATTTTAATTCTGTACAATAGCAATTTGTCTATAACAACAACAATCTTAATTTAAATATAATACTATGGACATGTTTGGCGTGTACAGCGTCTTTTTCGACGTTTAGCATCTTTTATAGCATTTACTTTTTTTTTAATTAAATCTAGCATTCTTCAGTGACATTTTCGATTAGCAAATCAACTAGCAGTTTTAGTGTATATTGTTTGATAAATATAGCATTTTAATCGGTTTATAAAACCCAAATGACGTAAACGAACATAATATAAATATATTTTTATTTTTTAAATTAAAATTGATCAAATTAATACTTAAAGTAATGTGCAATAAAATTAAGGGAATTTTTTTTCAAGGTCACAAAAAGTTTAAGTATACAATTATAAGCCTATTTTGAAAGTTTGTAAAAATAAATTTTTAAAAGTTTGAATTTCACTCCATAGGTCATTCACAAACTGTAAGCGTAGTTCACATATCCGTGAACAACACAATTTTAGGGGTATTTTGATAAATTAGGTCTATGGAGTGAAAATCAAAGTTTTAATATTTTTTCTTTTTGTAAAATTTTAAAATGGACCTATAATTGTATTTTGAAGTTTAAAAGTCTCACTTAAAAGAATTATCACTAAAATTAATTAATTCCTTGTTTTATTAAAAAATAAATGAATTGTCTTTTAATTTCTTTTAATTTAATATAACAATGAAAAAGATTTTTAATAATTATTATTTTTATTGAAGTTTATAATAATAATAATAAATAAATAAATAAATAAATATGATTAATAAATTGAATTTGAATAGGATAATGTTAGAATAATTTTATAAACGCTCTTAAAATGTTCTACTAGAGTTTGTAAAATGATGTTAAAAACTCTAAGGAGTAGATTATGGGCCTGTTTGTTAAATAGCGTTTTCAATTAGAGGTTAGCGTTTTCAGGAGTCTTAGAGGTTTGACCAAAATCAAACCTCTAATTTTTTTAAATAGCTAGTTTGGTTAGTAACAACTTAATCAACTAATTTGATCCAAAATGCTAATTTTTAAAACTCTGATAGTAGGAGCGTTTGAGAGGTTTTAAAATTAGAGGTTTGTTAAAAAGAACAAATTACCTCACTTTTAATTAGATTTATATTAATTATATGTTAATAAAATAATTGAAACGTATTATAATAATATTTAATACTTTCAATATTATTTTTTTATTATAATATTTTATAATTAAAAAATTTTATAATATTTTTTTACTATTGTAGCAAGTATATTATTTTTTAGTATATTATTTTAATTAATAATTGATATAAAAATAGTAAATATTATTAAAATTATTATTTATTAGTATTACTAATAAATATTAAAATATTTAACCCATTGTATTACCTATTTGAAGGTAGTAATGTAAGATATATTTTATGAAAAATAAAAGTAAATTTTTAAAAATGTTCATTTACGTCATTTTATAATTGAATCCGCTAATAGTATATTATTAAATAGCTAATTACCAAACACCATATCATCAATCCGCTAACTGCTAATAGTTGGTCAAATCGCTAATTGAATCCGCCAACTGCTAACAGCTAATTGCCAAACAGGCCCTATAAGTTGTTCCGACAAAATATAGATTTTGAAAGTCAACAGAGTTTTGACCACAGTAAAAATCTAAAAAACTCTCAACTCTAATAAATAATCTTGTACCAAGCACACAGTATATATAAAATTAATCATCTATAATGACTTACTCAAATGTAATACATTATTTTTAATAAAATAATATAAAAATTAAATATTTAAATAAATATTGAACTTAACTTCAACCGTTAAAAGGATTTTAATGTTAAATAACTGTTATAATTAACTTCATTTGTTAAAAGCGTTTGGAGATTGCCTTCATGGGAAGGCATTTGACTACCATTTTGCTAAAAGCTTGAACCGAAGTCTTCATCGGTTTAAGTATTATATTATTAGTAAGAGATTAAATCTTCCAAATAAGCTACCGTTGTAAACTTTTTCCATCATATTTTAATGAATTTAACTATAAAAATGTCTTAAATTATGCATATTTTATTTAAAGATTTTTCTATTTATGAATTTATAATAGTCAAGTGAGATCTATGTCCTTCATATAACCGTTATATGTTAATAACAACCCTTCACCTTCACTATAATAGTTTCAAAAATCGCCAGACAAACAACACCATTATAAAGAGGTTTGAGTGTATTTAAGACGTGTAATGGAAAAAAAAAACTAATTAAATAATATATATATATATATATATATATATCCCAACTTTAAATCTAAACTCTGTATTTAATCCAATTTACAAAAACGAAGAGAATCTTAAATATATTTATTTATACATTGAACTTTATTTTTTCAAAAATATACATAACTGGTGTCTCTCTTTGCGGTATCAAATAAATTTTATTTCTATTTACAATATATGGCATAATATTTTATCTTCCAAATATAGTTTATTTTTCTTGAAACATGAAAATAAAATAAAATAGAAACTAAAATAAATAATTTTGAAAAAAAAAATCTTTATAAAATCAAGATTACACCCTTAAAGATTTTTGGCTAAAAAATGATTCCTTTTATAATTTAACATTACTCAAATCCTACTTTTCCTAAATCTCTCAGACAAAAGTTCTATTATGGGAATGAAGATGGATTAATCTAAATTTTTAATATTATATTTATATATTTAGATATTAATTTAAAATTTTAATTGCTACCCAAAAAATTATATTTAAAATTTCCAAAAAGTAATTGCTATAATTTTAGCTTTTTTAAGTATCTTTTAGAAATTTATATTTTAAAGATAAAAAATATTATTTAAAAATATATAATCAACCAACGAAGAGTTGTTTGCATAAATGAGTATTAAATTAAAAACATTAAATTTTCTTCAAAAATAAATAAATTATTAAATTTTTTACATGTAAAAACAAAAACTCTAAATTTTTCTCAACCTTCTCTTTAGAATGAAAGAGAGTATGAGAAAATTTCTCATCTTTGATGTCACAAATCTTCTTCTCGCTAAAAATATTTTCCTTGCTATGGAATTTCTCTTGGATTGTCTAGATCTTTCCTATTCATATCCTAAGATTTACTTATTCTCTTCCTTCTTTACCCTTTTCGTTTTATCTGCTAAAAGTTAAAACTCAAATCTGAACATATCTTTTTCAGTATTCACCATTTTATTTTCTATGCTCAGACTAGTCATTTTCATCTTTTGAGGTTAATTTTCATTCTTTACGATGTTGGATGAGGATTTCAGGCAAAAGTGTAGTTCATTATCACTGATAGACATGGATAAACTTATTGTTAACTGTCCTCAAGCTGCTTTACTTACTGGTCTGCTAGATGTAACAAGGAGGAACGCTATAAAGGCTATCCCGGTTAGACAGGTAACGCCAGGGGAATTCAAAGCTTCTGTTGAAGGCTTCTGGCATCCTTTTCATCTTTTGGTTGTCCATAAAGCGAGGCAAAATCTATTCATAGCATTTTTTCCTTCCTCTGCAAAACAAGACCTCATTTCCAACCGGGGGCCTTAGAACTTTGGTTTAACCTTGCTACTTTTGACCAAACCAACCTGAATATGTGATCTAACGGAACTCGAATACTGATGTCGCTTTCTAGGTACATGCATATAATCTTCCTTTAGGCTGTCAAACTCGTGATGTCGCTCGTGCAATAGCAATGATGCTGGGTAAACCAGTAGACCTCCCTGAGAATGATGATGCATGTAAGGGAGTATCATTCAGATACCGGGTAGAACTTAATGTTTATGAACCATTAAGAAAAAGAGTTCGGCTTGCGGTAGATTTTTCTAGAATCTTTTGGATGTTTTCTTTCGCTACGAGCATTTACCTGATTTTTGCTACTATTGTGGTCAATTAGGCTATGTGAATCGTGACTGTTTTGACAGTGCAATAAAGACAAGAGCCCAGGATCTTGATCAATTAGTGTTTGGGAGCTGGATGAGATATCCTATGCCAAATCGGCGGCAAAATCCAAGAACTTCGACACATGCACCTGGTAGTAGAGTTTTTTCTGTTAGTACATCTCTGGTTTCTTTATTGGATTTTGATTCTACAATTGTTTCAACTGTCGTATGTAGAAAATTAGTGTCCCCTTCATTGGGCTCTGATTCTACAGTCGTTTCGACTGTGGTATGTATTCAATTGGTGGTCGCTGTTGTTCCCCTACCCTCGACTACTTCAACTTCTCTGACCATTATACATGCAGAGTGGTACAGTTCCCCTTTGACTAGTTGTGTTACTTCTGCTCAAATATTGACTACAAGAAATTAGAAGGAAGATACGAGACACAGTGCCAGATCTGAACCAACAACGGATGATATTCGAGTACTTGATATAAATCTATTGCCATTTCTTCATTATTAAGAGGAACAAAGACTCATACTAAAGGATTAGACTCATCTTATTTTCCTTCATCCTCGCAGACTTTTAAAAGGAAGCAACTAGATAGTGCATATGATTTATTACCCATTCGGAAAAGAATCTCATTAAATGTTGAATTACTTTCTGATATTAAAATATTAGACTCTGAAACGGTGGTTCCTGATTCCCAGGCCCCGCCAGGACGAATGAGACTTTAGATGTAATGTTCAGGGTCTAAGGACACCCCAAAATGTTCAAAGTCTGAAGGCAATTTTGAGGAAAGTTCTCCCGGATATAGTTTTGTTGCTAGAAACAAAGTTACAAGTAGATAACTTGGAGCGGACTCTTTTTTAGATGGGGTTTTCCAATTGCTTTCATATCCCTGCTCGGGGACGAAAGGTGGAATTCAACTTCGGTAGAAGAATGATGCACATATCTCTATCCAATCCTTTTCTACTAATCATGTGGATGTAGTGATCGCTGAAGAGTTCGGATTCTCCAGGCGCTTCTCAGGTATCTATGGATTCCTTCTCCGTAGGAAAAATGTCATACTTGAACTTTATTACGTCGTCTTAATGCAATTCATTCCTTACAATGGTTGTGTGTCGGCGATTTTAATCAATGTTTATACGAAAAAGAGAAAATAGGGGCAGTGGTTTAGATTATGTTCAAGCTAGTGCTTTCAGAGATGTTATTTTTTATTGTGGCATATGTGATCTAGGTTGGGTGGGTGATATTTGGACATAGACAAATAAACGAGTGGGCCTGAAAAGTATTAAGGAAAGATTTGACAGGATGTAAGCAAATAATGCTTGGATTGACTACTTTAAGTTTCATTCTATCCATCATCTTGAATTATTATTTTCTGATCATAAACCTTCAATTCTACGCCCAAATACCAGTCTTTATAATGAAGTGTCAAGGAGTCATTATTTTGTTTTGAACCTTACTAGCTTATGGATGCTGCCTTTCATAATCTTGTTAATGATGCTTGGAAAAATTTGAATTCACGTGTTGGCTTATTAGAGAAACTTCAGTCATGTGGAAATATTTTTATATCTTGGAGTTAACGAAAATATGGCAGTATTTCTAAATAGATTTCAATATTACAGAGGCTTTGAACTACTTTCATAGAAACTCTACCATTGTCTTTAACCAGTCTATTGATTTTGCAGAAAGAAGATTAGAGAAACTCCTTATCAAAGAAGAAATGTTCTGGAAGCAAATAAGTAAACACAATTGGCTCAGGTTGGGAGATCGTAATAATGCACAATTTCATCGATTTGCAACTGCCAAGCGGGATAGGAAGTGAATTATGCATCTTAAGGATCAGCATGGATGTTGGAATGTAAATTTCCAAGGTATTTTTCATATGTTTGTTAGTTATTTTCAATCCCTATTTTAATCTAGTTCAGGCAATCATTCTGTTGTGGATTTTTCTTCTCTAGATAAGTGCGTTAGACCTATGAATGAGTTAGATCTTTCCTTGTTAGATACTCCCTATACTAGTGATGAAGTTAAATCAGCTTTATTTAAGATAGGTTCTTTTAAGGCACTAGGTGTAGATTGCTTCCATGCTAGGTTTTATCAACAATTTTGGTCTATTCTAGGAGATGACATTACTTCTGTTGTACTGTCTATTTTGAATGATGATTTGAGTTTATAGGAATATAATGACATTATAATAAGTTTGATTCCTAAGCATGGAACTCCCTCTACTTGTAATGACTTTCATCCGATCAGTCTATGAACGGTTTTAAATAAAATTCTAGCAAAATGTGTGGCTAATATAATAATAATAATAAAAAGTCATTCCTTCTATTATCACAGAGAATCAACCTGCTTTTGTTCCTATCATCACATTAGTGACAATGCTGTCATTAGTTTTTAAGTTCTTCATTCTATGTCTAAGATGAGGAATGGCAGTGTTGGATGGGCAGCTGTTAAATTAGATCATAGTAAAGCATATGACCGAATTGAATGGCCATTTTTAAATTATATCTTGAACCATTTAGATTTTCCTCCTAAATGTGTGGCCTTGGAATCTGTTACCATAATCAGATTCTCAATAATGATAAACAATAACAGGACAAATTTCTTTGATCTTCATAGAGGTCTTAGGCCAACTCCAACCCCCTCTATCCCTAATCCTCACGTTAAAGGTTATAAATTTTATTTTTCAATAAAAGATTCTTTTTTACCCTAAATCTATTCCAACCCATTCATTCCTTATAATAGGGAAGGGACTAAAAGTTAAATATTTATTTTTATATTTGATTTATTATATACATACACTATTCTATTATTACTATTATTATTAGATGATATTATTAAATTAAAATTAGAATTAGTATTTGAACAATAAATTTATTTAATGTAAACATTTATTATATTATAAAATTTAAAATCAAATAAAATAAATAAATTTAAAATAAATATAATTTGATTAAAGCAATAAAAGAAAATTTTAAAATATAATTTACAATAAAATTATGATAACCAATTTGAATTCCATACAATATCCTCCAAACCATCAATATATTGCAACGGAAGAACGTAGAATTTACAATAAAAGATTTCCGGAGCAACAAACCTATGAAGAATCTATGCCATTCAATTTTCAAAACCAAGACTTTAGTAATGTTAGAGGAAATTGTAATATCCTTCCGGAATTTTAAATATGTCTACTTTATTTTTATTAATTTATAATTATAGTTTAATGTAACTTTATATCATCTTTTGTTATTTATGTTGTAAGTGTATTTTTTTTTTACCATGTTCAAGTTGATCTATTTTAATTTTAATATCATTTAAATATATTTTTAATTATAATTAAGTCTATTATCTACTATTTATAATTAATAAGTAACTATATTAATTTATTTAATAATATATATTAATATTAGACTTCAATTAAAGTTATTCTATTAAATTTAATAAATTTATTTTTATTTTTGTAATATTTATTTTGTAAAATTAGTTACAAACCAAATTATATATATATATATATATATGAATTGGGTACAAAATGCAATTAATAAATATTAAGGTCAAATTTATAATTTAAAAAGTTGAAAAGTGAAAATAGGGGTGAAAGTATAACCCTATAGATAAGGAAGGGCTTGTTAAAAAATACCTTCTCTCTTCCTAAATTTTTTTGAAATTCGGAATAGGGAAGTGGGTTGGAGAAGAAAAAGTCACCCTCTCTCCTCATAGTAAGGATGGGGAGGGTGGATTGGAGTTGGCCTTAGATAAGGGTGTCCTTTATCTCCTTTCTTATTTTTTTATGTATGAATGTTCTGTCTAGAAAACTTTTAGATGCTGAAGCATTGAATTATTTGCTTGGATTTCAGTGGGGTTCCAATGGTCGGGTCAGTCATCTAATGTTTGCAAATAATATATGTAACGTCCAACCCCCACCTATGGCGGAGCCGCAGAATGTTGGCCAGAGCGCTACATTAACAATATGCATTCAATAAAATCCAATACAAAATCGGTTGGAATAAATAAAACCAATTTATCAAAGGGTACTTAATGGTTCAGTAATAAAATAAATTTTCAATCTTAACTCAAACACTAAGTGACTTTATATATGAATGCAGAAGCAAAATAACTTTTTGTAAATAAATAATACGTTGAAAGTATAAAGTCAATCGAAGGCCCATCAATGAACAACTACAATTCAATTTAAAAGTTTTACATGAGTTCAAAGTTTAATGGAAACAACAGTTAAAATTAAAGATATCATGATCATGAAGATGTGTCGACTATGAGAAGACCTTTGTGCTCTACTCAATCGTACCTGTCAATCTATATGTGCATTCACACATGTAGGGAAAGGAAAAAAAGAAATAAAGAAATTTCGGACTTACGTCTGTTTCGCATCCATGTCCCAAAACAATCACACACGTATGCTCTTCTTTAACATATAGCTTCTATAGTGCAATGCGATCACACGATGCAATTCAATAGTGGATATATCTAAATCCACTCCTTTTTAGACAAGTCATAGACATACATGTCCTATCAAACCAATTAAGCATACATTCATTCATAATTGACCTAACATCAATTACATGCAGAATCACAACATATTAATATATCCTTTCATCACAAGTATCCAAAATAAGCAATATACATATGATCGTAGTATGCATTATTCATCAAAATTCAATTAGGAGTTATTACATTAAGTCATTCCATTTATTTTACTCTTAAATCTGTAAAGTAATTACCTAATACAATTTCAGTTACCCAATTATCAATATTACATTTAAAATGTATATAAGGTTTAACTATGTGCATATCATTGGTTGAATCATAAACGTTTTATCATTTATATAAGAATAGGTTAAATACATCTTATTATTCATTCCACAACCTACTACAGTCGTTAAGCGTCTAATCATGTCAATTAGGAATAGTATTTAATTCCTAAGTATAGTTATTTACAGGATGGTTAAGCCTCGATTTCGTTATCATGATTTAATTATCCTTATTGGTCTCTACTCTTTATTCCTGATTTTATTTTTCACTTAGGTGATCATAATGTCTTACTATTGAACTTCTTAAGGTTCAACTATACCAAACTAGTATACATATAACATTAGCAATCAAGTCACATTAGTAGAGGACATGCTTTTTGTGTAGTTCCATCATTTATAAAAACTTCAATCATGCTATAATGATTAGGAGTCGAGTATAACATTAAACAGCTATATAGAAAGTACATAACAATTATAATTCGAGCTATGACCAATCATATGCAATAAACCTAGACTCAGGCTCTAGCATGGGAGTGCATAATGCAAGTTTTATCGAGTCTCCTAAGACTCTCTTATCACAACCATAATCCAAGTTCCAACAATTCCTATCAAGCACCCAATTATGAAAGGAAGTTCTTTTAGCTAACAAGCACATATCTTGATTAAGTTCCTTCATTTTTCCAACACTTTATATACTTTTTATGAATTGATTTGAACCTTTAATATCTCTGACCAAAGTAGTACAACAAACACAAGAATGTGTCCACTTCATATTATTAAATTTCATGGAACCAAACAATTTAACATTTTAATATGCACTTTAAGTCAAGATTTCATCAACCAAGCAATCATGACTCCACACATTCAATTCAATTGAGTTCCAATTCACATAATTATTGCCCAAAGTAGTTATAGAGAAAACGGGAGAACATATTAACATTTATTGACCAAAGCCCCAGTATGGTCGAAGCCCTGTATGGCCGAAGCCGATCATATAAAATTTTGTCACTTCAAGCCGAATAATTCAGTTCTATATAAGGTACCTCTATCCCTAGGCATGCCATAGATTCTTCTATAGGCTTTCCTTATGGTAATATCATATTATTTCAATTATTTTATGTATCATATCAGTTCACATTTTAACTTATCGAATTAGATTTTAAGCCATAACACCACAACAAATAAAACTTAACATCACATCCATTAATACCCATCATCACCGTGAGTTCTACAAAAGACCTCTAATGCAACCTAGCAATCAATGTAGCTAATAATCATTCAACACACAATTTATAGAGCTTAAGGAATTGCAAACATACGGCGTCCATTAATTCTTCTAATGTTCACAAACATTCACAACAAACAACAAGTCCATAGTCCAAATAATCATAATCCATTTATTGATTTGTTAAAAGGGGTGAGGCACAATCAGAATACACAATATCTTAGTCTACAATTATCCATCTCTCGGTTAGTCAATTTATTTCATTCCTATACGTTTACATCTATCGATCTCATTATTAAATCTATTTCCTATGATGCAAATATGTAAGTCTGTACATGCCTCATAAAATCCTATACATGCTCCTATAACTATGCAAACAATAACATAGATTCTGTATGGCAAAAAATGGGATACAAACCTTTTATCGCTAATCACAAGCTTGCACTTGCATAGGAGGATTTGAATATAACCTTATACTGCTATTAGAACCTATACACTATCCAAATAGCATATATTATGTTCAAATAACATAATAGAATTGACTAGAACAACCTAAGACAAATAACATAGAGTAAAAACAATTTCGTCCAGTTTTAGAATTTACCAATTTCGACTATCAGTTCATAGAAATTAGTAGATGGAGTCTTCAAGATATTTGTGAAGGATAGAGTGAAAAAGAAAATCCAACTGGATTGATATCATTCGGAGATTAGATGAAGGAGATATGACCAGATGAATATGGTTCGTCGCTTGAGCGATCCTACATACTGATGTTTCGGTTTTGGCCAAATTAGACCTTGCATATGCGAGAATTTGAAGATGGGTTCTTATATTGAAATATAAAGAAAACCCAATTAAAATCAGGTCATTACAAGATCATACAAGAAAGTTAGAACCATCTGAAGTTTGATTCCAGAACTAACAGCTTCTGAATGGATAAGGCTGGTTTTTCACAATCTGGACAGATTCCGACAAGGTTTGAGATTCAAGGGTTACAAGAGTTTGTATAAGTTTGAAGTAGGATTTCATAACCTCTGAAATCATGTCAATCAGACATCTACGGAAAAAGTAACGGCAATTTTGAGAGTGGACAACAAACCAAAAGTTAGGATTTTTGAGAGAAAAGGAATTTAGTGTTTTTGAATGAGAAAAAGAAGAGATGAAAATTCTCATTAGAGTAGGAAAAGAACATTTATATACATATAGGCTAATGGGCTAATGGATTGGGGGTTCTTTAGGAAAACTTTATTATTTCTAAAAACACCCTAAAAACTTACTTTAAATTAAAAACCACTAGTTTTAAACAAAAGTTCATATTTTCCAATTAAATATATTTTAAATAAAAATTAGTTCAAAACAAGTTCTGATGAACCATTTCAATTTAAGACTTCTAAATTTGGGTTTGAAATTACCATTTAACCCTCTAGGCATAATTTTCAAATGTAAACATTTTAACCCAACTAAGACTTTCGATTTTCACTCAAAGAATTTTCAAATATCAAAAAGACTCTAAAAATGATATTTTTAGTTCCAAAATCATATCAAGGCAAATACAAATAATTTAATAAGTGATTTCAAAACGTTTAAACTTCTAGGCCGGGTTTGCGGACGTTACAATATAGTCATATTCCTTTAAGCAATGAAGGAAGCTTTTCCAGACGTTAGGGTGATTCTTGATCAGTTTTGCTGGTTTCAGGTCAATGTCTTAATCTACAGAAGACTAGAGTGAATTTCCTCCCAAATGTGTCTGTGGATAAGCAGTTGGATTTTCTGAATGTGTTGAATATATCCTCTGTCTCTCCTTATGATACTTATCTTGGTTTTTCAATTAGTTTTGATAAAAGAAGTATTAAAGTTTTTAATTTCATTGTTGATCGTATACGCAAGATGATTCAATCTTGGAATGATTTTTTTTTAAAGTGGTAGGAGAGAGACTTTGATTAAGTTAATTTTACAAGCAGTCCATGTCTACAATATGAGTCTCTTTCGTCTACCCACTACGGTTATTAATATAATACATCGTCTTTTAAGTATCTTTTTGTGGTCAGGAGTGAGTTAATCGAAAAGGATGAGTCGGATGTCGTGGAGTCATTTATGTAAACTAAAGGCTTTTAGGGGTATCGGTTTTAAAGACATTAAGAGATTTAATCAATCTTTGTTAGCGAAGTAAATTTGGGGTTTGACTTCTAACCCTTTGTCTTTAATGGCGCGAATTATTAGTACAAAGTATAAGGTTCAAAAGGATTTTCTGAATGTTGTTAATCATCCTGGTAGCTCTGCGGTCTGGGCAAGTTTAATTTGGGGTTTGCAATTGTTTAGAAAAGGTTATTAATAGGCTATAGGGGATGGTTAAAATATTAGAGCCCTTATCAACCCATGGATTCCCCTTTATTCATTTAGTTTTAAGCCCTCAATTCCTTCCTACCCTTCAAATCTTAAAGTATCTGAGTTGATGATTGTTTCTAGTGGGGCTAGGAAATGGAATGATAGAAAATTAGAGGAGCTGCTTTCTACTTTTATTGTCTGTTAATAAAATAGATTCCTCTTTCAAACAGAAATCATAGTGATGAAATTATTTGGCATTTTTCCTCTAATGGTAAGTATAGCATTAAATCTGAATATCGGTTATCTCAATTGACAGAACTGCAATCATGTCATGGTTCCTCATCCTCCCTAAATTGGTGGCACTGGATCTGGTCTCTTTCGTATCCACCCAAGATGTTAGTGTTTCTTTGGCGTTTAGTGTTTCTTTGGCGTTTGTCTATGAAATTTATTCCTATCTGGGATGTTATATTTCAGAGACATATTATAGTTAAGCTGCATTTCTTAAAATGTGGTTATAGTCTGGAATTTATAGCACATGCTCTATTGTGGTGTCCTATGATCAAGAAAAATTGGAAATCTTCACGCTTTCAGTCTCTTTTGGGTAAGGTTAAGGGGAAAGATATTGTTGTTGTTTAAAATTTTAAATCAATATGATTTCACGGTTATTGCAGGGCTATGGTATTCTTAGTTGATAATAAACAATCATAAACATGGGTCTAGTGGGGCTAACAGTTCTCAAGATTGTTATGTGTGGGCAGATAGATTCATCTCTGAATTTTCAATTGCTCATGCCATGTCTTTTAATTCTTATCTTCAGATACAATTTTCTCATGGAGCATCATCTTTTGTTTCTTATTGACAGCCTCCTGTGGTGGGATTGAAAATGAATGTTGATGCCTCTTGGTCACCTTTGAAGTAGGGATGTGGTATGGGTATAACAATTCTAAATTCTTTAGGTCTGATCATGCAGAAGTTATGGTTATTTTGGATGGTATTCATGTTGTTATCAACGGATATTTTCACATATCATCCATTGAGTCAGATGCTAAAGCAGTTGTTCATGCCATTAATTGAGAGATTTCTGCTCCTTCCATTTTCAAGTTTATTGTCAACGATGCGTTGTTTCTTCTGTCTGCTATAGGTGTTCCTCCAGTCATTTTTATTCCAAGAAAAACTAACTTCTTAGCAAATTTAATAGCAAGAAAAGCATCAAAAGAAAAAAGAATTTCTCTTTGGATAAATGTAAATATTTCTGATGTGAATCATTTTCTTGTTGAATGAAGTTTTCAATTTAAAAAAAATAAATCTACATGTAATACACCAAATGGATAGTGTCCTTTCATATTAAAAAATGAATTTAAAATATTTTTGCATCTTTTAAATAGTGTCTAAAGTCACATATGTCATTCTACTTAAATATTTGAAATCAAATATTATATTCAAAGGATGACCATATCAAATTTAAAAATGTCTCCTGACAAAGTAAAATTTTTTTTAAAAAAATTCCAAATTGAATTAGTCCTAACTTCATGAAACCCAAAACCTGCGAACCATAACCTCTTGAAATTTATTCATTTCCAAGCCCTAATTTTATGTATAGATTTCTTTCTACCAAATAACTCAAAACTTTTCTTCAATTGATCCTAAAAGATATGTTTTCTACGTTATTAGGGTTTTAGGTATGATAGAGATTGTTTTATTAGTAGTTTTGGATCCCTCTATATAGATAGGTTGTTATTTCGAATCAATTTATTATGGTATATGTGCAGAATTTGAATTTTTTATTAGATAGTAGAAAAAAATTCAAGTACTTCGCAATCCCGATACCCGGAAAGTAGTTTAAAAACACCTCTGCTTCTCGGTGCTCTACACCAGGAAGCAGAAAATTTGCTTCCCGATATATATGACCAGGAAGTAAAGGATTTTCAAACTGCTTCCCAGGTGTTAAGACCAGGAAGCCACTATGTAGTTTTTTTTTTTCTTTTTGCTTCCTAGCTTTAAAAATTGGGGACCAAAATAATTTTATAATTGTTTCCCAGTCTTTAATACTAGAAAGCTATTTGTTTTCCATCACATGTAGTTTACTGAATACCTTTAATGTTTATTTTATTTCTCCAAGCATAGTAATTAAAAACAATCTGGTAAAGTGGAAGACGAAATAACTAGATTATATAGGATTAGTAAAAAAAACATTTACTTTCCAGTGCTTGACACCAGGAAGTAGTTCAAATAAGCCTCCGCTTCCTTGTTTTGGTGACCAATAAGCACCTACTTTTGCCAATAATTGGCAAATTTATCATTCCAATCTTATTCATATCACTTAAGAGGATAAAGAATTAAGATGGTAGTGATTTCACACGCATTACCAATGATACTCACTTGGATGTGTATTCCAATAGATGTTTAGGTAAGAACGATGGGATTTAGTCTTTCATAATAATCTTAAATGTCGTGATTCATTATACTTACAACCTCTAGAGCAAAATTGGACCAAAGTTTCATTGCACTTTGAAAATGGCAAAACATGACGTTTTTAAGGCCTATGTAGGAGTACATTATATGGGATTAGTAACTTTTATTTATCCAATGAACCACTAAGTATTTTTTTAAAAAACCGAACTAATTATGGCGGCATTCAAAAAATGTGATTAAGGGATTTTTTGTGCAGCATTTGAAATTTTTTCAACCCTGGGTGTTTCGCGGTCACCAAAATCGAAAAGCAGAGGCTAATTTACACTACTTTTTGGTTTAGATAGGGGTAAGCAAAATTCATTTGCTTCCCGGTGGAAGCAGTTCAAATAAGCCTTTGTTTCCCGATTTTAGTGACAACGAAGCAGCTACTTTTGCCAATAATTGGCTAATTGATCATTCCAATTTGATCATATCACTTAAACGGATAAACGATTAAGATGGTAGTGATTTCACACGCATTATTACCAATGGTACCTATTTGGATGTGTGTTCCACTAGGTATTTAAGAGATGAGAGACTCGGTCTTTCAAAATCATCTTAAACGTAGTGATTTATCATACTTATAACTTATGGAGCAAAATTGGACCAAAGTTTCATTACATCTTGAAAGTGGAAACACATTATGTTTCCAAGGCCTATGTAGTAGTATTTGTATAGGATTAGTAAATTTTACTTAATTAAGGAACCACTAAGTTTTTTTTAGAAAAATCAAACTATTTATAAAGGCATTCCATAATGTAATTAGGGGTTTTATAGGGAGCCTTTGAAAGTCTTAAACACAATGGGTGCTTCCCGATCACCGATACCGAAAAGTATAGGCTAATTTATATTGCTTCTTGATGTTGGACATTAGGAAGCAAAAATTCATTTGCTTCCCAGTGTTATACACTAGGAATTAGTTTAAATAAGACTCTACTTCCCAAATTTGATGACCAATAAGCACCTATTGTTGCCAATAATTTTCCCATTGATCATTCTAATCTCATTTAAACCATTTAAGAGGACCAATAGTTAGTATGGTAGTGATTCCCGTGGATTATTACCAATGATACTCCCTTGTATGTTCGTTTCAATAGATATTTAAGTACAAATGATGTGATTCGGTCTGTTGAAGTTATCCTAAAAGTAAAGGTTTCTCATACTTAAAACTTTAAAATATTTTTTTTTTTAATAAAACTTATATTGTCTTTCGAAATTCATTTAGATCAGTACAATTAGACCAGCATGCTGTAGGAAAATTAGATTTATACATCGATGCGCGAAAGCGTATTAGGCATTGCAAGCCAACGTATTTATAGGTGCGACGACATCATTTTGGGATCTCTGGTCCATTCTTTGACTATCGAAAAGCACCTGCAAATCGTAAAAAAAAAAACAGAAAATTTCAATTTAATTACAAACTAATTTCAATTTTCAATAACATTAGAATTATCAAATGACTTCAACAACTACAAATCATCAAAATAAACCTAATTTTTGAAAACACTATAATCAAACATTTCAATCAACCTAAATAATCAATATAAACCTATAGTTATTCAGCTTGGGATCCACGAAGCCCCTTCACGAATGTTGAAAGTACCTTCCATCGTTGAAATGACCTTTTTTTTTGGGTCATCTAAAATAAAATAGAGCAAAAAATATTAGAAACGCACATATAAATTATATATATATATATTGCTAACCGGGTGTCATCACCGAGAAACAGACTGTCACTTGAACTTTCCGATGTCAAACACTGAGAAACAAACAAGATTTTTAATGGGTTCTCGGTGTTCCAAACTTGAAAGCAAATTTTATTTACAGTCACTAAACACTTACATAACAAACAAACCAATAACAAACAATGTTACCCAAAAATCAATTTACAAATACATATGAACTAAACATCACATGAACATTCTACTTCCTAGTATCATACGCCAGAAAGCCATTAAAAATAGTAGCTACTTCCCGGTTTCAGAGGCGGGAAACACAATATAACTTATACTTCCTAGTAACATAATATAACTTATACTTCCTAGTATCAATAATCGGAAAGCAACCACGATTTTTAATGGCTTCCCAGCGTATGATACTGAGAAGAAAAATGTAGCTACAATCAATTCATACTATAATGTCACACAAACACACTAATAATTCAAACCAGCTACATATTATTACCTAAAAACCAAGTTTACAATATTATCTAACATAACAAATGAATCAAACCGGAAAACAAATACACATATAGAAACAAGCAGCATCCAACTCATAAATGTCACCTCACTAAGAAGAACACTCGATACAACAAAGACCCAACCTTCACAAATGAATTAAACCCATTTTAAACCCCAAAACTAATAGCATTAAATCATGATTACAGAAACGCAAAACTAACCTATTTTATAGCGCTAGTTGACACCTCTTTTCTCCTCTTTACACCAACAGCCTTCGTCATTCCATTTCCTTTAATGCTCTCGGCGGGAGCAGCTCCCCTCTTCGACTTCTTCGCAATTGATTTCCTCGCCATTTACGCCTACAATGCGGGAGAATGTTCGCAAGATAGGTGAGTGAGTTGGAGACAAAGTTTGAGAGTTGAGAGTTGGAGACAAAGACAAAGACAAAGGAGAAATGGTGAGTTTAAGAGTTGGACACAAAGTTTGGAGAAATTGTGTGTTCTGGGTTTTGAACGAATTTAGTTTCAAACGGTTAGTTGGGACAGGAGATGGAAAGTTTAAGGGCAATTTAGAAAATTTAATATTTTGATTTTATAAATTTATTTTCATTTTTATTTCTTTTAATTATTATTAATTTTTGGGATAAATGACATGTGGCCCCTTGTATTTGGCTGTTTGTCCCGTTTAGCCCCCTGTATTTTGTCTGCTACCATTTAACCCCCTCAACTTGACTTTTTTCTACCATTCCACCCCTTCTGATAAATGTGCCACATGTGCATGACGTGACATGCCACGCGTGTTAAATGCTATAATAAAATTTCATTTTACCCTTTATATTGACTTTTTTGTCACTTAACCCCTTACTTTTATAGTTGCACACTAATAATTAACTAAAAAAATAAAATTACACATACTATTAAATTTTATATTATTTTTTTACTATATAAATTATTTTTCCTATTAAAGTTACATGATACGTTTTGTATAAAATTTTAAAACTATATAATATTAATAAATAGGATTAAACTTTAATAATTATATAGTTAATTTAAAATTAAATATGTAAAATGGTATATTATTAATTTTATTACCTAATTTGGTAATTTATATATAGTATGTTTCTATTTTTATTTTTTTTTTCAAAAATTAATTAAGGTTATAACTGACTTTTTAATTTGAATTTCATTGGTTTATTTGATAGTTTGAAAAAAATAAAAATAAAAAGGCTCCAGTTGAAAGAAAATAAAAAGTCAAATGAGGGTTAAGTGAAAAAAAAATTTAAGTATAAAGGGGTTAAGTGACAAAAAGGTCAAATATAAGGGGTAAAATAAAATTTTATTATACCATTTAACACACATGGCATGCCACATCACACATATATGACACATTTTTTATCAGAAGGGACAGAATGGTAGAAGAAAGACAAGTTAGAGGGGCTAAATGGTAGCAGACAAAGTACGGGGGCTAAACGGAACAAACAGCCAAGTACAGTGGACCACATGTCATTTATCCCTTAATTTTTTAATAGATTTGACAAATTCGTCATTCTAGTCTACTACATACCATCACTTTTATTATTTGTTTAGTTTCACAGTTATTTTGATGTCAGGCCAAAACTAACTTTTTATATTTGAAAGTGAGAATTTTCTCTTTAATAATCGAACTAAAAATTAAAGTTCAAACTTGATTTACCGACTGATGAACAAATTTTATAGAGCAATCACCAAACCGACTTACGTGCGGCTCACAAGCTGAGTAGACTTATGTCCAGCCTAGACAACATGTTAATTTAAGTACATTACCTATTTAATTTGATATTTTTTCACATTAATTATTTTTATTAAATAAACAACAATAAATGTATCAAGGGAAAATTACATAAAATGCACCAAACAAAGTTTAAAGATTCAAAACTAAACCAACAAAACCTTATTTCTATTTTTGAGCCATCCAAACTTTGATTTTAAAAAATAAACCATCACACCTTCACAAATCCTCTTTACAGACCACCTTCACACCTTCACATATCAATGTAGAAGGTCTTCACACAAGGGTAACATGGTCAATTTGGTTCATTTTTTAAAAGTGAAAGTTTGAAAATTTATTTTTGTAAAATTTTTAAAGTTGGACTATATAATGTAAATAAAAGTTATAAAATTACAAAAATGAAAATAACCCTAATATATATATAAAATTATATTTCCATTAAATTTATAATTGGATTTGAATAATTTTATCAAACTCCATCAACATGTTTTAATCTTATCCAATTCCATCAATAAATTTTCAACATCTTATTTCTCATGGATACTAAAAAAAAAAAAAAAAAATCACAAACATTTATTTAATAATTTTTAATTACAATATCATAAGTATTTTTAAATGAAATCATCTATTTTCAAGCTATTAAGATATTTATATTTAAAAATTTTCAAATATGTAATCAAAGTAAAATTAGTCAAACAAAAAAATTTATATTTATTTAATAAAATATTAAAAATTATCTGTATATAAAAATCTATCCCATTAATTAATTACAATAAAAAAATTTCATATAGTTATTTTATAATTTATTCACACGAACAAAATTAGTAATCAACACCGGGAAACAATGTTAATCTGAGTCTGCTTCCCGGTCTGTACTCCGGGAAGCAAATTCAGTTTCTCGGAAGTACATACCAGGAAGCAAACTCAAATTTACACTACTTCCCGGTGTTGGCTACTGGGAAGCAGCTGTTACTCAACCTGCTTCCTGATTTTCATACTCAGGAAGCAAAATATTATTTTTCCTACTTTTCGGGTTCCACACCCGGGAGCTACTGGACAAATTATTTTTTTTTTTTAGTTATTTGACATTTTACTTTCAATTTAGCACACGTACAAATGACTCTAATAGGTATGAGTGCATGAAAAATTGCTCAAATATTATTAAAGGAAGTGTTATCCGTACAGACAATGTGCGTATAGATGGTACAGATTCACTTTTTTAAATTTATTGGGTCAATTATACCCTTTACAAATACTCTCTCATAATATGTTCTCTTTCCCATAATGAGACTCTTATTTATTACACTCTTTTGTACTTTTTCAATATTTAATGTTCTCTCTCGTAACTTTCCAATCTCCCAAGTTAAGTTTCTTACCTTTTCAAAATCAATTAATGAAATAAAAAAATCTCAATTAGTCTGTTCAAAGATTAATTTTTTTTCCTCTGTTGATGGATTTTTTATCTTTAACTTCTTCAATGATCTATTTAAAATATAAAAAATAAATTAATTACTTATATATATATATATATCTAATTTTAAAATAAAAATTAGTTTAAATTATATAAATAATTTAACCATTTTAAATTACAATCACTTAAAATTTACAAATTTAATAAAATTAAAAATAATAATTAAATATAATATTTTTAAATAATTAGCTCAACTAAAAAACATATTAGTACTAATCTTTTTTTGTAATATATGCATCTTTTAATTTTAATACTGCAGAGTAACCATAAACTCAACTATTAGATATGACTGTCAAAAAGGATGAACAAACCTAAAACTAATTTGGTTGAAGTGAACACAGGCTTGAATAGCCCATTTTAGAATAAGTTTTTATATTCTTGTACAAACTCATTCGCAATGAGTTCATGGACATGTTCCAAAAGTTCAATTTTTTTATGCGTGGTCTAAATAGAAATGGACGAAATGCCTGAGGCTCAACTTTTGAAGGCCTTTCTCAAAGTGCATGGTTCTAAATCGAACAGTCCAGTAGAAACATATGAGGCCTTTGATCATTAAACTTTTGGCCAAATAACTTTAAGATTAAACCTCAGACCAACCTTGCTTGATATCAACAGGCTGTATGTCCGAAATGATGCCTTAGAGGCGAAATGAAGGCTTACAATCGAAATAAAGGCTTGAAGTCAAAATGAAGGGTCAAAATGATTCATTATGGCCGAAATAATGCATTATGGCCGAAATAATGCATTATGGTTGAAATGAATGTTTAGGGTAAAATGAAGGTTCAGGGTCGAAATGAACGTGAAGGGCTGAAAGGAAGGTATCCGAAATCAAAAGGAATCATCTAACAACTTGAAGTCCAGATGAGAGCCAACTGCCCAAAATAAAATCTAAGTCATTAATGATTAGATATTAATAAAATATAATATTTTCTTATTACTAAAACGTAAAATATATTAAAACGGGAAAAATAATCATAAAAGGAAATAAACATTTGTAATCCTATTAAAATTCAAATTACTAGGAGATATTTTCTCCCTAAAAACTCTATAAATAGGAGTCATTACAGACTAAATGGGAAAGATGATTTGTTGATATGAATCTGGGTCTTTATATTCTTAATACAGTCTAAAGTTGCATTCATCAGGTGCATGTCGCAATTACTATTAGACTAGGGATTGATTAAATGCATGCCTGATCGGTTTAGTGTGTGTTTGGTTGGTAGATTTTTAAGTAGCGATTAGATTTTTCATTAGCGATTTGGCAATTTAATGGTTTGGGAGAAGCTTTTTGATTAGCGATTAGATTTTTAATTAGCGCTAATCAAAAAACTCCTATTCTACCCTTATCAATTTATGAGTATTACTAAAATACCCTTAATAATATTAAAAACTTCTATTAGTACTAAATTAGGTTAATTTAATAATATTTTTACTTATTAAATATGATTAAAAATCTTTAAATAACTTTTTTAGTTATTCTATATTTTATTTATTTTTTAATTAGTTGATAACTAAAGGAGTGTAGGTTTTTAATTTAAAATCTTAAAAGAAAAAATTGTTTAAAAACAAATATTAACATTGTAAAAATAAGTAAATTACATTGTAAGATAAAAAAAAATAATATATTGTATTGTTTATGTAATTTTACATCTAACAGCTACTTCAACACCTAATTGTTAATACCAAACGTCCATGCCAAATCACTACTTCAACATCTAATTTAACAGCTAACAATTAATCGCTACTTTAACAACTAACTCAACATTTAATGTAATATCTAGTGCCAAACATACACTTAGGAACAAAGGAAAGATTATGTTGTTAGGCGCTTGTGGATAGCTATAACTAGGTTTGCTAAATTAATATTGTAATTGAATAATTAGCTTTACTGGATTGATTTATCATCTAATTGAAGCCTACCTTTTATTTTTATTGTATTAGATTAATTTTATCATATGACTTTTAAAACTCTTATTTATTTCCTATTAATGAAGTCACAGTCCTATCATACCAAAGTTTAATTGATTATCTATTTTTTGATAGATCAACCCTACTTCCATATACTATTATTCAAGAATTTAATTTATTTGGATGGATTCGACGCTCACCAGCTTAAATGGATGTGGTTGGAGAAGGTCTAAACTTGAAAAATCCATTTCAAAATGGATTTTGATATTCTTTTTGGATCCATTGGTACAAACTCATGAATGGAAAGAAGTATATATATATATATATATATTCTAAAGGCAAGGTATGCGTTCATCTTGTCTTGTATAAAAATCAAATCCCGCACTAATAATTATAAAGGAAAGTCACTACTTTTCAAGCCATTCTAGATTAACACTCGTTTTAACAATGTTACAATTATAATGAATTATATTATATATACATTTTCTTTAAAAATGTCAATAAATATGATAAAAAATAACATTTAATCTAATATTAAAATAGATATTTATTCTTAATTCAATCTAAATTTACACATTTACATATTTTCAAATCAAATAATGATATTAAATCAAAAATTTTAATTAACAAAATTGACGAGGTTTGCAAAACAAGAATTTGAAATATAAACTAAATTTATTACACCAATTATATTTAAATATATAAGTATAAGAAGTTAAAAATATAAAAGAAAAATATTTTATAAAAATGTCGATGAAACATAAAAATTTTAAGTAAATAGAGTAAGGAAAAAGTTTAAAATGAGAGATGAGGAAATAAATAGAGTGTCGAAAAATTAAAAAAATGAAAAATAAATAGAGTGAGGAAAAAAATACACCAGCATTTAAGTATTTAAGGTTGAAGAATGAGGAATGAGAGAGAATAAATTAAATCTCTGACCACCTTTTTCTTTAAAGTAAAAATTTAATGCTTTTCTAACATACTTATCAAGTTTTCTCTGTCATTCTCTCCTAATTAAGTTTTTCTCTATTTTAAGAATAAAAATGTAAAATGAAGTGTCTGTACAAAATTGGTACACATTTATCTGTACATAAAACATTTTTCTATTATTAAATATCCACTAAAATGGCATGAGTAAATTTTGATGGAAAATGATTCAATAACTTCAAAAAGGCATACTTTTTTATTTTAATAGCAAGTCTTAGGTATGCAAATCAAGAAGCAATAGAATTTGCTTCCATATCTCGAAAATCATAAAGTATATCAAATGACTTTCGAAAGACAATATAAGTTTTATTCAATTTTTTTTTTAAAGTTGTAAGTATGAGAAACCTTTACCTTTAGGATAATTACAACACACCGAATTCCTTATTTGTACTTAAATATCTATTGAAACGTAAATACAAGGGAGTATCATTGGTAATAATCCATGGGAATCATTAACATATTGACTATTTGTCCCCTTAAATGGTATGAATGATATAAGAATGATCAATGGGAAAACTATTGGCAATAATAAGTGCTTACTAGTCATTAAGATCGGGAAGCGGAGGCTTATTTGCTTTCTGGTGTCCAACACCAGGAAGCATTGTAAATTAGCCTCTACTTTCCTATTTTGGGGACCGGGAAGCACTTATTGGGTTAAAAATATTTCAAATGATGCCTATAAAACCTCTTAATTACATTATGGAATATATTCACAATTAGTTTGGTTTAAAATAAAATACTAAGTGGTTCCTTGGATAAGTAAAAGTTACTAATCCTATATGATCTACTCCTACATAGGCCTTGAAAGCATCATGTTTTTCCACTTTCAATGTGCAATAAAACTTTGTCTAATTTTGCTTTAAAAGTTGCAAGTATGATGAATCACTACATTTTAGATAATTATGAAAGACCAATCCGATCGTTCTTACTTAAACATCTATAGGAACACACATCTAAGTGGATGTCGTTGGTAATAATGCGTGTGAAATAACTACCATCTGAACTATTTAACCTCTTAAGTGACATAAATGAGATTGGAATGATCAATGGGCCAATTATTAACAACAATAGGTGCTTCCTGGTCATCAAGACTGGGAAGTAGATGCTTATTTGAACTGTTTCTTGGTGTTGGACACCGGGAAGCAAATGTCTTTTGCTTGCCGGTGTCCAACACTAGGAAGCAATGTAAATTAGCCTCTGATCAAGTTTGAAGCAAGTTGCGTGAGAAAAAAAGTCAAAACTGGAAAATAAAATTGCAAGTGTTGTCAATATCTGGTCTGCGTAGGTCGAAGAGATGAAAAAGTTTCGGTGGTAGTTCTCGAGATATGGCAGTGGTGATCTACGACATATATGATTATGGTGGTAAAGTAGCTTCCAGACTTTTATGCTTCTCTGTTAATGCAAGTAAGATCAAAAGATATGGTCAAAGATTCAAATTTGGTCAAATAGTCAAAATAAAACTGCGAGTTTGACTAGTGATATTTTAGGATCTCTTTGGGTTGAGAATTTTGATCAATTGGCTGGTGAACTCGAACAATGAAGGACTATGAAGAGTGGTTCGGCAAAGGCTCTGACTATACGCTGGGTAGGTGTCCTTTTGACATGTTTTGAACCATCAAGGTTGTCGTGATAAAGGATGGAATAATTCTAGCCTGTCCACAATTGCACGGGCATCTGGTCAGCATGGATATAGGTTTTGTAGAAAGTATGTTGATGGCTAGGGAGTTTCCTGAAAGCTAATGAAGGAAGCAACACCAAGGTTTGTTCAGCAAGTGTTTCGACATGTACCGAGAAAAGAAAATCTTGGGTTGATGGCTCCTGAGTGATTTGTCTAGGAATATATCGTACCTAAGTGGGTCTATCTTCATGGTGGGGTATGATGACTCTATTTTGGGTTGTGATCATCGGAAAGGGATAAAGGGAATTCTCGTCAATGGGTGGTTTGTTAGGATTGTGACGAGAATTTGGATATACTCTGGTATCCATAATTGGTTTGCAAGTATGAAAAGGTTCAAATACTATTTTGGAAGTGTCATATTTGATTAGAAATGATATTTCTTAAAGTGGATTGTAATTAAGAAAGAGATCCTTGAGAATCCTAAATAGGAAAATGTTTTCTTAATGGCTTAGGATTACTTTGTGACTAAGTAATCTAATGCTATAAATATGATGCTTGTATCTATTATTAGATATTCTAAAAGAATCATGTAGATCTAGTTGGTTAGGTTTGGGAGGTGCCCAATGGGGCCTGAAAACCATAGAGACCATAGAGATCTTGAGTTCTAGGATCAAGCCATGTTATCCTGTGAGCTACATGAGGAGAGCTTGTGTGTGAGATTGTGACCATTCTAATTGGGTTGTGTGTGAGACTGTGACCAATGTAATTGAGTTGGGGAGTGACAGAGTGATATTCTGGTTGTAACTGTTACTTTATTGTTACATGATGAATTAGTCTCTCATCGTGCTGACAGTCGTGATTTTTCCCATTTTGGATTTTCACGTAAAAACCTTGTGTATTATTTTCTCTCTCTATTTCTTACCTTATGTTGTTTTACTTTGTGGTTACTAATACTCGTCTTCGCTGCAATGGATTACCAATTCGTTCAACAAGTAGTATCAAAGGTAGTCGTGTTTTCCTAACAAATTAATCAAGTCGAGCTCGAGTCAAATAAAAATTAAACGAGTCAAGATGAGTTAGGGTCCAACTAACTCAGCTTCGCTCATGTCCAGCCATAGTGTTGCTGCCTCTTGAGACGACTCTTCAATTTGTGTTATATATATATATATTAGGAATTTGAATAGAAATTAAATTAAAATAATACTTAAAAATTTCTTCTATTGAAAAGTCATGATGTTAGGATGAAGAGGTACAATTGTTGGTGAGATTGTGTTACTACACGAAAAGACATAACTGTTTAAAACATTGTGATGTTCTGAGGCGTCATTTGCCTATAAATAGGTAAAGACTTTCATAATTGAGACACATGAAATATTAGAGAAATAACTTAAGTTCAAGTGTGTAGTGCTACTATTCTCAAAAGGAGGTGATTGTAGCGGGAGAAACATTCATCGAAAGAGAAGATATGTTTAGTACCGTAGCGCAGCGAAAATTGTCTTAAAGACAAAGAATCAAATTCTTACTTCCACTCAAATTACCGATTTTTCTTTCATCTCTGCCTTGATTTTTTAATTTATATTTAATTAAATCGTATAATTATTGTATTATTGATTTTATTATTTAATTAATTGTATTGTTACTTTTTATAAAATAGGAAATAAACCTAATTTTCTAACATATACATATATTAATATGAGTTCTTCTAACGTACAAAAACTAGGAGAATCTTAGAGCAATTGAATTCAATTTATATCTTCTCTGAACTATTAAGACTCCAATCCACCGTTTTGGACAATTTTGATTTAATGTTCCCATATTTATCATGCATATTTTATATATATATATATATATATATATATATATATATATGACTTTCTAATAATTAAAGTTGTAAACCAAACCAGGCCAAATGAAAATTTAGTTTTTAAATCTAAAATTATAATTATGATTTGGTTTAGTTTGAAAAATCACAATTCCAAAAATTATAGTTTAGTTTGGTTTTATCTATTAACCAGACTAAACCAAATTACATATAGTTTAATAAAATCGTTAATAATTAATTATTTTTATTTTATTCTTTTATTATCTAAATCTAACTATAAATTTATTTTTTTTAATTTTGATTATAGTTATGTAATTTAATATTCTTACAAATAATGTATCTTTAAAATATCATTTTAAAATTATGAAAATACATTGATTAATAAATAATCATTTTGGGTCATTTGAAGTAGGATCAGCAAATCGAAAAATTTCTCCATAAAAAACATAACTTTGTAATTATATATATATATATATATATATATATAATCTCATTTTTTAAACATTATAATAACCTATTAAAACCAATTTTACTGTACCAATTTCAAGTTCAATTGAATATTAAAAACCTCTTTTAGTACATAGTGGAGAACCTTACTAAATTTCATGTAACCATCCTTCAACCTGTAAATCTAATATAGATTATAAATTTAAATCAAGACCTTTTCCAGTGCATGTAGTGCATGTAGACTAGAAAACATATAAACTGAAATGAACAATCCCAATCAGTTAATTTAGAAGGAAAAAATATTATCACATAATATTATCCCATACACAATAACAATAAAGTTCAATACGAGAATACAACTAGTAATACCAATAAAGTTCTAAGTCCTCTACAAAACGGTTTAAGTTCTCGGAGTGAAGTCCACACAACAGGTCAAAGATTTTTTCTACAAACTTACTGCCCTCAACCTCAAAACAATGTCGTTCTAGATCAGCATTACCAAGGGGTTCCAGATCAGCATTACCAAGACTTCCAAGCTCATTTTTTGCCACTTTAACTTCAACATTAACTTTTTTTATGCATTGCTTCCAACACATGACAGGTACATACATGCAGCAGTCAAAATTTTCAATTTGATATTTTGCCGATTTCTTATATGAAATCTAAAATTAAATTAAATCACAATTAGCATAAACTCAAGTAAAAATTAATAATCTAATTTCTCAAATGAACCAAAATATAAAATATATAAAAACAAAAATATACAAAACAAAAACATATAAGTTGGAACCAATCATTCCACTCAATTAAAAGTTTTCATGATACCTTAAAGGTGATCCATAACTCTTCCATAATTTAAAGATAAAATCTTTGTATGAGGAAACATCCAAAGAAATATATCCATCCAATTTCCAATCATCGGCAACATACATGGAGATCTAAAAGTTATGGATATGTTTGAGAACCTCAACAAGGGTGAAGGAAGCTTCTTTGTCAAATCTTTCGCAAAACCTAATGCCTTAATCACAAACAAGAGAAATTTAAAATAATAAAAACTATAAAATAATAAAGAAATTGGGAAAAATATTGGCATTTCAATAATAAAAAATTATAAAGTATTTTATCTAATAGTTAGTAATATCGTACCTCATACTCTTTGTAATTGAAGTCAATATCTCTCCAGATGAACGTTTCTAAACCATTAAATCTTTCAAGAAGTTCAATTATTTTAACAAATTCTTCTTCTACCTTTCGTAGATTCCAGAAGCATAGATCCATTGTTGACAAAGTCGGCGTAACGTTGAAACAAAAGTTTTTTAAACCACCATCATAAGTAAAATACCTCAAATTAGGAGTGTCTATAAAGACTATAAATAAATTTAAGCAGTGCTGAATTTTTAATCTCTTAAGTTTTGAGCTAGAAACTTTGAACTGCTCTCCAATCTCACAACAACGCAAATGTAAGCACTCAAGAAATACAAGCTGTGAAATTATACTAGTTAGCCAATTGTGATCTACAGTACCTCCTAGGAATTCCAACGTCTTTATATTTGCACAATCAGTCAGGCTGATATCAATCTTCGGATATACATCGTCACTGCTAATGGAAAGAGAACTTAAACTTGGTAGTCTGAGATCTACACATTTCAAGATGAGGCTATAAACCTTAATGTCCTTGAGTTTGTCATGATCAAACAACTTTAAAACTTCCAACCCTAAGCAATCAATAAGATGCAACTCTTCGAGCAAAGGACAACTAGCCAAAACACCTTCAATTGTCTGATCATCTACCTGAACTTGATTCATACGCAATTTGATCAAAGAAGATAACTTACTAATACTAATTCTTTTAGTTGTGGATAACCACCTTACTCTGCAACCTTGTAAATATAACACCTTTACTGAATTTTTAGATACAACAGCTCGAGGCAGATTATATTTTCTTTCACTAACCTCATTCCTGCGATTATTAAACTTAAGCACTAAAAATTTGACATTGCATACAAGCGCACCACAAATGATTCTATTGATATAGGTATCTTCAATAGGTCTACCCAAACAAATATCAATTTCTAACTTCTCAAAACTTATCAAGTGACTGCGCCTGCATATTGTTTGGTGAAAACAATTAAATGCCCTAATTATTTTTTCTTGAACCTCGGTTGATTGATTAAAAGCAAAGGAACCAATTATTGTTCAATCAATTATAATAATAGGATGTCAAACTTGCTCCCATCCTCTAGACAAGACACTAGTTCGAGCAACTTCTTTGAATGAGAGAAACTTCAAAATCTGATGCAATATTGGCTCAGGCATTTTGGATATCATGTCTATGGTATTACTCATCTTCTTCTGCTTCTCCTCCATCACAAATATTTCTGAATAATTATAAGCAATTGTTATGAGTTTGTTCAAATTAAAGTAAAATAGAGTGTGAAATTAACAACGCTAGTATGAAATTATTTACCTTTCACATCAGCAGCTCGAGCAGAAAGTCTAAATCGAGTTTTTTCCTTAATGAAAATAGCGTTTCAAAATGTGTTTTCGAAGAATTGAAACACATGCAGACGAAGAGTTTGGTTTAGAGTGTGCTTGAATAGCTGGGATTGCGATTTAAATAAATAAATAAAGATATTATTTATTTTCTGAAACAATAAATTAATTAATTAAATAATAATAATAATAAACAACTTATGATATCATAAATAAAATCCATAATGCTATATTAGATGACATATTTTTCTTTGTTGAAAAAACAGATCGAAAATTAACCTTCGATCAACCTTGTTAAAACACAATCGTTTTGGATAATGTATCAAATCATACATCAACAGTATAAAGCCAACAGAAGCACCAAAATTGAAGCTCAATCTCTCTTAAGTGTAACAAACAAGCCCTCTTCTTCCAATATTTTCTCATCTATCACACACTGTAGAATCAGTTGTATTTCCAGCTCTAGTAGAATAAGTAACAGAAATTTATTTGTGACTTTGCATTGGGTAATGTGGTGTTTTTGTTGAACAAGCAGTATCACAAAGATGTTGAATCTGAGATTACTTGTTGCTGGTTAAAAGTTTAGATTCAGAAGTTACTTATTTTCAAAATCCAAAGTAGATACTTGCTCCACTGGAACTAAAAAACCAAAAATCATCTTCCAAGGAGGAAGTACTGCAAATCCATCCACAGTAGAGGAGGCTAAAGTCTCTTGGCAGCCTCTAAAATTCAGCTGTAAAGAGCTACAAGAAATTTGAGGCCACAGAATATCATTGGCCAGGGAATCTTTGGATATGTTTATAAAGGAGAATGGAGAAAAAAGAGCAACCCATATTAATATTTGATATGTGTGCAGTTTGATAATAAGGGCATATGTGCAACTTAATTGGATATTGCAAAGAGGAAGATCATAGGCTGCTTGTTTACCCGTTTATGTCTCGTGGAAGCCTAGAGAATCATCTGTTCATGAGTATGTGGTTTATGTCATTTGTTATAATTTAATCTAGAGGATGATGTCAGAACAGATGCAAGTTATGTTCCTACCCATATGTACACTTCTGTCTGCATTCCATTCATTATGGTTTGTAATAGATTAAACCAATTTGTATCCATGTGAGATTAAATATATTGAATTTGCAGTATCGTGCTGTCTATGAATGTGTGTACGAGGTGTCTTATTGATGATGTTTATAGCAAGAACTGCTTATGTTCCATCTACATGAAGAAGCTGAGAAACCGGTTATATATTGGGAATTTAGAACTTCAAATATGTCGTTAGATGCTGTAATTATGTGAACAAAAACAATGACAAACTCTTCTTTAGGGTAATGGATACAGCTTTAGGGTGGTTTTACTGGAGATATTAACTGGGCAAAGAGCAATAGACAGACACCGACCACATGAAGTAAAGAACCTTGCAACGAAAAGCTTTTCCATTACGGACACTTCTCTATTAAAGCTGCTCAGTGAGTTGTTGCATTGACTGCTTGCTGCATTAGCCGTGACCCAGTAGCCAGACCAGTGATGAGAGAAGTTGTAGCAATCCATTCAAGGTCATGTCCATTCTAATGGAACAGGCTTAGGTCTCTGGAAAGCGTGTTGGTTTGCAATGTTCTTTGTTACAGGGCAGAGCACGGATTTGGTTTATGATAGAATGTAGAGAGGGAGAAATAATGTCTATTAATCTAACATTTTGCAGACTACCAAAAATCCTAAATTTTCCCCAAACTATTAAGACCATACTCTGAGTAAACTCTTTGTAAACTCTGAGTTTATGTTCCATCAATGCTCTTCGTAAACTCTGAGTTTATGTATTATGTTACACATATAGATATAGTTGCTTAAAATTTGATGCACCCTATATGAAAAATACATTGCAGCTCACACGAAGTAAAACCTATAATTTTGTTATCATACATAAAAGAACACTAAAATTCGAATAAAATTATGGAGATGATTTTCTTCTTCACTGTGCGTCGCTTGGTGTTGTTTCTTCAGGTTCAGGTTCACAATTCTCTTCACTTTCATGTTCTTCTGCACCTGATGCATGCTCAATAGGTTGTCCGTCACTCTCTGCAGCAGTGACACTAGCTTGTGGCGGCAGTACATGTGATGCGGAGCTTGCTTGCTGCTCAGACATTAAGCTGGTGAGACCATTCTGCTTCAGATATGTATCCAATGGAAGACTAGCTACTTGAAGAAGTCGCATCATGCTCATTCTATTCAACCCAGCTTGAGCTTCTTCACGATCTGGATGGCAGTTTAAATCTATCCCGCTCTTACTGGTTTCAGGCACTTTGCTTTGGCTCTTGGATTCCAACTCGCTGGTAGATCTTCCTTCATTTTCTGATGGATCGTTATGTGATGATGATATGTGCTTGGAGTTGCTGTCTACTTCTGCTTCCTCTTTCAGACCTCCCCAGGTCCGTTGTTGACTTCTCTGCACGAGTGCTGCTTCTCGCTCAGACTGGCGCTTCTTCTTCCGCATCATCAGGGTTTTGAACCTCCGTTTCACAGTCATACATACGTTGCACGTGCATGTAGGTTTGTGCTTGCCCTTGCCACTGGGAGGTTGAATGCATACTATACAGGAACAGCCTGGTCGATGCCTAGGGTGTTTGGTAGTAGTTGCCACTGATGCAGTTCCAGGTTCACTAGCATGGTCGCCAGTTACTGCAGCATTGGACACTGTATCCAGACCAGAAGGTTCCTGCTCTTGGTTTCCCATATGACTAGTTGTCATGCGTCGTCTTTTGAAATCTGCAAAGCAGTGAGATGAAAATGAATCAGCATAGTCAAAAGTTCACAGCAAAAAGCTTTATTTTGCAATTATTAAAATTAAATGTGTATAAACCACTCATCATTCAAAAAATACTACAGAGACAGAAATTATCCTGACATAGCAGTATAGGTTTCCATCTAGCTATAGTCGATCCAATGAAAAAGCACAAGCTCAAGCATCTTACCTTTGTGCTGTCTGAGGAGATTATCCACCTCAGTGGGGCTTAGTTCATCTGGCGCAGAACATGAAGACCTAAAAGAATTCAACGACAATAGAAAAATTTGCTAAGGAACCCATCAATCATATGTGGAGATGGCTTGCATAAGAAAAACTTCTCTTCACCTGTTGAAGTCCCACGCATTGTCTTTGCAAGTCCATTTAGATGGAAGTAGAACATCAAAAGGCAACCTTCGCCATTTTGAGCAGCTATCACACTGGGCCCATTGCTCTTGTCCCCTGAGAATTCAAGAGCGGTAGTTCATGATCAATTATTATCATAACTTTCTCGTTGGAAAGACTATGAACGCCAAAATGACACTGGAAAGTAATTTCTTAACAATCAAAAGTGCAGAAATTGTAAAACACCTTTCTACTGGTAATCAATCCCACATAAATATATCTATAAGAAGTCTCATTTGCAAATTGGCCACACTACTAGTTCATTACAAAATTAAATCAATGTAGCAAAATGCAAGATTAAAGTAGAAATTAGATCCTCACCCAGTTGTGCGGACTACAAAAATGCTCCTCTTCCCAAACACTGGAGGATCCTGCATCTCAAACATGTAATTCAGATACTTAACTTCAAACAAAAGCTGCAGGCGCAACAGATGAAAACGAAACCCAAATGAAATAAGAGGGAGTTGAGATATATGACCAAAACATCATCAGAATAACTCACATCATATTCTTCAAAAGTTTGGTCCTCAATCGTGATTATGCTTGGCATGATGGTCGGAGGTGGCCGAAGCATATCTTGAGCCTCTTCCCAACTAAACGTCAATTCCAAAGCATCCAGTCTATCCATGAGCAGCCTTTTACTTTTTGATCCAATATTCCGAGATCTTTTCCTTTCTGGAACTAGCATTGATGGTAGCAGCAACTCCTTTGTCTTGTCTTCAAGCTTCTCTGATTTAAGCCAGCTTATATCACCAGGGGTGGAACTCAAATGCTTGGACAGTGCATTTAGGTGCGGATCGCCACTTCCCTTTAGTGACTGAAGAACACCAGAGTAACCACTTATTATAGATAGGTTCTCAAAAACACCCGAAAAGAAACTTTCACTTGAATGACCACCATTAGGAATGGCAGAAGGTTGGGCGTCCTGTTTATTTGATAATTTTTATATCAATATTATATGACAAAACTCTCTTACAGAAAAACTAGTTGTGGCCTTTACCTGCATTGCAACAGAGTTTGATGCTTTACGAAACCCCATGACAAGCTTTCCTTCAGGATCCATACGGCTAAATGTGACTGCAGCAGTAAAAGCAACAACAAAATTTAATAAAATTTACGAAAATACACCAAGTACATGTTTTCAGGAAAACCGCAACAAATCTGAATTTTCTTTGAGAGAAATGTGTAGACACTACCAGTGTCTCCAGCTTGCAACTGCATAGACTGTATGCAAGGAGTAACTCCCTCCAACACGTACATCCTACTATTATTATTAGGCCAAAATCTAAACTGAAACACCCATTCCTTTCCCTTTACATCCTGGATCCTCAAAGGTAGTCCCTCCGGTTGAGAAATAGGAGGGAAATATGCCTGCGCAGTTTTTCAATATGACTAGTGTCAAGTAACAGTAATCAGAATGAAAGGAATACAGCTAATAGTCGCACAACCGAAAATAGGGAAGCTTACTTCAGCACATGCTTTAGGGAGAACCAAACGACCAATGCGACCAGCATCACTGGCACTCAAAACCTTTTCAAACAATGGAACAATTGTAGAGTTTGAACTGTAGAGAAATGTGTCAAGGGTACAATCATCTGAGATCACAAATCCCTATATTTACAAAGATGGGATAGAGTCAAAGTACGCCTATTCTAAAAACAGAAGCAAAGGATACTCTCCAGATATTTGCTGCAATTCCTGGTCCGTGATCCGGGGCCAATAGCGAGGAAGCAACTGATTACGTCCGCGTCCTTCAGCAGGTGGCCTAGCAATGCGTATTTGTGACATCCCTGCATTTACCTCTGAACCTGACGCAAGAGCCAACTTTGGAGGCTTAGGCAAAAGATGGCGAGACCTAGTCCCTTGTTGCATAATGGAAGATGTCTTGCTATCCTTTTCATCAATAGTAGTACCAGGAAATGAATTTAAGTTTCCTGCTGGAGAACCAAGGGTAATGCTTAGGTTTGTCTGAGCCAATGATTCATAAATGTCTTTAGCCCCTATATTTGACTTAGAAATGTCCAGCCTGGTAGCTTCCTCCTGTTTCAATTTACCTAAAGACCCATCCAGATCATCACTCCTAGATGGCAGCAAGTGTCTCAACCCAAAACCCTCAGAAATACTACCCAGCTGCATAAGCTTCATTTTATCACCACTGCCACCCACTTGATTGTCAACAGACGTTGGTTGCAAGTTACTGACGTTATCAGCTCTCAGCATGTCAAATCCGTTGGGCTTTTCATCACCAGATATTTGTGTAAATCAGTTTCATACATATAATGGAAACAAGAGTTTTTCTCTATCTAAAATACTATAAACCAAACAATTTTTATAACAATCTAAAATGCACTATTCTCAAACAAATTTATCAACCTAACTAACTGAAAACCGACTATTAATATATATAACAAGTTATGTACCGTCTTTTCAAGGCTTAGAAAAAGCAGAATAAATTAATAATCAACATGCCCACAGAGGCTTGACATCTTAATGTGAATAAAGCAATTCAACCATAAGTATACTGATCTTACAGAGTCAACTCCAGATTTTTTTGCACATGATTTACAGCTTATGCCTCCACGATCAAGAAGCTCCACCAAAGACCTCGATGCTATGCATCCACAGTGGAGTCTCTGAACATTCCAGAACAATTAGATAACTAACCTCAGCCATTAAATAGACATCAAGTCACAAAATCAACCATCGCACATGTATCTCACCTTAGCACATACACTGCACTCTCTCCAACCAGATTCTTTTGAATGGAACACATCACAGAAAACCGCTTGCTCATAAGCAGACCTATAAACATTCAACAAACCGTATAAAAAAACAAAACAAAATCCTCGATTGATTTCTTTGTCGCTGATACACTACACAATTGACATATAATCAACAAAACTAAGCCGCTCCTCCAATATTAGATCTACAACAAACTAATTCCCAAGTCAGCTGACAGAATACACCTTCACACTCAACTTAATTCAGCTCAAAACGACAAGACCGCAGCAAAAATACACCAATTCGTCAACTCAACCAAATTGACACAAACAAAAAATCAACCGTATCCGTACAATCAGCTATATCACACGCACACAATTTCAAACCCAACGGCAAAGAAACACAAATTACCCGCACTTATCACAAAGAGAAGCAAAATCTCCAGATCGTAAAGTCCAGCCTCTCCTCCACTCGATCGTCGACGACGCTCCACACACTTCATTCATACAAGTCCTCGACTCCATTACCAACTCCAATCTGCGAATTCACATCACAGCACACCAATTCAATTAAACTACTAACAAATTAAAAAATCCCTAGCCGACTCCGTCTCACTCCACATCATTTGCGGTCAACAAGAAATAAGAAAAAGCAATCACTCAATCACACAACATATATACCGCACACAAACTTTAAACTCAACCTGGAGTTCAATCTCATCGACTTGCCTTGAAAAAACAAAAACGACGCGTTTTGAGTCACTAACTCCGACGAAACGTGAAGAAGACAGAGAGAAGCGACAGCATAGCTTCTTCTATCTATTTTATTCCGAGGAGCGTGTCATGAAAGGGAGAGAGAAGAAGTGGCGGCGAGAGCAGAGGTTGTTGTGAAGAGTGAATCGGCGGTGGAGAAGCGAAGAAGACGTTGTTGTTGATGCATGAAAATGAGTTGGAGAGAGAGAGAGTCAGAGGAAGTGAGAGAGAGAGAGTTGGGTGTGCATTCAAAAATGCATGCACGATGAATGATGCTTCAAGACTCGGCGAACTATCTCTCACATCTTCTCTCTCTTCCCCGTTTTTTTCTTATATTTTATTTTTCACTTTTCTTTTCTTTTTTAATTTAATATATTTTTTTAGATATTTAATACAAATCCAAAAAATCTAAAATAGATGAAAATACATATTGAAGTTCAAAAACTGCATACCATCAAATTTGGAAGGTATATTACTAGCTTCTAAAATTTATAATTTTTTATAATTATTATTCTAAAATTTATAAGGTAAATATATCCATAAGTATAATTAAAATACTAAGAATAGAAGATTTATAATATAAAGTAATTCATTTTTTTACTTTTTAATTTAAAAATATTTTAATATTATATATTTAAAGAAAGATAATTATATCTGTTGAAATTGAAAATATTTATTTAATATTAAATTTATTTTTTATTATTTTTTTACAATTAACACTTACAAGAAATTATTAAATAAAAAATTTAAAAAAACAACAACAAAAACAAATTTTTTAAAAATAAATAATAAAAAAAAAATTTTAAAAAAATCCCTACAAGGAAAAGGAGGGAAAGTGATTAACTTATTAGACAAAGAGTATTAGCCAATAATAGTGTACTATTAGATTGGAAAATTGTTTTTTAAAAAAATTAAAGAAGAACCTTTCAAACTTTATATTTTTAATTGATGTTACCAACTAATCTATATTTATAATTTATAATTTTTTAAAAATTGAAATTGTAAAAAATTAAACATAATAACCAATATACTCCTGAATTTTTATAGTCGTGTAAAGTTTTCACTCAAATATTCCAATTTTACCGAGTTTCATATAAATACTCCAATTTGCAAATTACATGTCATTTAAATCTCTTGATTGATATGGAACAACATGATTGGAGTAACTATATCAAATCTCGCAAAGTAAGAGTATCTATATAAAACCTCGTAAAGTAGGAGTACCTATATATGGATCTAATTTACAAGTTTGAGTTTCTATATAAAACCTCGCAAAGTTGAAGTATCTATATGAAATCTACAAAATTTGAGTATATAAATGAAAATTTTACACAACTGTAAGTACCGAAAATTACATTATACCTAGATGTTTTAAAAGGATTTAGGGTTTTTTAAACGTCTTTACAACACCTATAAAAGTCTGTAAAATATTCGTGAAGCTAGAAAATATGGTATGCTAATCATATTGGTTCGGTTTGAAAATGTATAAATTTAAAATAAAATTTAAATGTCTATTAACTTAATTAAAATGTTTAAATGACCAAAATAATAAAAACATCTTACTAAATTTTTTATAAAAAAAATAAATAAATAAATAACTTTTCACGTACATTTAGACATAGTCATCTTATAGGTGGATGTAGCGGAGTACCTTTCTATTTTGGAACTGAGTAGAATTTGAATAATTTGAATAATAGATATTATAATGTATTGTAAATAGGTAAAAATAAAATTATTTTTTCTTTAAAAAATTATTCTTAAAAATAATTTGGTGTGTATTATTAAACAAAATAGTAATGACATACAGTTTAGTCTTGTAATACACCCTCATAAGATGATTTTAATTTATATTTATTATTATTAATTTATTATTCAACCATTCAATTATGAATACATGAGTGGACAACCCGAATAAGTTATAATAGGACATTACGTGGCATTAATCTAAATAAAAATACAATTAATTTATTATTTTAAATTTTATCATGTTTTTATATTAAAGTATTTTAAATCGCCATTTTTTATTTATTTTCATACTAATCAAAATATTTGTCCATCACTTAAACACTTGTCATTTTTCAAAACTTATCATATTAAATTCCAAGATTTGGTATGTATTTAAAATGGTTTGAAAATATGAAATAATCAGTTATTAAGTGGAAAATCTCAAATATATTTTCATATTCATCCAAACTTTAGGTCCACATATTATTTTATCACATGTAAATTTAGGATAGATGTTAGGATATGTTTGAAATTTCATATAATTATTTCAAAATCACAAGTAATACCAAACGCAAGGTAAAACACTTATTTGATCCTTTTCCAAACTCAAGTTTTTTTATTTGGTAATGTTTTATGGTAAATCCTTTATCATAATAAACACCACATGCTTCATTTACTTTTATACTAATTAAAATATTTATTCTAATACTTAGAGAATGTTTGACATCAAAATTTCAACTGTCAAATTATTATTTTAAATAGCGACATCAGTTAGTCGTTAGATTGAATTGTAAATTAGTTATTAAGTTAGTTGTTGAATTGAATGTGTGGAATTAATTTTTAATTTTTAAATTAGTTATTACATATAAAATTACTAAAATTTATTACAAATGTAATTATAATTCAAAAAATAATTATGTAATTAATTAGAAAAGAAAGGTTAATAAAGTAAATTGCATTTAGCGTTTGGGTTGAAAGTTACCTCTAACAGATTTTTTTAAAAACAAAAACACTAAACACTGAATGCTAATTTTAATACAGTTACAAAACACACATTTCTATAAAAAAAATAATTTAGGATCTAAATGTTGTTTGAAACATTAAATTAAAAATTGACAGCAAAAATTGATTAAAAAAAAGAAATTAGCATTAATAATTATGAAATCTTTATCTAACTATGAATTTTTTATCCGATTATGTATTATAATGTGGAGTGGGTACTAAAAGTGGATATATAACGATAGATTTCGTAGTATTGTTATTTTTAGAGTAACGTTGGTGAGCCTCCTCTATATAACTAATTTTATTATTTATCATTATGTGAGAATATGATTGAATAAATTTTATAACAATTAATGCATTATTAATTTATTTACCCAATCAACTCTTGTCCATCGAGAAAAAGCTAGCACTAGGAGAATTATTACTCTTATTTTTATAGTGCTTCAATATTTATTTGATATTTTTAGAGATCGGCGGCGTGCGATTCCACTATCATTTTGATTATGAAATCTCTACCATAACCGCTATGTTTATGTTTAGCACAACCTTTTTTGGATGAGTTGAGTATTTTGTCCTAATCAAAACCTAAGACCCCGTTTGGATCTTTAATAGATAAGATTAAGAGGTAAAATTAATAAATAGGGATCCAAACAGATCTCTTAAGAGGCCTCTTAACTTTTAATAGCATTAACTTTTAACAATTATTTCATTAGTTGGTCTAACCCTACTAACACCTCTTAATACCTCCTAACATATTGCAAAAGACTCTGTAGCCTCTACAATCTCCAACTCCTACTAATTAATAGCTAGTTAGTAATTAATAGGGTAGATTGATCATTTAGACACTATTTACTAATTAGTTACTAATTGATGGAAGAACCTCTTATCAATTATTAGCTAGCTAATTATTAATAACTCTTAAGAATTAATTAGTTAATTATTAGCTTTTAAGGGATTCAAACACCCTTTTCAGTATATGTGTTTGGTCGTATAATTTAAGAGTTGGAATTTTTAATAAAGTTTATGACCCGTTCCTGCACTTTAATCTCATAGTTTTAAAAAATCCTTCCTAAATATCTTTTTTTTTATTATTTATTGCTTTTAGTGGGACTAATTCTATAAATTTTGGTTTTTATTTCTATTACATGTAATAAATATTGATATTTATATTCAGTTTGTTATTAAGTTGTCACATATATGAATTATTATAAATATTAATAAATTGTAATAAAATATTAATGGTATATTTGACTATAATTAATATTTATTTTATTATTTTTTATTTTATAAATATTTTTTATTACGAATAAATTTAATATTTATTTTTCTAAAAAAAAGTTGATTTTTATATATCTGTTATTTACTTTTTTTTATCTATGAAAAAAAAACAAGAGACTAATTTCATTCTAAAAATATATTTTAATTTTAAAAAGTTTTTTATTTTATCATTTTACGTAATTTTAATTTTATTAGATAATTAAAATATTAATTAAAAAATTATTAAAAATACAAAATAACTAATCAATATTTAAAATGCTAACGATATAAAAAACATAAAAATAATTATATCAGCTAGAGCTGGCAAAATGGGTCTGTGGATCGTGTTGTCCATACGAACTCGTTTAACTTAACACAACATGAACATGACACGATTATTAAACATGTTTTGAACTTTCAACGCCAACACGACACGATTAGAAATTAGTTGAACGGACACGATATGATGATCCGATTAATAAATGGATTATTATCCAAACTGACATTCCAACACGAAATTGCCAAATATGAATCGATACGAATTTTTTAATAAAAATTAAATTTATTTAATAAAAAATTATAAATAAATTATTAAATAAATTAAACAATCCGATACGTTATCGATTATACTCCACTCTCACCTTTAATATTCCATTTAATTTCGGATCAATTCGTCTATGACCGACACATATCGCCACCGATATCAGCCAAATATAGCCGATAACTCCACCACTCTTTATACTAACTAAAACACCTGTTCTAGTGCGTCAATATTTATCAGATTTGCTGCTTTCCATTATCATACTTGCTAATAAAATCTTTATCATAATAAGCACGGTTGTTCTTCCTACTAATTATACTTGTTCGAATATTTCAATATTTGTTTGATAATTTTTTTAAAAAATCATTTTTGATAATAAGTTCGATAATTTTAAAAATAAATAAACAAATTTGAGTTTTAATAATTAAGTTATTTAATAAATTTAGTAAAAAATATATAGTTATATAAAAAATATATAAAAAATATTTTTTATATATATTCTTATAAATAAAATACGATATTTCACTTACCTAACTTAAAAAAATATTGTTAAAATACATAACTTAATGGCAGAGGATTATTCCCGTCTTCACAAGACATTAAGCCATTAAAAAAAAAATGATATTTAAATAAAAATAATAAAATAGAAATGAATACAAACATCTCCCGAATTAAACCAAAAATAAATTTTTGTCCGTGAAAAACAAACTGTCACCTACATTTTTGAATGTTTTATCTGACTTCTAATTATTATTATTTTTTTCTTAATATAACTATGAAATGCTACTAGTATAAGAAAAGGAAAATAAATATTTTCAAAGAGAAGAACTATTAAGTATAAGTGGAAAGCAATTCATTTAAAACTAAAAGTTCCAAGGAGAAAATACTAAGAAAAATCTTAAAGCATGAATCCAACTCCCACCGTTGGATCAAGCACAAGAACACGTGAGAGAGCGAGTGGTGAGTACGCAAGGGAGTGAGAGAGTGAAAGCAACAATAAGAGTATAAAAATACGGCGTGTGGACGGCACCGTAAAGTGCGTCACTAAACATTCCAACATCATCTGCACTGCAATTCGCATGCTACAAGTATCAGAACAGTAAATGACTAAAACACCCTCGCTTATCTGTACTTATTTACGATTAATACAAAGCTGACCATCCACGTGTCAAAATTGGATGAATCATGGGACTTGCTTGAGATTCAAATACCGTTTGAAGGAATTTGGAATTAATTAAGAAATGCGGTGTGTCGTGGGCTGCGAGTAATTATGATGTCATGTGATGTAAGGGGATGATAACGTGATGGTGAATTCATTATTTTCCAACGTTTACATTCATGTTTGTGATGATGATTGTACATTCAAATACTGCGACTATGATCATGTACATAACATTATATAATAGCTGACACATGTAGAATTATAGATTATTTAGGCTGTGTTAAGTGACAAGCGTTTAGTATTTTTATAGTATTTAGAGTTTTTTTTTAAGTGTTTAGCGTTTTTTAAGTAGAGGTTAGTGTTTAGCGTTTTAATTAGTGTTTTTTATAAAAATTGTTTGGTAAACTAGCATTTTAATTATTTAAAAAGTTAAAATGATACATGATATTAAAAGATAATTATTGTCAAATTTAAAATATGACTTTAGAATAAAATAATTTTTTAATCGATAAGTAAAAATAAATAAATAATATATCTATAAAAATAAAATTTTTATTTTTATAAAAAAATAAATATTTAATTTATTGTAAATAAAATTAAGATAATTAATAAAAAATAATTATTACAAAATAAATTAATAAAAAGAAAATAATTTTAAAATATAAATAAGGATAATTTAGGAAGAATTTTGTAAACACTCTAACTTAAACTCTAAACGTTGCTCAGAACAACGTTTCTAAAACTCCGTAAAAAACTCTAATTAGTAGATTATAAGTTGTCGTACAAACAAAGATATTAAATAGTGTTAGAGTTTTGACTGAGTCAAAACATTAGACTCTTTGAAAAACGCTGGTAACAAACACAGCCTTAATATGATAGTGATGATGTGGAGTTAATTGATTAATTGAGTAGCGTTTTAATTTTCTACTTAAAATTTAATCCAGATTAAATCTCTTTAAATTATATGGAAAAAAGTTAGTCTTTTTTTTTTTTTTTTTTTTTTACTTATATCATAAGATTTTTAAAATTATAAAAAGTTTTAAAAATATTTTTTATATAATTTTTGCATATATAAGTATAAAAAATAGAAGAAATTAATTTAAAGAGAAAATTAAAATAAAACATATGGATGAAGATCTATGTATAATTATAATTATTTAAATAAAAATATATATATATATAATTTTTATTATTTAGTACAATTATGTATATTAAAATAAAGGAAAAATTACATAAAATAATCTAAATAAAATTTAAAAATTTAAAATTAATCCAAAAAGATTTTATTTATTATTTTTATCCATTAAAATTTTGATTTTAAAAAATAACTCCACACATTTGAAGGACCCCTTCAACGTGTGAAGTACTATTTCTAAAAAGTAAAAGTTTAAAAGATTAGTTTTATGAAGTTTTTAAAACTGGACTATAGATATAAATAAAAGTTACAAAATGTCAAAAGTAAAATTTCCCCTTAAATAAACACAGATTTCATTATATTGTTCAAAATTATTAATAATATTTCATATTTTAATATATTCTTATAATTTAATTCCCCCAAAAATAAACAAACCCTATAGTTTTTTTTTTTTTTCAAAATGGCTACCACATCCACCACAAAATGCCTCCAATAGTTTCGCTGCAAAAGTGTCACATACCACTAGCCTAACGAAACAGTTATGTCTGTTTTGCAAAATGTAGCAGATTAGGAATTAATCTGTCGGTCAGAGCAGATCTGACGCAGAACGAAAGTAATAAAGAATATTGTTTAGACTCGATCACGAGTTTTGATAGTCAATTTCGTTTGACTAGCACATCGATAAACCCTAATTTAAGGGAATGTCAAAGACAAATCTCAAATTGAGAGAAAATTATAATATTATTACTTGATAGAGTTTAGAATAACATAAGATGTTTTTATAGTGTAAAAGAAATCTGAAAAAATGGAAATCCTGCTAAAAATAGGAACCTTAAAACTAACAAAAACAGAAAAAGTAAAAATTGACCCTTAAAATAATTGAATTTGAGTCCAATAATTGTGCAATATGACCTCCAGCATCATGTTATAATTTGAAAATCGTCCGTCTCGCAATTTCATTTCCAGAAAGCTATTGCAGACCCTAAACGGATTATAAACGAATATTCTAGGTCTTTCTCAAGTTGTACTAGAACGATCCAGACCTTTCATATAGTCCAATGCAATTTGATCTACATCAAGATCAATATTTATTTATTTTTCTAGAGTTATATGTCTCAAAAAGCCAATAAAATATCAATTATATTCTCTTTAATCCTAAATTTACTTACATACCTTAATGTCAATTTTGTAATTCAGAATGAAGATGGTGATATGATGGACATTTTACCTCTTCATAAGTGATTATTTGTTAATCAGGAGTAGTTCCAAACGCACACTACATGTAAGGTTGACAATTCTTGTTCATTTGTCGTATTGGGTCCAACACGAACACGACTAATTAATTTTGACACGAAACGTTTAATAAACGGATATTAGATAACCTTAAGATGAATATAAAATAAAAGAAAAATGAGTTAACACAGTCAAATCATTTATTAAACTAGTCGATATTCAACGAAACCTAAGTTGCACATGAATGGAAACGTTTTCAAATTTGGAAACTGGGACGGAAACGAAAAACAGTAATTTTAAAAACATTGGAAGCGGGGATGACTAATAAAACATAATAATTTATACTATTACAGAAGTGAGCTATATAAAAAGTTGAAGATAGTTTGAATAATAGATGAGAATTCAAACCGTGGTTAAAGTTGCAAATAAGATTTTTATTAAAATGGGACGAAATACAAATGTCTTTCAAGCACTTTTTAATTATTTTCCTTTTTCTCGGATTGAAAAAGGCACCGAGATATTTCTATGATGATTTCGCAACGTCCCAACACAAGAATATTTCGAGGACGAAAAACAGCAAAATGGCAGTTAGGTGCCGTCCCCGTGCATCAGAGGACGGAACACAACGACCCGTTTATAATTCATACTATATATTTATAATTTTTACGTAATTATAATATATAATTTTTAATATAAACTAAAATTTTAAAATAATTAAATAAATAAAATATAAATAAAAATATAATTTAATTCGATAAATATATTATGATTATAATTCAATTTATTAAATTATTATTTTATTTTTTAAAATATACTAATCATGATATGATTAGTAAAATACAAACACGATAGGATTAAAAAAAATTGATATATAGGACTATTAAACTCTAACACTAATTTATAATCTATATATTTATATAAAAATATTCCAATTTAGATGATGTGGTATATCTAAAATTGGTTCATTTTACTTATAGAATTAACATTAATTTTTATAGTATTTATACAATTGTCATTGCAAAATGTAAATTAAAAATATTATGTATCAAAGATTAAATAAATGTAAATAAATAATAGTTAAATGTGAAACCAAACTTTTAGTTTTTCAACTTCTTATATACATGTAACTGTTTTGATTAACATCTCCGTATGAACCTCTCGAACCTTACTTTTTTTTTTTGTTATTATTTTCTCCTATTATCATTTGCATTTTGGTGTTAGTGACGAGAGTTCATATATGCATGAGTATGGAGATATGTTTTTTTTAAATAAATATATATATATATATATTTATTTATTGTGGATTTGTTTTAAATTTGAAATCTTATGTTGTTCTTCTATTTGAATTCTTATTTTGGTCTACCTTATGTTTAGATTTACTTTCGCTCTCATGTGTGTTATACTTAGATATAAGTTTATTTGATGTGAGTTCTACGAATCATCATTTTTCCCCCTCAAATATTCACTTTTTCATGTTTTACATAGTATCATATGTGTTAGGATGCCTTAAATCATAAGATATCCTAAACTACTTGATTCACTAGGAATCCTTTTTGGAAGGAATTTTTATTTTGGTTTTTGGATCTATTTCCTATTTGCTAGTTTTCCTAATTTGAGAAGATTTATTTTTCCCAATTGTTATGGTTTGTTTTTCCTTATTGGAAAGAAACTATTAGGAAAGTGAGATTTGTGATCACTATAAATAGAGGTGTCTCATAAAGAAGAAAGCATTCAGTTCTAAAGAGAATTACACATTGTGAGTGTGGGAAACACATTCGTGAGTTAGGGGTTTTAGTTTGGGTGCTTTGGGTTATGAGATTTGAGTGTAGCCTTTTGTGGCTATTTTGTGTGATATCTTGTAATCCCTTTGATCATTATAATGGATTATTATTCTCTTCCTTCGTGGAGTAGGCACATTGCCGAACCACGTTAAATCTCTTATGTCTATTTCTACTTTCCATACTTTGTTGTTCTGTTTCTACTCTAGTTGGTGCTATTCTGTCTTCTTTATTCCTAACAAACTGGTATCAGAGCATAAGTTGGGAATAGTCATGGCGTCAACATCATCAACAAAGTTTGATATCGAGAAGTTCGATCGAAACATGAGTTTCGTGATGTGGAAAGTCAAGATGAAAGCGATTCTGACACATCATGGATTGCAGAAGGCACTTTTGAAGAAAGAAGAATTTCCCAAATCGTGGGATGAAGAGAAGATGGTGGAGATAGATAAGAGAGCATTATCTATGATCCAATTGTGTTTGTCTAATGAGGTTCTGAGAGAGGTTATCGATCAGAATACTGCAAAAGGATTATGGGATAGATTGAAGGCTCTATATACCACAAAAAATCTCACTACAAAATTGATCACCAAGCATCGTTTGTACACCCTATCGATGACAGAAGGTACATCGATCAAGTCCCATATTGATGAATTCTCTTCTATTGTAATGGATCTATCTAACTTGGACATCAAGTATGAAGATGAAGATCAAGCCCTCATGTTACTTCATTCTCTACCTTCTTCTTTCAAGAACTTTAGAGAGACGTTGATCTATAGTAATACTTCTCTAAAATTGGAAGACGTCAAATCGGCGCTTTATTCGAAGGAGTTATTTGATAATCAGATGTCCAAAAATCGAGCAGATAATCCTGCTGAAGGTTTAGTGGTTAGAGGAAGACCCGAATCTAGAGAATCTGGTAAAAATTGCTCTAGATCAAAATTAAAGTCCAAGTATGTGGTTTGCCATCATTGTAAGAAGAAAGGGCACGTCAAAAAGGATTGTTGGACTCATCAGAAAAAGAATAAAGAAAATAGTCAACAATCAGAGAAACCTCCAGAAGCCAGTGTTGTGCAAGATAAGGATGAAGACTGTGATGTCTACACAGTCATTGATGATAATACTAAATCTGATCAAGGGTGGATTCTTGATTCTGGGTGCTCATTCCATATTTGCCAGCATAGAGAATGGTTCACTTATTTTGAGGGATTCGAAAGAGGTGTTGTGTTAATGGGCAACGACCAACCTTGTAAAGTTACTGGTATTGGTTCAGTGAAGATCAGGATGCATGACGGCATGATTCGAACATTGGTAGACGTTCGGTATGTTCCTGATATTAAGAAAAACCTTATCTCGTTATCTGCTTTAGATGATAGTGGTTGCAAATTCACTGGTGAAGGTGGAGTTCTGAAGGTTAGTAAAGGTGTGCTTGTAGTTATGAAGGCGAAGAAATTTGGTAGGCTGTATTATCTGATGGGGTTTACTGTTATGGGTTCCGCCTCTATTTCTTCTGCATCAAGCGAAACAGATACTACAAAGTTGTGGCATATGAGACTTGGACATATGAGTCAGAAAGGCATGGCAATGCTGAGTAAAAGGGGTATTTTGGGTGATCGAAATATATCCAATTTGGAGTTTTGTGAGCATTGTGTCTTCGGCAAACACAAACGAGTCAGCTTCAGCACTGGAATACACAAAACTAAAGGTACGTCTGATTATTATATTCACTGTGATCTTTGAGGACCATCACGTGTTGCATCAAAAGGTGGTTCTAGTTACATGATGACATTGATTGATGATTTTTCAAGAAAAATCTTGGTTTATTTCTTGAAGAATAAGTCTGAAACTTTTGAGACCTTCAGAGATTGGAAGACATTGGTTGAAAAGCAGACTGGAAAGAAAGTTAAGCGCTTGAGAACTAATAAAGGGTTGGAGTTCTGTAGTGGAGAATTTAATTCATTCTGCAAGAAAGAGGGCATAGTAAGACATCTCACAATTAGAGGGACACCCTAACAGAATGGCGTAGCCGAACGCATGAATAGAACCCTTTTGGAAAAGGTTCGTTGTCTGCTGAATAATTCTGGATTGACGCAAGATTTTTGGGCAGAGGCTGCTGCGACAGCTTGTTACTTGGTGAATTGTTCTTCATCCGCGTCAATCGAGTGTAAGACTCCTGAAGAGGTATGGTCTGGTAAACTTGCTAATTATTCTGAATTGCGGATATTTGGATGTTCTGTCTATGTTCATTCGAACAATGGAAAGTTAGAACCTAGGTCAAAGACGGGCATATTTTTAGGTTATCCGAATGGTGTGAAGGGATACAGATTTTGAATTACTGATCCAAAGACACCAAAATCCATAATTAGCAGAAATTGCATCTTTGATGAGAATACCAGCTTCATCCAAATAAGGAAAGTGTTAGTTCTGACACTAAGGTGGAGAGTTCTGAGAAGAAGAACAAAGAGATGCAAGGTATATTAGAGTGGAGTCTCCATCCGAAAATCATGAAAAGCTAAATGAGATAGAGACTGAAATCATTGCCAGAGGAAGGCCCTTAAGAAAAAGACGAATGCCTTCAAGATTTGATGATTATGTTACCATAGCTTGTGTTGCTGCACAAGAAATCGAAGGATCTGATGACCCAGTCACATATAGTGAAGCTGTCTCGAGCGATGATTCTGGTAAGTGGTTGGTGGCAATGCAAGAAGAGGCGGAGTCTCTTTATAAAAATAAAACTTGGGAACTAGTAAAGCCTCCTATCGAAAAGAAGATCGTTGGATGTAGATGGGTCTACAAGAAAAAGGAAGGCATACCTAGGGTCGAGAAAGCAAGATACAAGGCACATTTGGTTGCAAAGGGCTATAGTCAGGTGCAAGGTATTGATTTCAATGATGTTTTTTCACCTGTTGTTAAACATAGCTCTATTCGTGTTTTGCTTAGTTTAGTTGCTATTCATGATCTCGAGTTAGAGAAACTAGATGTGAAGACTGCGTTTTTACATGGTGAACTTGAAGAAACCATATACATGTCTCAACCAGAAGATTTTGAAGTTGAAGGAAAAGAAGACCATGTTTGTCTACTCAAGAAGTCATTATATGGCTTAAAGCAGTCACCTCGACAATGGTACAAGAAGTTCCACTCGTTTATGATAGCGCATAGTTTCACAAGAAGTCATTCTGATAGCTGTGTTTACTTCAAAAGGTTATCTGATGATTCATATATCTATCTACTCTTATATGTCGATGACATATTAATTGCTGCCAATAATAAGTCTGAGATCAATAATTTGAAGAATCAGTTGAATGGTGAGTTTGAGATGAAAGATCTAGGAGGAGCAAAGAAAATTTTGGGAATGGAGATTAAGAGAGATAGAGCTGCCAGTAAACTTTATTTAACTCAAAGAAGCTTCATAGAGAAAGTTGTTGAACGTTTTGGGATGAAAGACGCAAAACCGGTAAGTACTCCATTAGCTTCTCATTTTAAGCTTTCTGCTGATTTGTCACCAAAAATTGATGAGGACATAGAATATATGTCACAAGTTCCCTACTCTAATCCTGTTGGTAGTATCATGTATGCAATGGTGTGTACTCGTCCCAATATCGCACATGCTGTTAGTTCAGTTAGCCGTTATATGGCTAATCCTGGAAAACAACATTGGCAAGCTGTGAAGTGGATATTGAGATATTTGAAGGGTACTACTCATGTTTGCTTGGAGTTTAGTAAAGACAAAGGGAATGTTGTTGATTCTGACTATGCCAGTGATCTTGACAAAAGAAGATCGATTACTAGATATGTTTTTACTCTTAGAGGTTGTGCAATTAGTTGGAAGGCTACCTTACAAGCGAATGTTGCATTGTCAACAACAAATGTCGAGTATATGGCCATGGTTGAGGCTGTAAAGGAAGCAATTTGGTTGAGAGAATTGGTTGGTGAACTCAGCGAAGATTTGAAGGTGACGGCAGTCCATTGTGACAGTCAGAGTGCGATTCATCTAGTAAAGGATCAGATGTTCCATGAACGCACTAAGCACATAGACGTCAAATACCACTTTGTTCGAGATGTGATTTCTGAAGGTAATATTACGGTTCAGAAAATTGGTACTAAAAACAACCTTTCTGATACGATGACCAAGTCCTTATCTACAATCAAGTTCAAGCATTGTTTGAGCTTGATTGGAATTTGTGATCGTTAAGATTCCCTTACGGGATACAAGGAAGAGGAAGACAATTCGAAGTTTGTTTTATGGGTCAAGGTGAAGATATAATTGATAGTGATCAAAGAAAGAAGATTCAGAAAAGTTAAGGTGATTCAAGTCAAGGTGGAGATTTGTTAGGACGCCTTGAATCATAAGGAATCCTAAACTACTTGATTCACTAGGAATCCTTTTTGGAAGGAAGTTCTATTTTGGTTTTTGGATCTATTTCCTATTTGTTAGTTTAGTTTGAGGAGATTTGTTTTTTTTTTTTTCAATTGTTATGGTTTATTTTTCCTTACTGGAAAGAAACTATTAGGAAAGTGGGATTTGCGATCACTATAAATAGAGGTGTCTCATAGAGAAGAAAGCATCCAGTTCTAAAGAGAATTACACATTTTGAGTATGGGAAACACATTCGTGAGTTAGGGTTTTAGTTTGGGTGCTTTGGGTTGTGAGATTTGAGTGTAGCCATTTGTGGCTATTTTATGTGATATCTTGTAATCCCTTTGATCATTATAATGAATTGTTATTCTCTTCTTAAGTGGAGTAGGCACATTGCCGAACCACGTTAAATCTCTTGTGTCTCTTTCTACTTCTCATACTTTGTTGTTATGTTTTTACTCTAGTTGATGCTATTCTGTCTTCTCTATTCCTAAGGATATGAATGTAGTTCTCTTCTTTTAATCATTCAATAAATGAAAGACAATTGACCAAATAAAATTTAAATGAAGGTATGATGTAAGATCCTTTCAAATATCAAAATAATCAAATTATATTAGATTAAAAATGAAAAAGTAAAAAATAATATACAAATGAATGTTAAAGGTTATGAATATAAGAATTTATAAAAGCAATTAGATTTAAACTACTATTAATATTATCAAATAACTAATTATTATACTCTATTGTATAATAAATAAAATATAAATTTAAAAATAAATTTTTGGCCCATGCAAGTCTCGAACCTACGACCTTCGCGTTATTAGCACAATGCTTTAACCAACTGAGCTAATAAGCCAAGGATGGATAATAAGTCTAACATAATTTAACTTAAAATTAAGGCTTCAATATGATAGTCTAAAAATTTCATTTTTAACCATTTGAAACTTTAAATTAAGTTAATAGACTATTTAAATTTTTAAAAATTTAAAACTTAAAAATAACCAAATTGACCAACATGCCCTTATAGATTCGCTTCACGACCTCATCAGTCAGTGAAGCCTAGCTTTAATTAAGGCTGGTAAAGCGCACTTTAGATTGATGATGTCGTGAAGCGCGTTTTTTTAGATTATATTAGTCAATTTGGTTCATTTTTTAAATTTCAACTTTCAAAAGTTTATAAACTCAAATGAAGTTTAGATAATTTATTTACTTTAAAATTAGAGTTTGAAAAACTGATATTTTATAATTTTTCCTTGTAATATTATAAAAATATAAAATATAACATATTCTTTAATTAATTTGATCATTTAAATTTAATGCTTAATATGTTTTAACTTGATCTTAGTTTAGAAAAAATAAAGGAAAAAGAAAAACAGATTTCACAATACTAACAAAATAAAACTAAACAAAACTATGCTCATTAAAAATAAGTCTACAATTATAGTAATTAAAAATATAAAATTATTAAATTTATTTGTATTTGTATCTCATATTTTCAATCATTTAAAATGGAGGTAACACTTTTTATTATGCAAAGATTTTATTAAAAATAATAAAATTTTTACTTATAAAATAAATTATAAAATTTTTTCATCATAGTAATTATATAATTTCGAATTTTAAAAAATAAAAATGTTGCGGATAATGGAAAAAATAGGGAGGTTACATTCCAATTTCTATGGAATGGATCTGCCTATAATAATATTGCTTGTATAATAAACATTCCCGCTCCGTATGGATCCACTGTGTCTTGTGATGGAATTGGCCACCATCTACAGGAGTGTGTACGGATCGGGTTCGGGTCAAATCCGGACCGACTTAAAAAAATCTAAATTTAAAATTTTGGTGTTTTGTTTAACCGGACCGAATCTGATTATTTTTTGGATTAAGGTCGGATCAAAACGGGTCAAGGTCGGATCGGTTCGGATTTCGAATTTTTTTATTACTTGATTAAAAACGGTAATCCAAAAAACTCGAAATCTTTATATTTAACGGATCAGACTGAACCTGACTTTTTTTTATATCAGATCAAGCTCGGTCCGGTCCGAATTGTTGGGTTCGGGTATTTTGCCCACCCGTATGTGCATGAATGGTTTTATGAGTCACAATCATTTAATCGAACTTGGTAAATTCAAAAAATACAATGTATTCAAATAAACATAGTGTAAAGTAGAGGGACGATGATGTAATATGACGTATATGAATTGTTTGTTTATGTCATGAGAAAATTCAAAATTACAATACCTACTCCCACTGAAAACGAAATACGAACGCACGCGCCTAGTGACTGATACAATACCTGACCAGAGCACGCACGCACACACACGTGTGTCGACACTTTTAATATATACAATCATCGTAATTATTATTATTATTTTAAATTGCTTCATCAAAATAATAATTAGTGAGGAGGAGCATGATGTTTCATCAAAAGAGAGTTTGTCAACCCACGTTATCTCTGCTCCAATATTGTTAAACTCTTTTGGTTTTCCAGCATTACGTTTCTAATTGATTGTTATTATGACATGTTTAACATTCTTTATCATAGATAATTTTAAAGGGTTATTTCCAAAAAATCTCCACTTTTTTAAACGTTTCACTTTAAATTCCCGGTTTTAAAAAGTTTGGAAAATAACCCCCAAAATCAAAATCATTAGTGGTTTTGTATATTTTTTTTGTGGTTTTAGTGTTGTATGAGTATTTTTGATTTTAGGAATTTCAAAATCTCCAAATTAAAGCATGTAGAATTTCAAAACCACTCATAAAATACCAAAACCACTCAAAAAAAAAACCAAAACCACTTGGTGGTTTTGATTTTGGGGGTGGTTTTCCAAACTTTTCAAAACCGGGGGTTCAAAGTGAAACGTTTAAAAAAGTGGGGATTTTTTAGAAATAACCCTAATTTTAAATAGGTTTCAATTTGATTTTTATTACGTTTTACTGCTAGACTTTGATGAGATGTGAAGTGCATATTTTATGGTCAATTTGTATTTTTTAAAAATAAAAAATTATTTCAGTTTTACTCCTTGGAAATGTTATAGAAGTATTAAATTAATAAGTAATTAAAATATTATTTTAAATTTATATATTGAAATTTATATATTTGAAATTTAAAAATAATTAATATAATGAATATATACCTTTAGCACTTCACCAATTTTTAAACAAAACGCAAAAACTTTTCAGGTGGATTAATTTGATTTATTTTAAAAAATTTTAAATTTAGATTTTTTTAAAATATAAAAATAAAAATTTAAGATCAAAATTTATTAAAAAAATTAATTGAATGTTATGAAAAAATGATAATGTTTATATTCAAATTTAGAAGTGTCTCAATAGAGGAAAAAATTAAAAATAATAAATTTAAAAATAATTCGTAAAAAATTAATTGTAAAATGGATTTAATTATTAAGTAATTATTTTTATTTTTATTTATTTTTTCCATAGGTAGATGAATGCCAGAGATGTCAATTGGGTTTGGGGTTACTTGAGAAAACAATAAACATGAATGCAAATTGTAAGGTCACAATGATCTTCAAAGCCAAACAAGACAATGTAATGTAAAATGATAAGGACCCACAAACAATATCCGAGGTATCGAAGCATTTGTTTGGTTATGAAAGCAATTGAGAGAAAATATGATATTTGCAAGAAGGGAATTGATTTATTAATACATTTAAGCAACTATGAGAATGAATTATATTTTTCATATTACCTTAGAACATAATATTTCTCTCTATATATATATGTTAAAAATAATGAATCTAATTAAAAAGTCTGAAAATTTTTAGAAATAGTATAAAGAAAATTGACTTTTATTTTAAAACAACTGTTTTTTATTATTTATGTAAAATAATATATATATATATATATATTATAATAAAATGAGTAATATGTCAATTTTGGTGCAGTGAAGTTTTCATACAATAAGAAGAATGATCATCCTACGAAAACATCATCTTGATACAAGGAGACTATACATTCGAGAATAAGAAAGGTTAAAATGTTTAACATTACTACCTACATCATCTATTTCCAAAATCTTAAATTTAAAAACTTCAAAGTTAAGTGTGTTTGGCTAAGAGAAACTCTGAGATGAATGACCTATTTGGAAGCCCCTTTAGGAGATTTTTATGTGAAGCATATAAGTGAAAACAAAGCATATTGGAAAACATTAAGGGACTACTATAATGGTTTTCAACTTATAAACCACGAAGATGAGTGACAATGCCTTAAGAGGAGACTCGTTATTGGTAGCTCTTGGAAACTATAGAGATAAGTAACGACACCTTGAAAGAGGTGACAATGTCTTCGGAAGGGAAAGGTCATTCCAAAGACAATGCACTTTAATCTCTCTACATTATATCATTATAATTAAGCTCATCAAAGATCATTTTGTTGTCACCCAATGAATCTTTCATGATCATCGTGTCTTCATATTTAAATCCATTGAATTTCTATTTTGTTCCTTGAAAAATCTCTTCGGAATAAGCCTTCGACGCGACCTTTACGTATAACATTTTCTTTGACAACATGCACAATGAGATCTATATAAGTAAAGGCTCTAATCTGATCAACCAACAAATTCTTAAGGTTTGGTTAATTATCCTCTTTGAAGTCACGCCTAGGCAAGTTCAAGTGTGACTAACTATGCTCGCAAAGTTGTGTTGCTCACTAATAGTAGTTTAGACAAGTTTAACATTTTAGGAATTTATTTAATCTAAAATTTCTAAAGAGAGCAAACTCAAAAATCAGAGCATAATAAGAAATGCATATCAACTTATAAAACACTCATGATATAAACAAAAGTACTTGAAACTAGTGCTCTTATATCAATAAATTTGACTTCATGTCTCATTCTAGTGGATCAAAGTATTGCACATTGTGCTATGTAGGCATTAACATTAGTTCAATAAAAGTATACTTTACATTCAATTATGAATGTTATCATGGGCATAATGGATTGAGTTCAAATAAGTCATTAATTATATTGATAAATTTGTGAGTATGAGCTATGTTTAGGAGTAATTTTCAATAAGGTTATGGTTACACTAGGCTATTTTTGCCCCCCTTATTGTGAATCTTTTAGGAAAATAACTACTTTTTTTTTTGTTGATGAAGGACTTAAAGATGAAGATAAGAGGAAAAAAATGAAAGAAAAGTTAGAATATATGGAGGAAAACATACTGAAAATATATTAGAATCGCATTACAGTCTAGATGAAGTTTGGAATTCAAGCAGAAACCCTCACAAAGCTTCAAGAACATATGGCATGGTATATTTTTAAGTCTATTCCTAGTCATTTTTTTTATACAAATTACTTTAGAAGTCTCTAAAAGTGTACAAAGAGACACTATAATTTGAGAATCTAATCTAGAAAATTACTAAATCTCTCTAGAAGCATCTAAAAATATTCAACATTAAATTTGACTTTATCATTAATCAAAGATGACAATTTCAAATGCATAGGGATTTGCAAGCTACAACTTATTACTCAAATCCAAGCTTTCAGTATTCATCAAATGTGTCGACTCATTCAGAGATAAGAATTGTCATAAGCAAATACACGATGAAACTTATACCCTCTAAAGAAGATCAATAAAAGGCAATGGTTTAACAACAAGGCTTTGAGAAAAAATATAAACTGTTTGGGTTTGAACATGCAGTGGATACCATGCATGTTTTGTATCCATATAACTATAATTAAATAATCTTTTATTGATGAAATGATTTTGATGCGTTTATGATCAATCAAACTTTTATGATGATTGTAGCTGATTTGTGGGAGAATTGAGGAGTTGAAGCTCCAAAGTTAATGACATTTGCTGTGAAAGTATTAAGTCTTATGTGCTCATCTTCAGTTTGTGAGAGAAATTAGAGCAAATCTAAGTGTTCAATGTTATTTAAGTTATCAAATGAGTAGAAACTAACTTTTTAAAAAAAATTCAAATGCATACTAAGAGAATGAATTATTTGACATAAAAAAATTGAATGATTTGACTTTTATGAAACTTAAAGCGCAAGTACTTAGAGCTCAAAAAGCACATTGTTGACATTGAGCATGAAGTGCTTTCTAACACCGACAATAAGTGGGTGGTTGCGGATGAAGAAACTGAGAACATAACCACAACTATTGTCACATCTAGAGTGGAAGTAAGTGCATCTACTAGAAGTGGACAAAAAAGAAGTATGTTTTTTCTTACTTATATACATTTTAAAAATAATATACATTTGGATACTTAGTATTATTTTGATTTAGGAAAAGGTAAAGTTATACTAGAAGACGAGAGTGCACTACTTGGAGAAAGTGATGATGAAGCTTCATCATATAGGATGATTGATGATGAAACACCAAGATTTGACTCTCAATTCCGTCCTTTAGAATATGAGGCCTTGATTAAATATGACTTATGAAAATTTTAAGCTTATGCTTCTTTTGGATAGGTCATAAAAAAATACTGGACTTGATTCTATTAGTTAAATGCTAAAAATGTTGTTTATTAGTACATTTGAGTTGTTTGTGATTGACAATTCCAATTAATTTGGATTACAAATTTATTTATTTGTTTATGATATTTTTCATACTAACCGACCACATAATTCATACTGTATCGACTGTATCATGTATAAAGTTTGTACTGTACACCGTCTATACTATATTTTGCAACATTTCTAGCAACAATATTATTCGATAATTTATCCTAACTCAATTCAACACTTATACGGGTAAGGTGTTTGGACACTCATATAGGTAATTTATCTAAGCATGAATATGACCCAACAATCCGCTCATCTTCTTTTTCCCTTGATTAGAAATATTCTTAGCATGCATTGGGTAAGGTGTTTGGGCAATTTGCATCGCGAATGAGAAAAATATGGTAAAAAAACCTAAAGTGATGAAATTTTCGCTGAGACGTGTAAAATTTGGAAGACATATTAAAAATGCCACCGATCCCCTACTTTTTTTCCCTGATTAGACAATACCCCTAGCATGCCTTAGGTAAGGTATTTGCGCAATTTGCATCGTGACGTTGAAAAATGTGGGGAAAAATCCCAAAGTGAGGGAATTTTCATCATGACGAGTAAATTCCGGTAAAAAGCCTTGAACATGCCCCCGTGGCCTCTACTTTTTTTTTCCTGATTAGACATATCCTTAGCATGTCTTGGGTAAGGTTTTTGGGTAATTTGCACCACGATGGAGAAAGTTATGGAAAAGAACCACAAATTGGGGAAATTTTCGACGTCTTTTCGCTATGAAGAGTATATAATTTTGGGATCTACCACCAAAATTAATTTATGTAGTATAATTCATCTACTCATAAATAACTTTAAATATTTTAAACATTAAATTCCTATCACAATCTCAAGAATGGGTACAAATGAAATCCAAAAACTAGTAGACTCTACCATCCATGTAACGGCAATCCCCCACCCTGGTAGAACCATGGAAAAGAGTCCGACGCCACACAACAAATACAGAAACGCTAATAGTTATATAATCAAAACCCAAATAATTCAGTTCAACAATAAATCCCAAAATATCAGTCATATAGTCCAAAAATCCCAAACGAACATAATAATGCCAATGTCCAACAAGTATAAAAAAAAAAATCCAACGATACAGTCCCAAAACATTCCAATACAAATATTCAGAAATAAAATAACAAAAATACATGAAAGTGCTGATGATGTATGAAGTGATCCAAGTATGAGATAACGCCTAAACAATCGGAGTACCTACACTCAACCTGGGATTTCCTAGATTACAGAATAAGAAGAAATAAAGGAGACGTTAGACTATGAATTAGTCTAAGTTAGCGCTCACGTTCCAAAAACACATATACAAAATGGCCTAGACTCGGCTCTAATAATGAGAGTACACAATGCAAGGCTCTACAGACTCCTTAGAGACCACTATATCAGACAACATACCAATCATCCTATCAATCAACAATTTGTTTATTTCTTTCATTAGCCAGAACTCAATAATCCATTTAATATATTCCCATACGCTCCATTATCATACTAAAATAGGCTTCTAAAGTTCGCGGTTTAAGGTCCTATTAATTTATAAGGCGTTAGGATTACATCTTCGAGGATTCCGGTTTGTCTATTTTAGTCGTTAAACCCATCCCGACAGCACCCGGTTCCACCCAAACGTGATCAGTTCATTAGATCCAATTCACACAAAACAAATCAACATTAATCCAACCGTATAACAATCAAATTGACGCCACAAAACAACCAATACCATGACAACACAATTTAAACTTCATATATTTTCAGAATATTGCCCAAGTAGCTATTCAGTAGAAAACAAAATATAATAGTATAGTATCAGTGTTGGCCGAAGCCCAGTATCACTAACTCAGTAAGGCCGAAACCAATCAGTTCAGTATCAGTAATGACACTTTAAGTCGATAAAAATAGTGTGAGGATTCTCTATTTCTAGGCATACCATAGATTCCACCTAAAACTGTCCTAGGACATTTATTTCGTTTAATTACAGTGTTTAACAAGCCAGTACATCAAATTCAATGATTATTTCATTATTTCGATAGTTCGATAATTATACTACACAAAGAACTCACATTCGGGTATATATCAGTAGCTAGTTTTCGAGTAAGTAAACAAACATACAATCAGACTCATGCAGCAACCATAAAGCAATACATCAGGCAAGGTATCGGACTAAAAATGAACTACTAACCAACGACGGTAGAATCAACAGCAAAACAAATGGTAGACGGCTACTCCTCAGCCCGAGCAGTTCCATTCCCTTGACCCTCTGCAGAACGAAACTAGTTACGTTAATCGTAGAATATGGAATTCCTTTCAAACCTGAACCCGACAGAATACATCCCTAACCAAACCAAACAACCCCTAAAAATCTATGAATCTAACTCTACGAAATGACGAGACTTACCAAACGACTCAGACTACAGCGCCACTGCAATCCGCAATGCCTACCGAACAGAACCCTGACGGAACAATACTTGATTGACAGAATTGCGAGATTAGTAACCTGACTAACAATATAAACCCCAAATTCGAGTGTAGGACAGAGAAGACTTACCAAAATTTCGAGACCTCAAACGGAACCCGAACAGAACCTTAACAGAAATTCAGAATCGCAAAAAAGGAACACCTACATGTAGATTTCAGCAAGCTAACGTTAGAATACGAACAGAAAAAAACCAGTGGACAAAAGTTGACGAGACTTACCGGAACGAGACTGCGACAAGGACTCGATCGAACAATCACTCTGGCTCTCAACGATTTCTCTCAGTTCTTATTCGTGAAAGGAGGCATGAATGAGAAAATAGGGTTAACTGATAGTTTTATAGGGTGACAAATAGCAAAAGCCCTCCCCAGAGTCAGGAAATCACCATTTAAGTCAACACTCTTGACAAATTCCAATAAAACCCCTAAATTTACGACACCAGATACTAGGGCCAAAAACGGTCTGTTACAATCCAAACTAATTTTTGTACTACTCATCTACTCAAAACACCTTCATACATTGTAAAATCAAATTTATGCGTCAAATTAACAAGTATAGGCTTTATGGAACATAGACATTTGCTTAGACCGAATATGAATACATTATGTGTAGATGTTAGATACATGAACCCAATAATACAATAACCAATATAGTCCGATCCGATAATAAATGAATAATATTAGTGGTATGTATCTACCTCCGTAATGTTGAATCTAACTTAAGTCATAACTTTTGTAATGTCTTGATCATGTAATTGTACATAGTGCTAATCTTAGTGACAGTAAAAGGATAAACTCCAACATATATAAACCAGTTCTGGATGGCTCAAGTTTTTCCATTGAAATCAACTCATTGTAACTTAGAATTTTCCATCAAAGCAACTCATTTACACGAGTGGATGCCCTAGTGTATAGGAGAGTCAAAATGGAATTAGGTATGACACACAAAAACTTAGAAGAGTATGAAGATCACAAAAGAAATTCAATTAGAAAATCACAACCAAGGTTTTAAAAATTTGATCGGACATCGAACTGATCTCCTATATGGTTCATGGTTTTTACGGTTGAACCGAGCTGAATCGTTTTTTAAAAATAATTATTTATTTATATGGTTAAAAAAAGTAAAATTAATTTGTCTCTTAAAAAAATATATTTACTCAAAAAGTAATATTGTGCAATTCTATTTAACATCCACATTCATTTTCAAACAATAAAATCCAAATTCGTTCAAAAAAATAGCAAATACAAAACAAAATACAACCAAATAATCCAAAACTTAGTTTCTCCATTTAAGATCACAATAGCAAATTGATTATAAAAACTTCCTCCATGACTTATATAGTATAGTTCCTCACCACTATGGCCTTCTCAATCATCTTCTTCCTCTTCTCCACCTTCACCTTTTTCTCCTTGAAATTCTCCCTCAAATTCCCAAGATCTAACAAAAACAAATAAAAATAAATCATTGAATAATCAAACTCAATTCATAATATAAAAAAATAAAAAATAAATGAACTCAACAACAACCCTTGCATACTTGTCTCCCCATTATCTCTAGGAAGCTCTTCTTCTATCATTTTTTCAAGTTCATCATAGTCAAGCTCTCCTTCTTCCCTTTCCATAAACCAATACTCCATTTCTTCAATTGATTCATAATCAATTGCATCATAAGACCTTTGAAAAATTTTCAACCTAACAACCGTAATACAAATATTAATATATTAACATAGATGCAAAGTAAATTATACATATATTATATTACAAATATCAAATTTTCAACCTAATAGATTTTCAAGTAACATAAAGAATAAATTTATATAAAGTTTACTATATTACTTAATTACTCACCTATTTTTCAATCGCAGATTATGATGAATATATACAAGATCATTCAACCTTTCATGCTCCTATCTATTTCTCTTCTTAGTGTGTATGTGTTCAAATACATTCCAATTGCGTTCTCATCCGGAAGAAGCAGCAGTTTGGCTAAGGATTCTTATAGCCAATTTTTGCAAATGGGGAACATCAAATCCAAATAATCTCCACCACTCATCTTTTAGTATTTGATATATAAAAAGGAAAACAAAACAAAACAGATCTTTTATTAGTTATCAATAAACCATTTAATAAATTATAAGACATGTAATTTTTTTTAATAAAAAAATTGACAAGAGAGATAATGAATTAGTTTATTTTATACCTGGTCGAGTAGTTTTACTGCAAGCAAGCGCCTTTGGACGAGAAAAGTCCATCTCACGATCTCGAAAAATTCTCAATTCATCATACAATTTGTCTTCAATGTCATTGACCTTCTCAAAGACATTCAATACACCACACATAATCTCAGCCTCCTTACAAAAAGAAGATTGGTCATACTGAAAGACGGGATTAAGAAAGTAAGTTGTTGCATGAAGATCTTGTCTCAACATGCGATTCCATCTATTATCTATAATATTAATGTAGGGCTTGTAGAATTTTTTCTCTATTTTTAAAGACATTCATAATCCCTATACGTTCCCTATACATGCCTTTATAGATAAAATCCAAAGATGGTTTCTCATCACTGTCACAAAAGCGCAACAAACGTACTAAAGGAACCATAATCTTGACAACCATCAAACAATTATTCTAAAAAAGTTCATCCAACACAATTTTCTTCACTTCTTTACCTTTTTCCAAGTTTGCAAATCGCTTATATTCAGCACTAACAACCAAAGCTTGTAAATCATCCTTACGTTCATATAGTGCTTGTAATGCAATAAAGTTAGAAGCAAAACGAGTTGCTCGCGGATGAATAATTTCCCATCAACCCTCTCTTTTCCACAGCCAATTCAAAGTCACATTATGGTTGTAAACAACATAGTGACTTTAGAAGCATAACTAGTTAAACTCTTAACATCAGACATATCCCCAACATCTTTCAATATCAAATTGATACAGCTGCACATGGTGACCAAAAAATAGATGGGTATTTCTCCATAAGCTGTACCCTAACAGCTTTATAATTAGCCCCGTAATCCATCACCATATGAACTACATTGGAAGGACCAATCCATTAAACAATTGCTCGCAGGTATAAGAGGAAAATGTGACCCCGAGGGAAAAACTCAACTTCATAAAGATTCTCGAAGAATCTGGAAATTTGGAGAAAGAGTCTATGTCCCTAATCATGAAGAGTTGAGGTATAAGGTCTTAATTGAAGCACATGAGGTGCCTTATGCCGTTCACCCTTGGGGAACGAAGATGTTTAGAGATATAAAAAAGCGATATTGGTGGCCTGGGCTAAAGAAGGATGCAGGGAATTGTGTGTCTAAGTGTTTGATTTGTCAGCAAGTTAAGACAGAGCATTAAAGACTTGTAGGGTCGTTGTGACCATTACAAATTCCAAATTGGAAGTGGAGCAAAATTTCAATAGATTTCGTAGTGGGGTTGCCGAAAAATCAGAGAAAGAAGAACATGGGTGATTGTAGATTGATTATCAAAATCAACTCACTTTATACTAGCGAAGGACACTGATGGAGGTGCAGACTTGGAGAAAGTCTTTATTAGGGAGATTGTCTAATTATATGGTATACCTGAGGTGATAATAAGTGATCGAGATAGTCGATTCACCTCAACATTTTGGCGAGGAGGGCATTCCGGATTAGAAAATATGCTAAGGGCGTGTTCGTTTGATTATCTTTCGAATTGGGATGAGAAATTACCTTTAGTGGAGTTTGTTTACAATAATTGTTATTAGTATTCGATAGGGATGGCACCCTATGAAGCATTATATGGGAGACGTTGTAGATCGCCACTAAACTGGGATGAAGTAGGAGAGAAGGATTTATTAGTAACTTATTGTGGACCAGAATCGGTCCAAAGAATGATTTCTGAGGTTCAGAAGATCAAGCAAAGGATTCAACAAGCCCAAGATCGACAGAAAAGCTACTATGATAAGAAAAGGAAGGAGGTATAGTGTGAGGTTGAAGACTTGGTATTCTTGAAAATAGCACTGATGAAGGGCATTGTACGATTTGGAAGCGAGGGAAGTTAAATCCTCATTTTATTGGACACTTTGAGATAGAACGAGTGGGAAAGGTAGCCTATAAGCTGGGTGTTTCCACATTCCCTTGCAAGAGATCACAATGTGTTCCATATTTCAATGCTAAGGAAGTATATTTATGATGCTTCTCATAAGCTTAATTATGAAGATTTGGGTATCAATACTGCATTGAAAGTCGAAGAGGTACCAATCAAGATTTTTGAGAAGAATATCATAAAGATGAGGAATCGTGAGATTTCGATGGTGAAGATTCAATGGAAAGAATTTAAACCAGAAGAAGCTACATGAGAACAGGAAGAGGATGTTAGAGAGAAAATTTTTGAGTTGTGGAAGAATTTCGAGGATGAAATTCATATAAAAAGGGGAAAGCTGTGACGCCCGGCTCTCGATTTGGTGAGTTTTATAAAAATTCTTGTGATTTTTGTAATTATGGGAGACTAAGGGCTAATATATAACAAGAAAGATTAAGGGGTGTAAAGAAAATTTATTCAAGTTAACCCTAGTCATCAAATACTATATAAAGATAATATCGAACCCTAAATCGTTCTTTTGCGTCTAGGAGAACCGATTTTGAGAACGAGACTTCGAAGAATGGAAAAAACCAAATTCTATAGTAATTAGACTTTATCTCCAAGTAATCAATCTTTTTTATTAACGAGTTTTAAGTTATTAATGGTGATCATCTCTTTCAAAGATTATCTCGAAGTTTGTTGGTTGAGATCGATTCACATGATAAGAGTTTACTAATTAAGGGTTTGAGTTTACGATTCTCAAGGTGAGTAAAGTTGTTTGTTTTTTATGAATTAATGATTTTGGAAATTATTTTGGATTGGGATTTGATGATTTGTGTTGGTCGATGTTGTATGGTTTCAATAGGTGGATTTCAAAGCTTCGACATTGTTGATTTTATTGTTGAGTTTTGGTCTTTCATTGCTCGGTTCGTGTGTAGCTGCGGTAGATTTTTAAGGTAAGGATCATATCATTTTTCCAGTTCAATTTTAGGGTTAGAATAGAATTTTAGTATTTTTTCCTATAGAATTAGTACGTCTCATGTCGTAGATCATACTAGATGCATTAAAAGGAATCTAGGAAAAATAATCATAGTCAAAAGAGTGACATTGATGAGTTCACGTATCCATGTTAGTGTTTTAATGGTCATTAATAGGTTGCTTTAGTCGTGCCAAAAGAACAAATGGAATGAATGAATGAATTCGGTTCATTGTCATGTCATAAAGTTTGGTTTTGGTCATATTTTTAAGAGGTTTTGAGTTTGTTTTTAATTTTGTTTTAAGTCATGGTTTGAGTCTTAGTCATTTAATGTTATTTCTTTTTACTCTCAAAGATGAGTTTAAAGTTCATGTTTTTGTTACGAGTTTACTAAGTCAATGATCCGAAATAGTGCACATTCTTATTCCTTTCCCTTTAACAACAACGTTTAACGTGTAGGCATGCCCAATCAACCCAAACAGAGTTCGACTGAACACTTCCTCCGAATTATAAGGGGAGGGGGATATTAGACCAAAGATGATGTGTGTATTGATTATTTTTATTATGTTATGCAGCTATCAATTCCATTAGTTCTTCAGATCATACTAAGGAAGCGTTAAGAGGTAAGTATTTCATGAACCCACTTCCCGAGCGAATACTAAGCATTCGCGGAGGCTACAAGATTTACCTTTTATGCATGTTAGGGCATAGAGAATCAATTTAGTAATGATGTTTGTTGTTTTAAGTAAGGTTCTACTGGAATCTTTAAGTGTTTGATCATGACCCGTCAGGTGGTTATTATGTTTGAGATGCTGCTGGGCGGTGGCTAACCACCAAGGATCCAAATACTCTAAGGTACAGAGGGTATGTCTAGCAACGGTGCTTTTACACCCGGCCGAATTTAAGAGGACTTGACGAGGAACTGTTATGCAATAGTGCCCCAAGAAGGCGCGAACTAAGAGGGGCCAATGCTCAGAAGATAAGTATTGTGTGTCAAGTACGACGCCCAATTCTGCAATAGGGAATCGTTCAGTTCAGAATATTTGTTAGGGGAATTATTATTAAGCATGTTTTGAAATAATTGGAGATAAGTTTATATGTATTATATTTCGTTATGCTTATTATAATGGTTGTTTAGAATTCTATGCTAAGTTAACTTTTGCTTGCTGAGTTTTCATGACTCATGAGTGCTTTTATTTTTGTAAATCTTGCAGGTCAGTATGTTAGAGATGTCTCAGTAAAAGATCGCAATTGAGGGTTCGAAATGGGCATAACAACCGGAATAGACTATATTATTAACTGATTAAAATGTTTATATACAGTACATGAATATTTAAAATATTGCTATTTGGTTATGTTTTGAATTACTATTCGATTAGGTTGTGAATTAAGTGCACTGAGAAAATTTTATGCATGATATTTCAGTTATATTTAATGACGTTATTCATGATTTTGATTCGAAAATTGTGCATTGCATGGCCAATTATGTTTGTTGGAATTTTATTGTTGCCATATCTTTGGCAGTGGAGAGGGTCATTATTGTTAGTATTATTTGTATTCGACAAATTTTAAAAATAAAAAAAAATTGAGCTAAATTTAGGGTTTAAAATTATGAGTTATTACACTTTTGCAATAAAAATTCATACTAATTACATTTCGAATTTTCCCCAAAAAGGAATATATATATATAAAGCAAAATGCGGAAGATGTTTTGTAGTTTCTATGTCTTGAAAATTTGACACATGGCAGCTATTATCCAATTATAGCGTGCCATGTGGAACTCATTTGCCAAATCATTAAAACAATTCTTTTTCATCTTCTATCTCATATCCTCTGAAATTTAATGGTTCCACATATTGATGTCCCTCATTATTGTTCTTTATTCTTCCTTTCCATGGTCTTTTCTCTTCCTTTTCTTCAACCATTTCTTTTATCTCTTATTAAAAAAAACTTTCTATCCCTTACTTTCCAAGTTTTCATTATCAATGACTGCAATTTTATATCATTCAACCGATTCACCATCACTAAGCTCTAGAATCACACTTCTAACTCCAAATATATATATATATATATATATATATATATATATATATAAAGCAAAATAACTTGAAAGTTTGGAAGTTTACATGCCTTAAGCATTTGACACGTGGCAAACACATGACAAATTTTTGTCCAATTAGAATGCGCCACTTAACATTCAATTGCCACGTCAATTTGAGATTAATGGTTTATATTAACGGTTCATATATTAATCTATGCCCTTTTGCATTACATTATTTTTGTTATAACAAATTACCTAACTCATCATTTCATATTCTATATTGTTACATTAAATTGACCCTTACATTTCCTATTCGCTTCTACGGTTTCTCTACTTGTACCAGATCTCTTTCCCTTCATCTTCTGTCATAAATCCAAAATTAGATGATATTAGATTTAATAAGAAAATCAAACCCAATCATTTGTAACATTTTCTCTTCCCATAAAAAATTGTAGGAACTCTCACACCATCAAAAATCATTCAGAAGTGACATCTCTCTCGCATCCCTTTTTAATTCAATTTTTTCTCTCTAGTTCTAGACGAGAGTCATTATCGACTGCAACTGTTATATAATACCTTTCGAAGTTGATATTCCTATATTGATAACCAGTGCGACTACACACTTACTCTCCAGGTTTTGCTTTTATCTTTTTCTTGTGATTTTTTTGTATTTTTATTTTTAAAAAAATTGATTATGTTAATCATGCTGCCTATGGTGAAATTCAATTCGTTCACCATGATGAGCGTCAAGGTGAGCAATTCATTATAATAATATTCAAATTTTGAGATTACGAAGACATTAAAATTGAAGCCTTCATATTTTTGAAGGATGTGTCTCTGTGCCTAGAGTTGAGATGATGTTTCTGGTGAAGACTTGCGTCTCTGAGTAGTGTTATAGTTTATTATTACGAAGAGAGATGACTCTTGAATTTATTCTGCAGGCTGGAAGCTTTGAAAGTTCATAAATAAATTTTCTTTTTCATAGTTTAAGCAATAACAAGCTGTGCAAGCTTCTACGTTGGCCCTCATTTTTGGTATATGATTATGTCTGGTTTTATTTTATTTATTTTAATTTGGTTTGATTTCTTTAGGTATTTGATTTTTATTTTTATACTTACAGGAATTTTGCACGTTATAGTTGCACGGTTCTCCCGATTCAAGAGGCAAGAGGGTAAATAATGATCTTTCTATTTTCTTACATAATATATGATGAATAATGATAGAATATAACTTATTAGATGGCTCTAGGGCCTTAAATCTTTTGTTAAATAATATAATTGAGTTTAGACTCATTTTACAACTTTCTTACAGGTGCTATTGACTACAAATTTGGTTAATCATTATCTATTTCTGTTTTTCTGGTCTCTTAAAACCATTTGTTTTGCTTGGTCTCTCTTGCAGTTTTCCTGGTCTTTCACTTGCCTAATCTAGATTTTGCTTTGCATTCTTTTAACCATTTCAATCATTGTTTTTGAAATTTATTGGATTTGAAATTGACTTTTACCCCAAAATTGTCCCAGGGGTATATTAGAACAATGGATATTTTCTGGTTTCATCAAATGAAGGAATCAATCAAATGAGATCGGGGTAAGTACTATATTTGTTTAACATTGTTATACACGTTTACAAGAACTATAATGATATAAATATGTTTATTTTGTTATTTTTGTTAGATCTTTAACAGGGTAACCGTGATAAGAATTCTAAAACGTAACACTAATAGATCTTCAACTGGAAAACACCTCATTCTGGTAACCACTGATATGTTGTCGTTGATGTTCATCTGAGCTGGTTCCTCCAGTGTCAATTGGCCATTCGAGGTATATCTGTCCATTATGTTATTTTGTATGTTTTTTTTAATTTTATTTGGATTTGTTGGTTTGATTGTTGAATTGAGTGGTTTAGATTATTGTTAAGCATGTTTATAGATATTAGTAGTCAAGATTTTGATCGCAGAAGTGGTGAAGATTTAAGCTTACAGTTTTTTATCGGATGGTGTTTGTGATTTTGCAATGTTTTGTATGTGGTGTTTTGGGTGGAGACTATACGAGGTTAGTGAAATGAATGGTTTGGATGTATTAGTAAAGTGAAGAAAAGTCATTTGGTAGTGTGATTTTTGTGGGTTTTTTAAGGTTCATTGAATTTGTCACTGTCAATTATGTTTGGTTGATAATTTGTATTACTATCTATTGTCTTTATTATAGTTTTATATTAGATATAGATGTTCTTAGGCTATAGTATGGATTCATTGATTTGGTGGTTTGAAAATTAAATGGGTTGTGTAAAGGTTTTTTTTTTTTTTTTAACTATTTGGAGATTGTAATATTTTAGTTTAATGGAATGAAGAAAAATGAGTTTTAGGACTTTTGATTTTGTTATTTTGCTAGGCTTGTGATAATTAGTGAATCAGAGAAACAAGAATGTGTATTCAAGATTAGTTAGGGACTATTATTGATTTAGTAACTTCATGAAGCATGATGAATAGTACCGTGAAGATGTTATAAAATGAGTTAGGTTGTTTTGTGTAACCAATCGATTAGTGTCACTTATGGTAACTATTGCAAGATTTCAGTCCAGTCGACTATATTTGACGTCGATTGTTTCATCAATTCATTAGTGAAATTCGAATAGTTAAAGAATTACCACCTTTTGTGAAGGAAAAAAAAAAAAGGTAAAAGAAGAGTCTGTATTCAATGCTACCTATTGGTCTAATAAGTCGTGGGACATGGTATGTTTATGAATTAAATATTATTATAATCTAATAAACTTTAATATGTTATAAACTTTAACATTGTTATAATTTATTGAAATAATTTATTTTTATAATTATAAAATTTTAAAGATAGGAAATATTTTAAAATATATATTTAAAAGCTATTATGATTAATGCAATATTATATAATTATTAAAATTTTGAAGTAGGAAAAAAGCTAAAAGATAAAAATAAAAAATAAAAATTAATGGTAAAAAAAAAATAAAATAAATGCTGAAAAGAAGTCCAACATAGGATTGAACCTTAAACTGTAGGATGAATCCATATTCTTACCACTCCACCACATACAATCTAATGATAATTAGAATATATAAATGGTAATATTTCAAAAGCTTGGGGCCACGACCTCCCTGAATTATGCATATTTGTTGATTTTTAACAGTAACTTAGCATTTAAAAGGAAATATCAATTGTTCTATAAAAAAAATTATTTGCCACTCATAGGTTAACCTTATCCTAAGCCAATCACTACCGTGGGACGCACGGATAATTTTACAGTTAGAGGTAATATTTGAAAATAGAGAAGGTTTGGGCATTCAAGAAACTTGTTGTGTACCCTGTTAGAAAATTGCCACGTCACTTTCCACTCCTTATCTGAGAGGAAAAAATTCCTCAGAAGAATTTTGGTCTGGAACCAGTCATGGCGGGAACAGCCACATTCAACCTCTCATCAGTTCCGTCACCGTCGTCTTTCTTCCGTCGCTCAATCTCCTTCAAACCCATTTCCCTCCCAATCCCTTCTTCTCGCAAATTCCCCAGTTACTCACCCCACCCACTCCTCTCTCTACATTCCTTTGTACATATCTTTAACTTTTTAAAGTACTAATGACCTCTTCTGTTTTCCATTTGCAGAGATTTACGCGCTATCAAGTAACGACATCAAGGTCGGGACCAACATTGAAGTGGATGGAGCTCCATGGCGGGTTTTGGGTACTGTTCTTTTTCCCCTTTAAATGAAGTGGGAATTGAATTAGATTGATTTAGGGTTTTTGTTTGTGCGTGTAGAGTTTCTTCATGTGAAGCCTGGGAAAGGAGCTGCCTTTGTGAGGACTAAGATGCGAAATTACGTTACTGGGAATACAGTTGAGAAGACTTTTCGAGCCGGCAGTACGGTAATATTACCTTGTTCTTATATATGTACTTTGTATGTACAAACGTGTTTGTACTGTTTCTGAAATTTCTGACTGGTTAATTGAGTTTTTAATGTTAGCGAGTGAAATGTCACGCTGCTAACAGAGAAGATAATTATGTGAGTTTGCTGTGGTTGTTATATGAATGGTTGGTGTTTGGTTTGGGCATGGAACTTGAAATGCATTCGGTTCTGGGAAGAAGGGATAGTGATTAAGAACTTTCATAGTAAGAATTATTGACATGTTGTTAATGAAGTAGAATATGCGTGTGAGTTTCGGAATTTGTGGAGTTTATTGAATGTTACTTGTGTTTTGATATAGTTTGGTGTTTGTATGTTTGGATATGTTTATTATTAGAGTATCTTGAAGAAACGTGATGGGACATTGGCAAGGAGCCAATCTGTTGTTCAATGATATAGATTGGTAGATGTATTTTTCGTAAGTAACATTCTTGATTGAGCACTTTTTATGTTGCTGAAATACAATCAATTTTCACATAATACAGGTTTCTCTTACTGTGTAAGACCAGAAAATAATAAAGTTCCATTTCACATTAGCATTGTAGATTCTGCTCAAGCACTATTGTAGTTTTGATTATGTGTTGTAGTCTAGCAGTGTAGACAAGCTTCTCATCTATTTTTTGTACATTGTGCTCAGGTGCATTATACATTTCTAAGACTCTCTAATTATGCCTTTATCTGTCTAATTTTCTTCAGCTTGATGAGGCAAATGTATTCAAGGAATCTAAGCAGTTCACCTATAAAGATGGTTCCCAGTTTGTCTTTATGGACCTGGTATTGATTACTTGTTAACCTAAAGTTATCATATTTAAGGGCAGTTGCCAATTTCCTCAAACTTGTTTATACAATGAACATTTGATCTTATCACTATCAGCACAAAATGACAATTGATTGTCTTGCCACAGAGCACGTTCGAAGAAACTCGTCTTAACGAAAAAGATGTTGGGGATAAAACAAAGTGGCTTAAAGAAGGAATGGACTGCAGTTTGCTATTTTGGAATGGAAAGGTAATTCCCTTTTAACCTCAATTTTTCTCCTGTATTCACAATTAAGTTATGAAGTCTGTTATGGAATGTTAGAACTCTTTCAGCCATTGTTTCTAAGAGATCATAATGTGTGCCCCCTTAATGCGAGACGAGGCTCACTTGCCACTGTCACTATTCTGAACCATCTGCTCAATCTCTTGTAGGTTATTGATTTTGAAGTGCCAATCACTGTTCAGCTATCTGTGGTTGATGTTGATCCTGGTCTTAAAGGCGACACGGCACAAGGTCAATATCTTATCTTATTGGTCCAGCATCCAATCATTATATAAATGTTTATAAATGCTTGGTACAGCAGGATCTTATATCTTCCCATAATTGAGGAAATTTTATATGATGAGATATGTCCTCTGTTGTTGATTGAGTTATATATTGTTTGTTTGTTGCAGGTGGTTCAAAACCTGCAACTTTGGACACAGGTGCTGTTGTCAATGTGCCATTATTTGTCAACATAGGCGATGAAATATTGGTGGACACAAGAACTGGGCAATATATGAGCCGTGCATAGTTCTACTCCCCGACTTTTCATTCCCAGCGGAATTTTTGTAATATGCTTGTGTTCATATCTTATCTCCAGTTATCTGCAATATGTAACCGAGGCATAGATAGCTAGACGGCTGCAAACTTCGAACCACAGTTCCCTTCAAGTAGCTAAATTGTATAATACATTTTGTTATCTAAATGTATCGCTGCAACAAATTGTGTATTGCTTATGTAGCTGACTTGATCAGTTGTACTGATTTAATGTTACAGATGAATTCTTTTATATACTACAAAAGTCTATCTCATCTCAACTGTGATTTTCCAACATACCTAATTCATTCACTTCACGATTGAAGCTGATGAAGAACACTCAGTTTCTGTACATATGGTTTTCTATTAGGAAAAACACCCTGCTTTAATGCTGCACCATATACCACTCTCCCAACTGGAAACATTTCCAGCTGGTTGAGCTTCTTAATCAGAACATTATAAGATGGTCTGCTGGGGATGTAACCATTGTCTTTCATCATAAACATAACCAACACGGCCTCATCAACCTTCCCTTCACTGCAAAGAGTTTGAATCACAATGTTGAATGTGACTGCCTGTGGAGCAAACCCAATTCCAACCATGTGACCCAAATGAGCCAAAACATCATCCGCTCTCTTCCCCAGACACAGTGCCTGAATCACCAAGCCATAAGTATCTGCCCAAACCCTGCTCTTCATTTCATCAAACACTTGGCAGACATCATCCAGCACATCTTTTTCTTTCAATGACTTCATACATAACCCTCTAAGGAGATTATTAACCATCTTATCATCTACTTCAAACCCAAGACTCACCATTTCCTTGTATACCCCAAGTCCAGCCACTGTTTCCCCCCATAACAACAGCCCATTTAATAAGGTGCTGTAACTGATACAATCTGGCACACAATTCATCTCCTTCATGAGCCTCAGCACACCAAACCCTAACATTGGTTTCCCTTCTTTACAGTACCCATTAAACAAAGTATTGAAACTCACTACACCAGGTGATAATCCCATTTTTATAGCATCATTTAGCAACTCTTTGGCCTCATTGGTCCTACCCACTTTGCACAAACCATCCATAACTGCTGTGTATGTGTACAGGTCAGGTTCCAATGTACCATTTTTCTTCAAGTCCACCAACATATCATATGCCTCCTCTACTCTTCCAACATAACATAACCCCTTCAACAAGCAGTTATAGGTTTGGATACTAGGCTCACATTCAACATTACCCATCAATTTAAAAACCTCAAAAGCCCTCTGTAGCCTACCACTTCTACACAGTGAATTAATGACTATAGTGAATGTTGATACATTTGGCTTGAACCCTTTTTCCAACATGTAATTTATTAGCTTTTCTGCCTCAACCAGGTCATTTTTCTTGCAATAGCACCTCACCATGATTGAGTATGTAGAACAATTTGGTTCTAACCCATAAGATGATATATCATTGTACAACTTCACTGCCATTTCTTGCTCATTCATAGTCACTAAACTCATCAACACTTCATTGAACTCATATCTCTTCCAGTCTCTCTCTTTCAAACTCAATCTTTTCATAGTGCCCATCAACTTTTTTGCCTCAAATCCATCTAAATCAAAGCTCCCATTTAGTCCACCATCTCTGAAGCTAAACTTATCACCTTGATGAACAAGATTGACGGCAGTGAATCCTGTTGAGAGGTTAACTTGTTGGATATTAAACAGGTTTCTGTAGCTATTGTTTTTGAAGGCAAGAGAATGATTGATAACCAAAGGAGACCGTACAAGTTGAGAGGTTGGACGTGGATTTGCAGAACAAAACATCATCCCTCTCTTGTAATAAATCGACAACTTCAATATGAGTAGAGTAGTTCCACTTATCTACACGACAGGTGCGGTAAGTCTAATTATGTGGACCCCATTTCATTTCTTGATAAAGGATCCGTGTGTGTATATGTATATATACACACGTACAACACCAACAAAATCAAAGTTTGTGGAGCTAGAGTAATGAGGAAAATTAATTTACTAATCAGTAAGACATTATATATAACATCTATCAGTAGTGTAGCTTGTATCTTTAACATGTATACATATAAGTAATAATTATACAACTCTGGAATCTGTTCAGAGGAGCAGAGGTCTGCTAAAAGCCTGGAAGAACTTGGGGTTCTTCGGATCCGGAGTCTTATTATATCTTGCACCAATCTTGTTTAGTGTCCATATTGTTGCTGCTGCAACCCTTTTAAGCAAAGATAGGCTTGAAAACTTCCTGAGGACTTTACCAAACCCAGATGCTGTTGGCATCTTCTTCCGTGTCTGAGTGACCATTTTTTATGGTTGCTTGTAAGCATTGAGCAGTGGCAACAGCCCTGGTGGTTACTAGGATTAGAACATTCTTTCCTATAAACCATCTATTAAGGATTTCAACTGCTGCCGGAATGCGGAAACTTTCTCCGCCTTCACAACCATAACCAGTCCTGTGAAACTGTAATTTTTTAGCTGCAAAATAAAAGTTTACTAGGATTAGAACATTCTTTCCTATAAACCATCGCAGCTACATGAAAAGACTAATTGGAGTTTTGAAAAAGCAAGCAAAGAGAACGATGTGCAAATAAGTAGAGAATGGGAGTAGATATGAATGTTTATAGCAAGAATAGTGTTCATGGCAAGTAGCAGCTACACAAGAGCAGGTGATTGATAAAGGTGAGTCAAAGAAACTTTGTTAATGAAAGATTTAGTTCTGTAATAAAATAAAGGTCAGATAAACTTGCAATAGCATTTTGAAAATCCACCTGAGGTAATCATATAAACAGTACACAAGGCCGTATAAGAGCATCTTCAATGCTCCTGTCAATTTGATAAATTGTATAGCCACGTTAGAATTATTCATAGAGGTTTATTCAAACTTAACTACAGTGGTTTAAAATATTTAATCTGTGAAGTTGATGTGTCAACCATTAAAGTAGACTGTGTCTACCCAAACTTCTACATTTAGAGGTTTTAATAGACAGTGTCTATTACGTGAAAGTTATTAATTGGTGATATTCATTTTTTTTCTTCATTTTTTATTAATAAATAATTATTTAATAGCATTGAAAAACATAACTGTTCAGATATTTCAATTATGATTTTTCGTATTTCACATATTCTATTTTTTTTCTGCCACATCAACGTAAACAGTCAGAAGCATTGGAGATGCTCTAAGAGGTCGTGTCTAATGCAATCGATGTAGATATGGCCTTGATTGTAGCACAAATGTAAGATCCAAAATCTCATATTGAATTCATAAAAATATTACAGTAAACCATAAAGATAAAACACAATTTCTCATCAGTAACTTCCGCTATTGTTAGACCTTTGAAATTAATTTAGAAGTGAAATGTCAAAACGAGATTGTGATTAGCGGACTGCGAAATTCTTACCTCTTGACTTTCAACTGGCTGGTTGTGCATTGGAAATGTAAAGGACCATGAACAAAGCTGAAATTAATTGTTAGAAATCAATTCAATGAATAAATAAAAAATCAAAGTCACATAAATGAAGACTATAAATGCACAATAAGAAGACTAAAAAAAAAAAAAATAGAGAAAGGAGTCAAGGACTGAAAATGCAAATTATAGCATCAATAAAATTCAATACCTTGTGAAAAATTTCATCTTCTGGCTTGGTGTAAATTATTTCATCATCAATATGACTATTAGGCCTCTTTTTCGGATTTGCTTTCTTTTCGTGGTTTGCATTCTTAATCTGTGATTTTGAATCAACAAAAAGACAACATTTTCATTTTAAAATACAAATACCGTAATTTGAAGTCTATCATAGTTAACAAAAGTTAGAATGCAAAGAACAATTAAAAGATTATGAGAAAATCAACCTTGTATATCTTACTGACTAGAAGATAAAACTTAAAGCGGAAGGAATTCTGGAGCTCTTCAGTAGGCTTCAAGAATGAACCAAAGAAACATAAGTTCACAGCAAAAGTCAAGACTACAAAATAATGCATCTGAACTACAACAATCATCCAACCTCATCTTCTGTAGCCCACGAAACCTCATCAAAGAGTGCATCATAGAGGGGTGGCAAGAGCTGAGGAGGCAGATTAGCCACCCGCTGTGAGACCAAGAGACCCACCTCATGTGCTTGTTCTCCCAACACGGATCTCAACTTAGCCATTAAATCTTTCTCTTGGCATACTTGAAGGAGAAACTCCTTGATTTCCATGATACATTTGTGATCCTGGTACATTATTTTAATTAAGTTACTACAAGTAAGGTCCAACAAACATGCAGGCCAAAGCACCAAAAATAATGAATAATCCCATCGTGGATAATGCATTCTTGTGAAAAGATGCATACACCACAACCCCATCATAATACATAGGTTGAAAGAACAAATTAGAATCTTATTATATGAACCACATCAAACACAAAATAGCCTCCAAATGCAATTGAAAATATATTTGATAACAAAAGTGCACTAACACATATTCTTCTTACATAGCAATATGTTAATAATCCAATGCTATCACTGGAATCATATTAAAATTTGTATCAAAAGCTGGGATGGGTACCTTATATCTTCCCAAGTTAAGAGCACTAATAACGGAATATGGTGTATCATCTTCATCACCCTCTATTTTAACAAGTGTGCCCACAGTGGTTTGAGCTAATATCAGGTCTACAAAATCACTCAAATTCCACTGCTTATCATCAAGGTAATTCTGAAGCAACATCTTAACCCCATGAAAGTCATCAGGCTTTGGATCAAAGAATACAAAATCTGCTTGAACAACTCCCTTCAATGAAGGAAAAAAAAAAGAAAACAAATCTCAAGAACAACTTAAACAACAATCAAACACGAAACACCAATTATTGATCAAGAAGGTACTCACTTCAAATCCTTCATCTTCTGAAGAGTCGGATTGACTACTTCTATCATCCAAGCTTCGTTTACCTGGAAAGAGCACAACATTACACTAACTCACTAGACACTGTCAACATGACTACCACGCAAAATTACTTCTCAAATGAAGAAAATAAACCTGCAGTGCGATGAGGAGATTGCTTAGGCAATTTAGATTTCTGTCCTTGAGACTTGGCTTGTGCTATTGAACGTGCAAAGGGGGAAAATGTGAGGGGTAGATTACTACGTCTACGGGTCATCCTCTTGAACTGCATTAATTAAATTCCAATTCAACCTTTAGAGATCGAACAAACAGTAATACCATCTACCAACTAATCATCACTAAACAAATAATACATTCCTAATTAAAAAAAAAAAAAAAAATCTCGTTAACTTTGTTTGAGTAAGCTAGCAATTTGATCATTACAAATACATCAATCTAGAACCAAACCAAAATCTGAAAACTGTTAAAGAATTAAACATGTTCATTTACGTGAATGATGCAAGCTGAAATTACAACCTGTTAATTTCAACATATAGTAGCAACACCATTTGAGTTATATACAACAACCTAGAGAATAAAGCAGAACTTTAAACCATTCAAAAATTTGGAGATAAACGAACACAATCTTCGACATTTTACAAATTCTACATCCTTAATACCCACCCTAATTCATCATACACACTCATCAATGTATTGAAGTTGGAGTACAAAATAATATAAAAAGCAAACTCGAGAATGAAATTAGAAGTCCCAATTAGGTACCAGATAAAGGATGTGATCGAAACGTCCCAAATTCAACAAGAAAGTGGTCGGGCTGTGACTCTGTGAGCGACACAGAAGAGAAGAACAGAGGAAAACTGAAGTTAGGTTTTGAATTTAATTATAGGATTTGATAAATTACCAAAAAGCCCTAATATTTTTTAAATTTATACTTATATTGAGGATTCTTAGAAACTTGCACTTTAAACCTAAATCTGACCTTGAAATTTTACTACTAGTATTTGATTCCCACCGCCGTCTTGCCTCCGTCGCTCAATCTCCTACAAACTCATCTCCCTCCCAATCCCCTCTTCTCGCAAATTCCCCAGTTACTCACCCCATCCATTCCAATCTCTGCATTTCTTTGTACTTATCAGTAACTTTATAAAATACTTATGACCTCTTTTGTTTCCCATTTGCAGATATTTACGCGCTATCAGGTAACGACATCAAGGTTGGCATCAACATTGAAGTGGATGGAGCCCCATGGCGGGTTTTGGGTACTATTCTTTTTCCCCTTTAAATGAATTGGGAATTGAATTAGGTTGAGTGAGTTAAGGTTTTGTGGTTGTGGGTGTAGAGTTTCTTCATGTGAAGCCTGGATTGAACTCATATGTCTTCCAGACTCTGTCTTTCAAGTCAATCTTTTCATTGTGCCCATCAACTTGTCTGCCTCAAATCCATCTAAATCAAAGCTTCTATTTCGTCCACCATGTCTGAAGCTAAACTTATCATCTTGTTGAACAATATTGATGGCAATGAATCCTGTTGAGAGGTTAACTTGTTGGATAGCTATTGTTTTTAAGGCAAGAGAATGATTGATAACCAAAGGAGAACGTATAACTTGAGAGGTTGGACGTGAATTTGCAGAACAAAACATCATTCCTCTCTTGGAATAAGTCAACAACTTCGATATGAGTAGAGTAGTTCCACTTATATAAACAACAGGTGAGGTGAGTCTAATTATGTGGACCACATTTCATTTCTTGATAAAGAATCTGTGTACACATATATACACAGACATAGAAGCATACACAGATTTTGGGGACAGTGATTTGGAAAATTAATTTATTGACTAATCAGTAAGACATTATATATATATAACTTCTGTAGATAGTATAACTTGTATCTTTAACATGTATACATAAGGGTAATAATTATATAACTCTGGTATCTGTTCAAAGGCGTAGAGATCTGCTAAAAGCCTTGAAGAACTTGGGGTTCTTCGGATCCGGGGTCTCATTACATCTTCCACCAATCTTGTTATTGTCCATATTGTTGCTGCTGCTACCCTTTTTAGCAAAGATAGGCTTGAAAAACTTCCTGAGGACTTTACCAATCCCAGAAGCTTTTCGCTTCTTCTTCTGTGTCTGAGTAGCCATTTTTGATGGTTGCTTATAAGTATTGAGCAGAGGCAACAGCCCTGGCGGTTGTGATTTGGAGACTGCGCCTACACCAGGCTCTGAGAAGCTGCGGCGAAGTATAGCTTGATTCAATTGCACCTCAAAGGTAAGCCTTTCGAACTGATCCAACAATGTGCTTTGCTCATCACCAAACCTCCTTAACACCACTGCAATTTCATCCATGTTTGTGTTGCTGCTCTTTTCATAACTAGTACTCGGAGCCATCAGAGATACTGATCCCGCTATGAAAATATCACTTCACTTCACATTGTTTTATACCATATTGATGTGAGACTGCATATAAGATGTCACTTGGAAGATTTCATGTTTAAGGAATCTGTTCCGATTCTGTATGTGGGTTTTTGGCTTGAGAAGCTGAGATATGGAAGCCAAGCAACAGCTGGAGAGATTTATGTGTATATGAAACAAATATTTGTCTGCTTGGAACTGGAAAAGGCAGATGAAGACTTTAAAGTGTATTGTAAAACAAATTACTCCAGCTAGCTTTTGACTGAAATTCTTGGGGATTTGTAAACCTTTTGACTGGTTTTATTAGCATGTCAAAATTCAATGATATATGTACTGTATACTACTTGATGCAATTCAAATTAAGGTTGGAAATTTTAGTTAAAGTGGTTTATTAGCGTATATGATATTTTAATTAGCAAGATAATACAGAATATTTGGAGCCGAAGTAGTTGTTGTAAGCCAAAGAGTGTTACAAAACACTTTATGCTTACTTGATTATACAAACTATGTTTTATTCTCTCTTCTTTACAAGCGGCTTATGTCTCACAAAAGTTGCACTATCTTATTAGTTAAAAAATCTCACTTTTCAACTAAAGATTTCTTAATGGGCCAGGCCCAGATCTTTAATGAGATAAATGGGCCTCCAAAAACTTACTTAGCCCAAATCATAACGGCCCACAATTTACAAAGACCGCGATTAGAATTACCCGCGTAAAGCCCTAATTACTATCTGTTCAATATAGAAGGCGAAATCGAAAAAATAGTCGTAATAAAACGCCTAAATATTCGTCGTTGAATTTCGATTCTAAACGAAAACCCAAACCCTGCAAAACAAAAGAATATTTCCCTTTTGATCGCAACAAATCTATATCACTTTTCAAATTTTAATTCCAGTTCGTGAGATACTAGCATCTGTTCTTCTGTATAGCTTTGAAGTTTGTAATTTGTGTCGGTTCTTGTTTTTTAGCTGCAAGATCGATGAGCTAATTCGATTTGAGTGGAAATCAATAAGAGATTGTTAGATAGATTGAAAGAGTGAAAAGTTTTGATTTTGTAGCGATGGATAGAATAAATAGAATATTTGTAGTGCTTTTGTTGTTTGTGATTGTTGCAGATGCTTCCAGTGCTAGATTTCGACTCTTAGCTGATGATACTACGTCGAAGAATCAAACAACAAACTCCACCAAACCAGTAATTATCTTCTTTTTGTTTTTTATTTTTAATTTTATGTTTCTCCTCTGTAGCAAAATTAGATTGGAATGTGTGATTAAGGTGGCAAAATTTTTGCATCATCGGGTTGTTTAATTGTTAGGGTTTGGATAGGAATGGAGCACTGGATGATAAGAAGAATAAGACGGAAACAAAGGGGTTATCTGTAAACGGAACACATGTGGAACCTGTATTGAATGACACGAATCCGAAGAGTGTAACTGGAAAGGGAACAAAGAGTAGGGAGAATTCTACTGATAGTAATCCAGTTGTTGAAAAGGGGTCATTGGGGAAGGAGAATGGAACCAAGAATTCAAGTATTTTGGCAAATAATCCTGCGAACAATACAACTGCAGATGGTGGAAAGAATTTGACTAGAGAAAATAGTACTGCTCCTTTGACAAGTCCAGCTAATAATGGAACAAGAGCTGGGAATTTGCCTGAGGGTTCTGATTTGAAGAAAGGTGATGAGGATAGAAAGAAGGAGAAGAATGGCGCGAAAAAAAGCAATTCAGAATCAGGGGATCGTGAAACTTGTACAGGGTTTCCTGACCAATGCACACTGAGTATGATTACTGCTTGCGTGAGGAGCTATGATGAGGGTAATTCTTATTTCTTTTGATATGGTTATATTTAATAGTACTGTTATTTTTCCATGCTTGATGATTGGATTAGGATTACCAAACTGCTATCAAGTAGAATATGTGAATGATAAATATAATAGATATCGACCAATATAAGCTAAATTTCTATGCATTAGGTAGGTAGTTTGGTAGAGCCACTTCTAGCTAGTGGTGGATTAGATAACTAGAAATTTCTTTGCTTGGTGTCTATGTTGGCCCTAATATCTTCAATTCAGCTAGGGGGAATCTTGGGATCCTTGATTAAGAGGTGAAGTGCTAACTAACCTGAGAACTTTTGATGCATCATCTAGTGAATGTTTTGAACTAGTGAAATTGTAAAAATGAATGCTCTTAGTCAAAGGGCAGATCAGAAAAGCTGTTATGTGATGGAGAAACTTATAAGTGATGGTGCTAAATTCACAAATTGCTTTTGGCAACAGATCTGGTGTGATCCGTGACTTATTAGGGTTGATCCATTGTGGTACTGAATATTGATCTTTTGATTAATATGGATTAAAATATTATTCTTTTTGCATTATTATCTTTTTCCGTTTCTTTCTGATGTCTAGATAAAGATTATTAGTTTTCTATGTTTTGGAGTACGTATACATTTGTTCTGACATCCTATATTCAGTTGGCAATAGACCAAAAACTTATGTGTTATGGTCCAATTTGTGGATCGAATCTTCTGGCGACCTTTAGAATAGAATAAACCTTCATGGGAGATGTCTACCTTGGAACTCTAAGAGAGTTGCCTACCTTGAAAATCTAAGGGAGTTGCCTACCTGTAGTTTCTTATAGATAGGAAGAGGTCTTTAAATAGGCTAGAATCATAGTTATAATAGGAAATAAATTCTAATAGAAATAGAATTCATGTTAAGTAGGAGATTAATAAACAAGACAAATCAAATCCAATAAGGAAATTAATACTAATCCTAATCGCTAACTAAAAAATACATAAATTCTAAAACCTTTATTGAATCTATATTAGTTATTGATATAATCTTGCTTGTAATATTACTCCGCCCTTGAAATCAAGCTTGCCCTCAAGCTTGAATATAAATCGGTGTAACATCATCCTTGCTTTTAGGTCGAATGCAGTTCTTTCAGTAAGACCTCTATGCATATTGTTTTCAATAATGTCAACTATTTAAAATTATAAATTATATTATATTAACAGCCGTCCCAATTATGTAAACTATTTAAAATTATAAATTATATTATATTAACAGCCGTCCCCTATCCTTTATTTTTAAAAACTCCCATCTCCGTCCCCGTCTTCGAATCGGGACACGTACCCATTTTCATGCAACATAGACAATAATATTACGAGCAAGATTATATCAAGAACTAATGTATATTCAGTAAAAATTTTAGAATCTATATATTTGTTAGTTAGCTAGCTGTTATATTAGAATTAATATTAGTTTTTCTTATTGGATTTGATTTATCTTATTTAAGAATCTCTTTAAAAGGAATTTCTATTAGAATTAGAGTTTCAAGGTAGGCAACTCCCTTTGTGTTTGAATGGCTGGCAGCATGGTTTCATAATGTATTTGTTATGTTTTGTAATGTATTGTTATGAAATCATATTTGGACAGAGTGTACAGTAATGTATGTAGTTTTTGTGTTTGGATTAATGATATGGTATTGATATAAAACTGTAAAATGACCACATTACCCTTTAATAAGTAGTATTATAATATAAATTGATTTTAATAATTTTCTTCAAGTAATATTTTTAATTTAATTTAAATAAAAATAATATATTATGATATAAAAACTAATGTGATAGATGAGTAAAAATTAAACAAAAATTTGATTAGGTATTTGAAGGTTAAAATTGAAATAATAGTGAAATAATAATGATAAAATGGGAATGTAAAAATATATAACCATGCATACACCCCAAATTGGTGGTTATAAAAAGTGGGTCTTTCATACCCATGAATAACATTAATGAACACTACACTACCATGAATACCTATAAAACAAACATGGTTTAGTTAAAAAATAACATTACCGTACCATCCTTGCCTATCATCCAAACACAAAGAAGGTAGGCAACTCCCTTAGAGTTCTATTCTATCCTATCCTAAAGATCGCCGGATAATTCAATCCATAAATCAAGACCGTAACTGAATTCTGTAATTTTCTTGGTTGAATGTGGACTTGATGATGATCTTCTTTTAGACTCAAGACTAGAACATGATGGTGCTGAAGGTTTCACAGTGTTTAAACTTGAAGATGATGGTGCTTAAAGTTTCAGAGTTTCCATATGATAATCATATCTATATATGACGAACAAACAGATTCGATGCCTAAGTTTCTTTCATGAACTCTGTACTTTTCAGAGCTTTAAGAGGTTTAAATTTGTGTAATCTCATCTTGGGCATTCTTGATTTGGTGTTTCAAAGGATGTTTTAATAGCTTGAAATATGGTTTTGTAATAATTATCTTATAATAACTGCATCTTTTACTTGCTTAGTTATCTTACAATAACTCCATCTTTTATTGGTGAAGTACTCATTTATCTGCCAAGAATTCATCCACATTTAATCCGTCTTTTTCTTCTTGCAATTTCCAGGTAGCGGAAATCTGTCTGTTCTAGTTCAAAATGTAGGAAAAAAGACTTTGACAGTCAAGCTTACTTTCCCATCTGCGGTTGAGAATCCCAGCAAGGAGCTTAAATTATCCAGGCACCAAACTCAAATGGTAGGTCATTTTGCTTCAACCCAACTTTCTCATATTAGTGTGGACATCTCTCTTCTTCTTCTTTCTCTTTTTTTTTTTTTTTTTTTTTTTTTTTTTTTTTTAAATTTTATTTTTTAATAGGAAGCTGTGATTTAGTGCTGGACGATGAAAAGTTGAAAATGGTTTATATTATGTTTAGTTTTTCGTTTTGTTGTCTGGGAAGCCAAATACTTTCCTCACCAAGTTTTGATGAAATGATCCGTTGATATTGATGGGAGACATGAATTGTAAGGAAATATTAGGATTCAGTGTTGAATAAAACTACTGTGGGGGTTATAGATACTATATTTGATTGCCTCAATTACTTTTCCTTTTAACCTTTTTCTTTTTTTTTATTTATTTTTTTTTATGCAACTATCCTTACCGATTCAGAAACTGTGCATTTTCCCTTTTCCTGTCTGTGGTCTGTAGAAGCAAATCCAAGTCCTGACTCACAGTTGAATACTTTTCTTATCAAGTTTTGGTGATCAATTGATACTGGTGGTATTAGTATGAATTGAAAGGAAATACTAAGATTTAAGTGGAGGATAAATCTACTGAGGTTATAGATAGTATGTTTGATTGCGTCGGTCAGTTTTCCAATGAAATTGTCCTGATCCAGAAACCATGAGTTTTCCATTTCTTATCTATGGAAGCAAATCCAAGTCCTGATTTACATTCTATTGAATGATTACCTTTTTGTTTTGTTTCATTTTGCAGATAGACAAATTGCTCAAAGTTGGAAAGAGCCTGCAAGTGATACTAAATGTTGAAAATGAAAAATGCCTACTTCACAAGCCTCTTGAACCTAAACAGGATGTTTATATGCACCTCCCTTCTTTTGACCAGCTAGCGACTCTGGTCAATGGTGCATACTTTCTGATTCTATCTGTTCTTTTATTTGGAGGGATATGGGCCTGCTGCAAGTTTAGGAAGAGAAAATATCATGATGGAGTCCCATATCAAGAACTTGAAATGGGATTGCCTGTATCAGCTTCCGCTGCCAATGTAGAATCTGCTGAAGGTTGGGATGAGGGTTGGGATGACGACTGGGACGAGGACAATGCAGTGAAATCACCTGGGGGGGCACCTCATGTAGGAAGCATTTCAGCAAATGGTCTTACTTCTAGGACTACAACGAAAGATGGTTGGGAAAATGATTGGGATGATTAGGACTCCACTTTACACTCTACCAACAGAGAATACCCACAGTTGTAACTATGACGCAGATGCAGATGAAGAGCGCTAAAAGGAAAGGTACACCTAAACTAGGAGACTTCATATTTAGAACGTAAATCAATTTTCATACGTTCCTCATTGACATCAATTTTCATACGTTCCTCATTGACAGTAGCAGTTTGTCATATACTAGCGAGTGCCTAAAAGTAGATACATCACACCATTTTAACATCATCATAGAACATTAGGTGATGCGTTTTCCTTCTCTGGCATTTCGTCGTGTACAATTACCAGCTCTCACCAATGCCACTGGTGGTTTTGTTTCCTCTCCAACCGTCCCGATCTCAAGCGAACATTTCCTTTGAAAAAGTGAGATTCCTTATGAATGGAAAATTCTTGTTTATTGTCTATAAATTTATTATGTGTATACATACATCTGATTCATTTTTCTTCTGTTTTTAGACTTCATTGAGGTTACTTGATGGGTATATATTCTAGCTTTTGGCTTTCATGGTATATTTCTTTCTATCATTGGGGTCATATCATCATCAACCAAAGTTCATGATCTGTAGTAGATACTATCATAATCTGACTAGATTACTGTTAGTTGTGGTCTACCATTAACTTGGAGATCCTCTTTTCAGATTTTTGGCTTTGTGCCATCTCTTTCGCAACTAGTCACCAAGTTTTGTCCAACTGCTTTTTTATAACCATATTGAGAAAGCTGATTATTCGGCTTCAGTGATGATTTTTTTTTTTTGTTTTTTTCACTGGTAGTGATGTGGGAAATTTTAATATAAACGTGTAAATGGCCGTGAACATGAAGCCTTTGAAAGTTGTCAAATCTATTGTAAATAAAGTCTTTGAAAATAACCATAGGCTTATCATTCTGTCTCTCCAAAAGTAAATATTATATTGCCATCTCCATCTTTGTTTCCAAAGCACATCACTTCTCAAATTTCAAGAACAAAACCATACTGATGATCTTAGGTCACTTCTGGTTTGAACTGCACATCAATCCAACATTTCACACTTCTTATTTCATTTATCTGTGCAATGTTTTGAAATCTTTTAATGATGCATGAGCCATAAAAGCCTTAAAAAAAGGTTCTCATGGCAAAGACAGTATGATTGTTGTCCACTAAAATATCTACCCACTTCTTCTCATAAAGTCACCAAATAAATGCTTTTAAGGGACCCCCTACTTCACCATCCCTATTTCTTTTGATTAGGTTTCCTCGGTGTCCAACACCTTGTTATTATATTTAAAAACTTCACATCTAAGGCTTAATTATTAACTATGCTTGCAAAAACAGATACATCAATGTGTTTACCAACTTTGTATCACTATGCATTTCCTCTTATTATTACACCACTGCGCATGACTTGTGTTTGATCATGTTCAGCACTATGAGTATATGCATGAAATCAATCCACTCTTTAGTATTAAAGAAGCAAAGCCAATACTATATAGATTGTGAGTATACAGAAGACACAACCAATATATGCATATAAACTGAATAATTAATTTTATAACATCAAGTCCAACCGGTGAAAAGGAATCCAGCAACTGAAACTATAAGATTTTTCAAGGAAACAAAGTAAACAAATGCAATGCCAATAACATAAGAACTGCAAAACAAATGAACATCAAACAATCTATTCTCTTCTGTAGGCTTTTTGACAGATGATCTGGATTCGTCTTCACCGGAAAACCTTTTCTTCATTTGCATTTTCGGCTTCCAATTCTACATTTTTCATACCAACTCTTCATGCCCTTCTAAAGGGCATTGAATCAGCTCCAAAATATTAACCACTTCTTCCATATCAGGCCGGTTTGATGGCACTTGAGAAGCACATATTAGGCCTAGTTTTATCACTGGAATCGCCTCGTCTGCTGGAAAATTACCACGAAGCCTGCTGTCGACACATTCTTCCATTTTCCCATCCTCTAATGCTCCTCTAACCATGTCGCATAGAACCACCACATCGTCCTCCATGTATTCCACTGGTCTCTTACCAGTTACTACCTCCAGGACCAAGATTCCGAAACCATAGACGTCACACTTTTCAGTTATCTTCACTGTTCGACAAGCAAACTCAGGAGCCATGTAACCAAGTGCACTCTGGATTTTGCTGCTTAAGATGCAACGGTCTAGTGTTGGTAACAGCCTTGCAAGACCGAAATCTCCTATCTTGGTCTCACCAGAACAATCTATCAGAACATTAGTTGATTTCAGATTATAGTGAATGATGTTCATTCTGTGCAGATGAGCCAAACCTTTTGCCATTCCAAGGATTATGTTGAACCTTTGGCGCCAAGAAACACAGTTTCTACTAGTACCATCATGAAGATGCTTAAACAAACTCCCATCAGAGACGAATTCGCTAATTAGGAGCTGCAATGAGGGGGTCCAGTAATACCCCTCCAGCGCCACAAGGTTGGGGTGCCGTATCTTCCCCAGATTCTTCATTTCCCTCTCGAACTCATCTTGTGACTTGATCAAACCTGTAACTGTTAGCTTCTTTATGGCAACGGGACGCCCATCTTGCAGCATTGTTCGATAAACAACTCCAAAACCACCACGGCCAATTTCACAGTCCTTGTTGAGCAGTGCTTCTGATCCAGCAACAAATTCAGCATCTTCAGAAAACATAACAAGCTTGCCATAGTTAGGATCCTTGGCAGGAGAACAGCTATAATCTTCTCCACCAGATAATGCGAGAGCTGCAGCAGCACGTGACATGGAAGACCGAACATGGATGTTAAGCACAGTAATAGCAATTACCCCAACAGTGATTAATGCTGCTGCGCCGATGGCAATAAGTGCAGATATACTGAGTACAATCTTGCGATGGTGGTTCGGTTTGCCATTAGATGAGTCAGAAGAGTTGGGGTTGAGGACAATAGGCTTAGGGTGAACTGAAGGGCAGGAGCGGTTGACAACAGAACCACATAGGGAGGGGTTCCCCAAGACAGATGAGAAGGAAATCGTGTTGAAGAAACCCCCAACTGGTAGTTCTCCTTGCAGATGATTATGGGATATATTGAAAGATGCTAGGTGAGTAAGATTTGTCAGCTCTTTTGGTAAAGATCCTGAGAGATGGTTCAAAGATAGGTCTACATATTGAAGGTTGCTCAGGTTTGCAATGCCAGCAGGTACTGAGCCATTGAGGTTATTATGAGACAGTACCCTGATAAAAAAATTGAACAGAAACTAGTAAGAATACTACATCCTTAATAACACAGACAAGCTATCATAACCAACATCTCATTCTCCTATAAAATTATGAATGCAAGCGAAAGGTAACTATCAGAATCATATAGCAAATAATAAAACTTCATAGTTCAAGCACTCGAAAATGAATTCAAACAGAGTATAACTTACAGAGAGGTGAGAGCAGAACAGTTCTCAATCTGAGCAGGAATTTTCCCAGATAGAACATTCTTCTGCAGCCTCAGCTCCTTGAGCGAAACAGCGCCTCCAATTGTAGAAGGAATGTTACCATTGAGCTGATTCTCACTCAAGTCAATAACTTGAATCAACTTCAATTCTCCAACGTTTGCAGGAATGGCACCGGATAATTGGTTTCTGGACACATTCAACATTGTCAAGCTGCTCTTGAGAACCCCAATGCTATTTGGAATCTCACCAAACAAAGCATTTGATGACAGATCCAATGCCTCAAGACCACCATCTCTACTCTTATTGAACGAAAATTCTGGTATGCCTCCGCTCAATCTGTTACCTGAAACCGACACACCGTGCAACCCCATCTTGAAAATCCAAGAAGGTAGATTGCCAGTCAACTGATTCGAACTAACATCTAAAGACACCAGATTCACACAATCAGATAATGAATCAGGTAACCCTCCAGAGAATTCGTTTATAGACACATTCAACACCTTCAACGACTTAAGCTTCCCTATCGAAGCCGGAACTCTACCAGATAATTTATTCATTGAAAGATCTAAACTTTCAAGACTCACCAGCTTCCCAATCCAACCAGGAACCTCACCAGACAACAAATTCCCATGTAAACTAATCGAAACACATGAATTCAACCTCTGCAATGAATCCGGTAAATTCCCAGACAGCGAATTCAAGCTAAAGTCGATGGCTTTCAACATTGAACAGCCTCCAATATCATCTGGAACTTCCCCAGTAAACCTATTCTTTCTCATATTGATGCCTCTCAAATCATACAAACTCGCAATCCCTTCAAAAATCTCTCCTTCAAGTAAATTATCAGACAAATCAAGCGACTGCAGACCTCTCAAATACCACATTCCACGAGGCAAATCCCCAGAAAGCGAATTAGAAGACAGATTAAGAGAAACCAATGAAGAACAATAGCTCAAAGAATCAGGAATCTGACCAGTGAGATTGTTGTGAGCAAAAGAGACCTCTTTTAACGACCCACATTGTCTAAAAAGCTCATCAGGAATGGTCCCTGACAATGCATTTCGACTGAAGTCAATAACTTGGAGAGCCCAAAACATAGAAAAATCAGAGTTTAAAGAACCGGTGAAATTGTTGTTGGAGAGAACAAGGACTTGAAGTGACTGCAACCTCAAAAGACCACGATTAATATGCCCAGATAAAGAAAACCCAGAAACGGATAGATGGGTCACCCTATTCGTTTTCGGGTCACATTGAATACCGACCCAGTTACAAGGACTATCATCGTCTTCACTCCAAGAAGCCAACTTGTTTTCTGGGTCTTCAAGACCAGCTTTAAACACAATCAAACCCAAAACGTCGTCGTTGAAAGTGGGGTCTGAAGATTGAACATGAAAAGGCAACAACAACAGAAGCAAAAATAACACATTTTGGTGTTTACCCATCTTCGAAAAGGATCAGACTAACTCACCATTAAAGACAAAAACGAAGCTTTTGGAGAGATATAGGTACAAACAGACAGAGACAGAGACTAGTGTTATAACGAAAACAGAGAAAAGAACAAAATCATCAAACGACCACTGTTTGTATTCTCAATGAGAAAAAACGTGATGAGTGATAATAAAAGTGTAGAAGAAAGAAAAAAAACATCATCTTCGGTTAAAAAAGTGGGGGGGTGGTGTGTTTAAGAAGACAAAGACCAACCCAACCAAACCAAACCAAACTAAACTAATAGAAGTAGAAAGTGTTGTTATATGATCTATGGTGGGGTTGCCGTATTAGGCGGAGAATGGAGTGGAAAACCGATGAAGAAGAATCGGAGGAACATGTCCCTCTGTTTTCTAGTAGAGTGAGGGAGTGAGAGTGAGAGTGAGAAAATCTGTGAACAGGGAAATTATAGAATACAGAGAGAGTAAAGCAGAAGCATTAAAAGCTCCTTCAACGGAGAGTGATTACACATTTTGTCAGTCTTTAAATATTTTTTTAATTTGTGTTTCTTTTTTTTTTTGGTCAAAGAAGAATCCAACGTGTAGCTTTTGTGAGGGAACTTTCTCATTCCTTTGATAGACACTATTGTATCTGTAGATCATTTGATTTGCAATTTTGGTTTGAATAGGAAGACATCAAATCTGTAAGCTATTGGATTAAAGAACGTTAATGTGGACAGAATTGGAGGTGGTGTTTGACTGTGTTTTGTTTTGTAATATACAGTAGTGACTTGTTTGTTTGTTTTGACTTTTGAGAGAGAAGAGAGAATAGAAGTGTATTAACATGTGGAGTTAATGACTGTTGTTGGAAGATGGGAGGCGTAAATGCCGCGGAATCTATCACCTTCATGACTGCACATCGGTTTTATCATTTTATTTCTTCTTGAACCTCACAATTTTCCCAAATTTCATTTTAATTATTACCGGATTATGTGAATAAAGAAATTTTCTCGTTTCTTTCTCTTACAATCGTGATCGTCGATCGATCCATTCATTTATACATGTATTGTATTGTATGTAAATTTGGATTTTATATTAGATCGAACAATCAAATCTTGAGTGAATTTTCCAAAATTTATTGTATTTTTGAATGATTTTCATATAGGGTATTTTGATAATTTTAATTTTTTTAAAAAAATTTATAAATAAATAAAAATTTAATTTTTGGAAAATTATAATTTTTTTTTTACTAATATGACAAATATGTGATAGATTTTTCCAAATCTCCCTTTTTGATTATTAGGTTTTTCAGATTCCTTTCAACAAATTTGTTATTGAGTTTTTGTTTGAGTTTATACCTTTTGGAGGATTGTGATCTCAATTCTCAGTTTTAATCTTTGGAATATTGGTTCAATTAAATTATAATCAAAAGGGAGAAATCCAAAAAACCTACACATGTTTGTCTAAATATCCAAAAAATCACCTGAGTTTAAAAAATATCCAAAAAAACCCTATTAACATTATTTGAAAATCGATTATTTTCCACTTTCGTTAGTTTTTCCGTTTTGTAAAACCGTTGACCGGTTTTACTTTGGCATTGGCTTATTTAACTTTAGGCATATTCGTTACTTCATCGTTAAAGAGAAAAACATTAACAATTAAAGAGAAAAACATTAACAATTTCGTGGTGACGAAAATATCGAGTAATCCTTGCTCTCAACCATCTTCACAACTTTCTCACTTAGCACAACGAAGCCTTGCGTGGGATAGGATATAAAGAACCAATATTTTAGTTATTTTAAAATTATTTAAAAACTGTAATAGTCAAATATAATAATTAATATTTTTGTTTGTGATGTTTGCAATAGACAAGAAGAACTATTAGCGTGCTTGTCTTATGGTTTGTTTTCCTCTATTTGGCAAAGATAAAGTACTTTGTATTTGTATTTGTTTGTTTTTCACATTTAATGCATTTATATTTTCTATACATATAACTTGTGAAATTTATTTAACTTCTATTGATTTATTTAGATTATTTAAGTACATGCAAGAGTATATTTATATATCACTTAAATAGGATAAAGGTAAATATGACCCTTCAACAAGGTCTCTCAATTTTGAAAATAGGGTAAAAATATAAATACCAGTTAAATTGATATTTATAATATTTTTCAAAATAAATTGAATAAATAGTTGAATATCCAAATTTATAAAAATAAATATTATGCAATTTTAAAAACAATAACATTAACGGTTAAAGGGTATAATTGTCATTTTCTCATTCATTAAAGATATTAACAGCTATGGACATGGGATTCCGTGAGAGTTGACACCAAATAGGATTTTGGGTATTTTTCATATTTATGTGGTTTTTTGGGTATTTAGGTAAATATGTGTAAGTTTTTTGGATTTCTCCCTAATCAAAATTAAGAAGATGATTTTTAAAAAACCTAGACAATGGAAATGGATAAACTGTTTTACTAGTATTGAAAGTGAACGAGTTCATGAACTAAAGTATATAAGTAAAAAGGGTTAACTATGTTGTACTCCAGCTAACCTTTTACAATCACTTTTGGCTTTGAACTTCAAACAACCCTCAGCTTTTTAACATCTAATTTTGTAATAGTGAAATGCTGTAAAATATAATAGAGAATGGTAGTTTGGTAACTTCATACTCATTGTCGAAAAACTGAAAATTTTTTATTTTAAATTCAACTCCTACCAGCCATACGTATTTTAGGTTTGGTGAAAATACTTCTTAAAAAAGCCTAACACACACAATATATTTTTTTCTATCGCCAAAAAATAATCAGAGAGAGGAGAGAGAAGCTCTGCTCATCAAAGAAGAAATCATTGTCATTTACGTCATTATAAAATAGATAATAAGGGCATGTATAGTGGCAAAGGGAAAATTGGGAGTAAAAAGGTGGGGGCCCACCACTTTTAAACCATATTTTATCCCTTCTTTCCACTATCTACTCCAATCATACTGCTCATCAAACTCATTTTATCCGGCCCTTCCCTTTTCCCCTCAACCCAAATTAATCCCTTTTCCCCAAAAATACCTCCACATTACCCACCTACTCCAACCATTTTACCCCAAAAATACCATTTTCCCCCCAAAAATGTTCCCCGATTGGAGATGCTCTCCAATGTTGGTTAATGATAATATGAATTTATGCATATTTTTTATGTAACAAACGGAAATCGGGGGCTAATAGTTAGAGTGTCTAAGGTGATCAGTATAGGAGCACCTAGTAAAGAATTTGGGAATTTGTAAAAAAAAAAAAAAGCCTAATTTTTCAAAACTACAGTGTGGCGGAGGGTGGAGGAGGGTATAAAGAAAATTTCCTACATATAAATGGTCCTCTTTTTACCCTAATCATTATCATTCTAAGAAAACTCAATACAAAGCAGTGATTTCCCTACGCTGTTTTCTCTAAACCCGCGACGATAGTCGTAGAAAGTATAAAGGTTGCAACTGTAGCATTTTGTCGAGCATCTCGAATCTCAGTGGACAATTTCAGAGTGTAACTGTTGGAAAAACACGGCTAGCTTTGATACCACTTGTTGAACAAATCGGTGATCCATTGCAGTGGAGACGAGTATTGGTAACCACAAAGTAAAACAACATACACAAGGCAAGAAATAGAGATAGAAAATAAGACGCAAGGTTTTTACGTGAAAACCCAAAACGGAAAAAAACCACGGCCGTCGAGACGACGAGAGACTAATTCACTATGTAACAATAAAGCAACAGTTACAACTAGAATATCATTCTCTCACTCCCCCAATCCAATTACATTGGTTACAGTCTCACACAAGCTCTCCTCATATGGCTCTCATAGGATAACAAGACTCAATCCTAAAACTCAAGATCTCCATGGTTTCCATGGTACCCAGGCCCCCATAGGGCACCTCCCAAACCTAGCCAACTAGATCTACATTATTCTCTCAGGATATCTAATAATAGATACAAGCACCATATTTATAGCATTAGATTACTTATTCACAAAGTAATCCTAAACCATTAAGAAAACCTTTTCCTATTTAGGATTCTCAAGGATCTCTTTCCTAATTAGAATCTCACATTAGGAAATACCATTCCTAATCAAATATGACACTTTCAAAACAGTCTTCGAGTCTTTTTCTAATTACAAAATAATTATGGATATACCAGAATATACCCGAATTCTTCTCACAATCCTAACAGTAACATCGTCCTTTCGTTTCTTTAATTCCATGACTCTCGATAAGTGACAAGTGTTCTAGTCCTTAAATTGATAGGTTGATTTTCGGGTTATGTTAAAATAGAGTTTGTATATCGCTTTTAAATTCGTGTAATCAATACAAGTTGTCTCTTGATGATCCGATTGTTAAAACTTTCTGTCCAGTTAGATGTCATTAAATCCTAACCCTATGTGTCATTTTGATAGTATGATTGATGTGCATTCTATTGTCCGTAGAAGATCAAACTGCGGATGAGAACCAGTTGGAGGTGTGATCGACTTTGCTTGTGGACATCCGAAGTGAGGTTGACATCCTCATTTTTTATTCCATAGATTGTATGATGTGTACTTTTGCATATGTGCGTTTAGTTTATTATGCTGTAATTGGTTAAAATTGTGTAAAACAGGAAACTAGAACATAATTGTGTTATACTTGTTATATGATATAATCTGGTATCACATAAGCTACTGAAAATGAGTTACCATATGATTCAGTATGATCTGTAAATAACATGTGCACTAAGTTACTGCCTTTAGGATAACGATATTAGGTGAATATATGGCATACCTAGGGATAGAGGTACCTCATATAGAAATTGTGAATTAATAGCTTGAAGTGCCTAGTTATTACCGCAGACAGAATCGGCTTTGGTCATACAACTATAGTTTAACATGAACACAGTGGTATGATCCCACTTTCTGTAATAGCAGACTTTGGGCAATGATTGTAAAAACTGAACAGGAACTGTTATTGGTAAACTGAGTATATAGCTGAGACTTGTTAAACTGATGTTCAGTCATGATTGAATGTGATGTGCTGAAACTAAAATTAGTAAAATTATCAATTGTGTAAGCTGTTTGAATTATTGAACTGGATATAATTAAGTGGTTACCTGAATTGATTTCTATAATGTGTTGTGTAAGCTTGAAAACTAGTGTCGTAAGTAGAAACTAGTGAACTGTCGAATTATAGCTGAAATAAAATTTTATAAACGGAATTAATACAGAACTTATACATTAAAATTTAGCGGAACCATTGTCTTCATAGTCGTAGGGTTATATTGGTTAGCTGGATTAATAGATAGTCTGATATATGGCCTTCCTAGTTATTGTAATAGCTTTAGTAGACCTAAATAAGTAGACTATTAATAAATTGACATGGTTAAATTGTTTGTTGGCTTAACAAAAAAAAAAATAATAACATAACCTGCTGTTTGTTAGAAGTGATTGAAATGTATTATGATTGCTATAAGGAGTCCTAAAAGACTCATTAAAAGCTGCATTGTATGCTCCCATGTTAAAACTGAGTCTATGTTCATATGTGTGCGGGTGTTGGAATGTGATTGTGTTAACTAGACTAAATGAAAGTCTAACCCTATTGTCTTTTCTCTTTATGTTTTTTCTATTATATGGAAAAATCTCATATGGGTACAGGTATCTCGATCGCTCAGGCGATATTACATTAAACCGCAAGCATGTATCGACATTATTTTATTTTTCTTTTATTGCAACTATTGCTAATTATTTTATAGGACTTAAAGTTGTTTTTATTTGACTATGCATGAATAATTTTTTAATATTATTTTACTTGGAAATTGTAATTTTTATTAAAGAGTTGTAATTCATATTGTGTCCTTCCGGATTTTTTTTAGTTATGAATATTGGATTTTGGATTATTAAATTTTGTGCTGTTATAATTGTTGGAATTGCTGAATTGGAATCCATATAGTGTATAAATAGGTCGCATGACAGGTTATGTAGTATCGTATTATGTAACGACCGACTCCGCATCCTGACTTCTACTAGGGTTGTAACGGCAAACCCCCATCCTGGTAGAACCATGATTAGGAGTCTGACGCCACACAATAAGTGTAGAAATATAATAGTTGAATAATCCAAAATCTCAAAGTTTATTCCAAAGTCTTCAATAACCCATAAAACAGTCATGCAGTCTAAAAATCCTAAGAAACATAATAAAGTCAATGTCTAGTATGTCTAAAAATAAAACAAACAGTACAATCCCAAAATAGTCCAGTACAAATGTCCAGAGATAAAATAACAAAACTATATGAACGTGCTAATGATGTATGCCGTGATCCAAATATGAGACAATGCCTAAACAATCAGGGTACTTGCACTCAACCTGGGATTTTACTCCTAGATTACAGAATAGGAAGAAATAAAGGAGACGTTAGACTATGAATTAGTCTAAGTTAGCGCTCACGTTCCAACACACATATACAGAGTGACCTAAACTCGACTCTAATCATGGGAGCATGCAATGCTCTACAGACTCCCTAGAGTCCACTATATCAGTCAACACACCAATCATCCTATCAATCAACAGTTTATTAATTATATTCCTTTAATCAAAACTCAATCATCTATTATCTATATGTTCCTACACGTTCAATTATCAAACTAAAAATAGGCTCATAAAGTTCACGGTTTAAGATCCTATTAATTTATAGGGCACAAGGATTACGTCTTCGGGGGTTCCGTCATTAAAATTTCATTCCTAACAGTTTAATTAATACTTTCTGATGGAGGTTCAGTCATTAAAATTCCGTTTCTAGCAGTTTAAGTGCGGCTATTTAGCTTTTACAATTTTAGTTACAAATAACAGGAAAATCAAACAGCTGGTGACCTCTTAATTAAGTCCGGTTCAAACATCAATCACAGTCATTTACCATTCATTAATAGTCCATTCACAGTCCAGCAACCAGAAATAGGATTTTGTTTATTAACAGTTTAACTAGTTAAATTACAGAATTATGCCCAAAGCAGCTAACAACGGAAAACGAGATTACAGTAGCAGTAAACAATATGTCCAAAGCTCAGTAAACAGTATCAGTATAGTAGTTTCAACTACAATAAGTATAGGCATTTCAAGCCAATTATTTCAGTAGTGAGGATCCTCTATCCCTAGGCATGCCATATATTCTACTAATAGACTAACTAAGGGGAAAACTCATAGTTCCGTTTGTTTACTATTTTAACCAAATTATTTAAGTACCGGAATATCAGGTTCAAGTGTATGAGCGTTACAAATTCAGAGGACAGTTAAAATCTTATTTTGTCAGTTTATTATTATTATTAACAGGCAGTTTATTGTATTTAATTATTATCATTAAATAGGGCAGTTTGGGAAACAGTTTCACAATACATCAATTCACGACACATGCATAAAACAAGCAACATACATCAAACATCGTATTGAACCAAAAACGAACTACTAACCAATGGCGGCAGAATCAATGGCAACGCGAATAACAGACGACTACTCCTCAGCCCGAGCAGTTCCTTCCTTCTGACCCTCTGCAGAACGATACCAAAAAATATTATTCACAGAATACGGGATTCCAACCGAAACTTAACCCAACAGAATTAAACCCTAATCGAACTGGACAACCCCTTAAAAACCTACAAACCGATCCTACAGAGCAACGAAACTTACTAAACCACTCGGACCGTAGAGTCACCGCAATCCACGACGTCTACCGAAGAGAACCCCGATAGAAAACCCAACTGAAAGAATTACGATTATGATATCAGCGACCGAGATCAGCATAATAAACCCAGAATACGAGAGTATAGCAGAATGGACTTACCAAAATTAGAGACCTCAAACAAAACCCGATCGGAACCCTAACAGAACTCTAATTGGAATATAGAATCGTAGAATGGAACTTATGCGTAGATGCAGAGTACTGACGTTAGAACAAAAAATGGAACACAATAACAGAACATAATCTAAAGAGACTTACCAGAACCAAATTGCGGCGGAGACTCAATCGAACGATCGCTCTGACTCTCACGGTTCTCACAGTTCTAAATCGTGAAACGAGGTAGGAATGAATTGTTAGGGTTTACAATAGTTTTATAGGGTGTCTAATATTAAAACCCCCTCCCCACACTCAGGAAAAATTGCAAATTTTCTTCAGAACTCTGGACAAATTCAAAAAAAAAACTAAGTTAATACACAAGCTACTAAGCCCTAAAACGATTCATTACAAGGGCGGTAATTTGTTGTTACAATTTATGATAAAAAAATTAACTCTTTGTGAGCATTTTGATGTGTTCGGATCTTATTTTAGTCAATTTGAAGACTTTGAGAGCATTTGGAGGACATGACATTGACGCAGAACGGAAGCGAAAAATAAAATATAAGACTGTTTAGACTCGGTCACGAGTTTTGATAGACTAATTATACTCGGTCACGAGTGTTAGGTGACCAATTTCGTTTGGTCGGGACGATAAAACTCCCTAATCCAAGGGAAGATAAACCCTAATCCAAGGGAAAAATCTATTTCAGAGAAATAAGATATTAAAAAGTTGAAAGATGAAAGATGTTTAATTTATGAAAAGGGAGCCCCTTATATAGGGGTTACAACCTAGATATAATGGAAATCCTTTTAAGAAGGAATTTCCTTAATATTTTAGAAAACCTAAAAAGAACACAAATAAATCAAATAAGGAAAATAAATCCTAAATCCTATTAAAATAATAAATCCTAAAATAATTACGACTTCTTTCTAATCTTGATCCGGTCCAAGTCTTCCATAAAATTTAAAACTAACTGATCCGCATCATTCCCTTCCACTTTAGAAGAACTCGTCCTCGAGTTCTCATATCAAATATCCTTTGGAGAGTGTCAAATTATTTCCATCTTCTTTTCTTCCACATGTATATTGTCTTCAATAACAATAATTTGAAGATGTCGTGAAGACAAATAATCTTTAAAAAAAATATTTTGGCAACATGATCTAAATCTCTAGATTTCTCGTAGAAAATAAAATGCGCCATTTTTGAAAATCTGTCAACTGTAACAAAAATAGAGTCTGATTCACATTGAGTACATGAAAGGCCGATAACGAAATCCACATCTGCTACTGGCAAAGTGGAATCTACTTCCGCTTCTAGCAAAATTGAGCCTAATTTTGCTTGAGTACATGGAAGGCTGATAAAAAAGTCCACATCTGTTACTGGTAAAGTAGAATCTACTTCCGCTTCTTCCAAAATTGAGTCTGCTTTTGTTTCTACTTTCTCTTCAACTTGAGGTGAATCCTTCTTGATTACAAAATCACCATCAGATTTGATCGTGATCTCACTTGACACTTTTGATGTTATTGTAGATTTTTCTTCCAATTTAGAAGGTTTCGCGGATCCAGTAGGTAAGATCACAATCTTCTTTTTATTCCATCGGAAGTTGTACGAATTATTTTCTCTTTTGTATACAACATTCAGATCAAATAACCAAGGTTGCCCCAATAAGACTCCGCATGTATCAATATCCATAACATCACAAATAACAGTATCTGAGTAAGATTTACCCATCGAAATAGGTACTTTACAAATTCGATTTACTTCAATCAACATACCTTCTTTATTCCAAAAGGCCTTGTATGGTGAAGGATGAGGCTCTGTTGGTAATTGTAGAATCTCCACAAACTTTTCAGCAATTAGATTGTCATAACTGCAACTATCTATAATCATCCTACAAACAACATCCCCAACTCGACAATATGCTCGAAAATTCTCCATCTCTTCTATTGCATCTTCATTATCTCCCATGGACGAACACTGCTCTGATACCAACTGACGCAGAACGGAAGCGAAAAATAAAATATAAGACTGTTTAGACTCGGTCACGAGTTTTGATAGACTAATTATACTCGGTCACGAGTGTTAGGTGACCAATTTCGTTTGGTCGGGACGATAAAACTCCCTAATCCAAGGGAAGATAAACCCTAATCCAAGGGAAAAATCTATTTCAGAGAAATAAGATATTAAAAAGTTGAAAGATGAAAGATGTTTAATTTATGAAAAGGGAGCCCCTTATATAGGGGTTACAACCTAGATATAATGGAAATCCTTTTAAGAAGGAATTTCCTTAATATTTTAGAAAACCTAAAAAGAAAACAAATAAATCAAATAAGGAAAATAAATCCTAAATCCTATTAAAATAATAAATCCTAAAATAATTACGACTTCTTTCTAATCTTGATCCGGTCCAAGTCTTCCATAAAATTTAAAACTAACTGATCCGCATCAGACATATTGGTGAAAAAATTGATCAAACTATTCAATTTTAAAAGCATATTTGGATAGTGAACTTGAAGACGAATCAATAGACGCTGACAGCATGTAAATTGGAGTTCAATAGAGAAAGTTATGGACAATAAAACTCACAGTATTAAAGTGGTCACTATTTGACACTGAGCAATGTGGATACTATAGTTGTGAAGTAGTGTAGTAGTTATTGTAAACTAGTGAAAAGATTTTAAAAACTTCTAGATTTATTGTTATCTCTAATTTTTTTTAATTTATTTTTTTAAATTTTCTTTTAGGATTTTCTATTAGTTTTTAAATCAAAACACCAACCTCTATCAATAGATATGTTTAAGATATTAGAAAGGGACTTTTCTTTCTTTTTTATTTTATTTTTATTCTTATTGATAAGTGTTTAATTATTTCATCTACAACTTTAAAAAGTCGAGACATGCACCCCAGATTATGGTGATCATTATTGATGGGTGAGTTTGATATTATTTCTTTAATTGTCTTTACTTAATGCTTACTTTGACAGACCATCAATTGCATGATATATTTACTTGATAGATGCTTCAGAGATATTTGTTAGGTTAATTAGGGCTATTGAATGTGTATGAGTTTATTGCTATGAATAGGACATAACCTGCATATTTTCTATGATAGATTTATACTCAATGCATAAATTCATTTAGTTCCCTTAGAGATATGGAATTATGCTAAATAGGTAATCTTGCGAGTGTTCGGAAGAAACCACATATAAACTAGGTATCTTGAAAATTGAAATAACATTAATTGAGATTGATAATCATAACTTGAGGGTGTAGTGTTGAACCCCTATCCAGTCCAAGACAATAGCGAGTGTTCCGAACCGCCACGTCGACCAATACAATTACATTTCAAGATCTCTTCCATTTGCCCAAATCAAGTCATCATTCAAAATACTAAACAATCTAATAAATCATTCAGTTGTATAAATCATCATAATACTTTACTTAAACGGTTTACAATGTCAGTACATTAATATAGAACCCAAACTAGGAAATTAGACAAAAATAAGCTCTAGTTTAGGTTTCAAGTCCCCTAGGTAACATTTAGAAGAGTTGGAAAAAAAAGAATAATCATCTATACAAATTTTTAAATATGAAAGATATTAAACAATGTTCATGAAGTAATATGGTAAATGCCATGATGCATCTCCTAGAAAATCATCATACTCTTTGATAGTTACGCTTGATCACTTGTATTACAATTCAGCTACAAAAGAAACAAACAAAATAAAAATAAAAGGAAAAAAGGGGGGGTTAAGCTATTGATACCTACTTCGTAATCTCATACCCTAATAAAGGCAATCAATATGTTGTCAGCCTTTCTTCTAGCCTAAGCAATTAGTTATTAGCCCGGAAGTTGAAAGAGAAAATTAGAGCTAATTAACCCTCAAATTTATTAACTATGAATTGAATGAATAAAACTATGTAAATCAACCCTTTAAATAGGTTAACTATGCCCAAACAAATAAGAAAAATCTAAACAAATATGAATAGGACAACTCATAAAAGTAAAATAATTAAAACAAAAACCAATAGAAATTAAATTATTATCTAACCTTAATTATTAAAAAACAATAATCAAGCTCTAATAATTAGGTTATCATCAAAGTGTGTTTGGAAGTATTTTAGATTGGACAATGCTCAGATTAACTGTTAATAGCGAGCTAATCATTGTCGTCTAGCTATTTTTTAAGAAGTGTGATGCAATTTGTTTTTTGTTACATAGTTTGATGATATAGCCCCTTAATATCCCTTAAACCTCAACATTCTTATTTCCAAAAATAAAAGTTTAAAACCTTTTCTTGACGTGTTAACTCAGAGAGTTGTCAACCTTAAAAAGCCATTGAAGAGCAGTAAAATTTTGATGTGAATACTATGATAAACTTGAAGAAAAAATAGATTGTTGGGAACTTGATGGGTATTCCTCATACATTAATTCTAATTACAATTCGTACAATGACTATAAAAGTGAAAAATATATTGAAGTTATATTTTGTTTAAAAGGATTTTGTTGGAAAATTTAGTCTTGATGGAACTTCGGTGAATATAACAAGAGAAATAGGTAGGTTGATGTCATAACACAAAATTAAAGAGATAATGAGTTCAGAGTGTAAGAAAAATGGATACTAAGATGAGGGTGCAAGATAGAGAAAACTTGGAGTTACGAGTGCAAGACAAAGTTGATACTGATGTGGTGTAATATAAAACCCCCACCTTGGTAGGATCCCTGATCTGGAGACCAACGTTACATTAACTAATAATATTTACAATCACTTTACAATACTACTTCCTTACCTAAGAAACTTTACATTTACAAACATATATTATAGTACAATGACAATAGATGAACAATAGTTTGCAATATATATATATTTACATATTAATAGCGAATCCTAAACTCGAGCATCAATACTAAGCACCTTAGTTTGAATTTCAATGCAACCTAAAAAATAAAAGTAGGGATGAATTGACAAAAGAATAGTAATCCAATATTATCTTTACAAAAACATGAGGTAATGAATGCATGATACAAAGTTCTTAATGGGTTTTGCAATTCTGACCATATGTTTGCTCCATTATTTGGTCACATTTTATATAAAGAAAGAAAACAAAACAAAAACACTAAAAGGAAAAGTTAAGCTGTGGATTCTAATTTATAACCCAAGTTCTAAAAATATAGATACACCGGCATGCAACAACAACTTACCTTTAACATACAAGAACACAACATTAAAGATCCATTTAGGTATAGCTAATATCCCCTTAATTAAAAAAATTATACAATCCATCACCCTTATACATTCATATTTCATAAAATAAGTTAGAATATTATCCATTTATACATTAAAGATCTTACTCAGTTAATTGGACTAGAGTTAGAGAAAAAAATGCATAAACGTTGGTCATCTATGCAGCATGAAACGCACATAAAATTTTACAATTTGAACCGTTAATTTATTTACACTTAAAAGTTATGATATAATGTAATTTAGGAGAAAATTTAGTATTTAAAAATATTTTGGCATAACGGTCTTAGAAGCCCCTGAACTTGATTATATTTTTCAAGTTAGCCCTCAAACTTTATGAAGGGTCAATTTAGCCCATCAACTTTCAAATAGTAGGTTAATTTAAGCTCTTTTACTGATGTGGAGGCTGATCTGGCAGCAAAAAACGTTAACATCAAAATGTCAATTAAGTCATCCACATCAGCAAAAATGGCTTATTTGACACAAAATTTGAAAGTTAAGGGGCTAAATTAACCCTTATAAAGTTAGAGGGCTAACTTGAAAAATATAATCAAGTTCAGGGGTTTGTAAGACCCTTCAGCCAAATATTTTTAAAGTAAAAAACTCATATACACTGAATAAAATTCCAAAACTTCACAAAATGCGTAGTTCTGGGCTGTGTAAGTGTCATGCAAAAGATTTTCTCTTGTTCACAAGTAGCTTAAGCAATTTCTTTGTGGGGATATCTTGTATGAGTCATTCATGAGAGACTCCGATTACGGTTCACTCGCGTACCCGAATGTTATGTGAAACAATTGATTCATAATTATCTTGTGTAGTTTTATTCTAGTGTTTATTAGATTTCTTCATACAAGAGACCTACGACTACTTGGAAATTGGGGAAGGACTCGAGAAACTAAAAATAGTAATAGGTCAATTTTTTGAATGAGAGGTTTGTCAAAGAACACGAACTTGCAGAGGACTCAAATGCAACTAATAGAGTCTTTTGAAATTTTTATTTTCTACAGAATTATGAAAAATAAGTGACACGTAGAGGACTCGAGTGAGGAAAATATATTGTTTTTCGAAATTCTAATGTGAGAGGACTGCGAGTACATCTAACTCGAAAAATGATTCACATTATTTCAAAAATTACTCAAGTTTGGGCAGTTCAATTGAAAACCCAGATCTTTATCAACTAAAATACATAACATTAAGAATTTAGTTCTAAACAATTTCAAAACCTATTCAAAAACGTTTTTAAAGCTTCATTTCCATCATAAAAGCACATAGTTGAAACATATAAAACATATGTTATTCATATTATTAGCATAATTTTTTTTTATTATGTTATGAAGTTTAATCATTTTACATACAATAAGGGCACCAAACCGACAACAATACCATTCCATGTTCAATTTTCTTAATAAGAAATAATTTTCCACTTTCACATGCAAATGTTACCAAAATGCATGATTCACATAATATGGTTAATTTATCATTACAGAAATAATTAACAAACATTTAACCAAAGTTCTCCGGTTAGAACAAAGTCCTAGTTTCATTAAATTGAAGTTGTAATATTGGACCAAAGTTCTGAATGAATTGAACTTAAGTTCTAAAATTTAGCATAACATCGAATATGAATATCCTATTTATGACAACTAAGACAAATCACGATTGCAACTGTGTTGAAATATATTGGCCAACATCTATATCCATCTATTTATGTTGTAATTGATACATGATTTCTATTGATCAATGGTTTTTTATGGATTAATGATAGTTTATTCATTTCAAATTTTCTTGGTCATTGCAAGTTCTGTGCTGACATATATATGCAAAGTTAGAGGGTGAAATTTAGAGTTAAGATATTACAAATTGTTCTTGATAAGTAATAGATCACCAAATGAGTTTAACTTCATTGCAACAGTGAATGAGGTAGAAATTTTCAATCCAGCAACAATGAGGTATTTTAATCAGATATATTCAACAGAATGGTCTTTCCAGGTCATGGATTCAAGAATTAAGTGTGAACATATGACTAATAATATATAAAGTTATTGAATGATATTTAGAAGGAACTTAAATGAGGAACGTTCTTAAGGATAATGGAAGAAATCAAGAAGTTAATGATGTAGCAAATGAGTGCGAGACGTGGGAAAGTTATGTTGAACCATTATCAATGGAAACTTAATAAATAAAAAAAACATCTTATGGAAGATATCACCGTCAAAATTTGTCCGTTGCCCTCATGTACTCGACCCACTTGGTATGGGTTCACTAAAATGATATTCATTAAAGAGCGGACTTTTTTGAGCTCATACTAGCGAAAACCTGTGTCATGTAAATATGGTACGGGTAGCCTGCATGTAGCGCCCAAACCCCCGCTTTACAGACAGATGCAGGGAAACGGATGCTATGACAGATGAACAATAGAACTTACATACAAAGTAACAGCATATATATATATAATGAAAACTGAAAATAATATCAATCTCGTTAACAAAAGAAACATTTCTGAAATACAAACAAAATGTTGAGCGGTACCTTATCCAAAATTTATTCTTAAACCAATTCAATACAAAATCTGGAAACATATTGATTTAGAATCTAGTTTACAAGTGAAATGGTATAATATAACATTGAAATCCAATACAAAATGTGAGCAGAAGCAAATCTGAAAACCAATGTCAAAATGATGCATGAAGTGATATGTGCGTGTCTTTACTACTCCACCTGACTATTTGAACTTAGCATTTTCCATTCCGATACAAAAAAAAAAGAAGAAATAATACAATCAGACTATCGAATTTTTGGATAGTAAGCCAATGCCCAACATCCACAAACATAATGCATCTTAGATTAAAAATTAATCACGATCACAAAACACATGCAATTACCTGTCAACCAGTTGCCTGAAACTGAAGTAAACATAGAAGTAAAAAAGAAATCAAACAGCTTTGAATTGTTCTAAAGCTTCCTAGGTTCATTAATGAATAGTAAGTAGGTCCTCTACCACTTAAAGTGGCTAACCAGATTGACTATACCCTAAAAGGCTCTAAAACTTAAAATTGCCATAACTTATTCGTTTTAAGTACGAATCAGGCTTATAATACCTTTTCGGAAAAGGAATTTCAAGAAGAATAACTTTAAAAGAAAAATTTTAATGGAGAGGCACTTGGCGATACTTGTGGCAATAGGGGAAGGTAGTGCCAACGTATTGGCGATGAAGTTAGCGATACACTAATTTTCCGAAAAGACTTCTAGCGATGGTGATTGACGATACCTGGCAGAAGAGGAAGGCATCGCCTAAATTCTGGCAAGACTGATTGGCAATACATGTCAAAGATAGAAGGTATCGTTCAACAATTGGTAAGGCAATTTGGCGAAGCTTAACTATTAGGGATGGTGTCGTCCACATCTTGGCGAAGGAAGTTTGAAGTCTCAAATGTCGCCTAACACTTGGCGATGCATACTTGGCAAAGTTTCATTATTTAGGAGTGTATTATCTTCATAATGGTGATGGACACTGGCAATGGCATAATTTTCTAATGAAGATATCGTCAACTACTACTTAGCTTGGGGATGATTTATGGTGATGGTGTTAACTTCTGACATAGGTTTCACCTAACTTCTATTTAACTTGGTGATGGACTTAGGCTATACTTCTAAGGGTTAGGTTTCAGTGTTGCCAAAAGGGACTTGACACTAGCGAAGGACATAGGCAATAGTTGGCTAATTTCCCTAAGTCTAATCTGTTTTAATTTTAACATTTAAGGTCTTCTTCAAATTAACCAGTTAGGTAGTAATCTATCTAAAGAAAAATATAAACCCAATAACAACAACCAGTTCAGTTCAGAATCATTAATACAAAACACAATAGTACATCAAGTTCATATACTATTTACTTGTCCAGAATGCATCATTCTCAAAGTAATTCGTCTTATTAGGCTCAGAATGCACCAGATTTACAGAGTATGAAAGATATATGCTAGATTATATTAGATTTTTGTACAAATTATAGAGTATACGGATGATGCCAGATTCTAGAATGCATCAATATATACCAGAATGTTTCAAATTATTATCATGTCCATCCTTAGTTTAATAACGAAAACAGGAACAGAAACAGAGGGTGAGTATAGCTTTAAAAAATATGTTAGAGACCCCAAACAGATTGAGCAAAGCTCCTGACAGATGGATAAATGATTCCAGAAGGTGATGTTGTCACACCTAGTAGGCAACAATATAACTTCCGAACTCGACCTAAAAGTTGAACCATTTTGAAATCATTTATTGAATTATTTGTATTTGACCTGACATGATTTTAGAACTAAAAATATCATTTTTAGTGTCTTTTGAATTTTTGAAAATTCTTTGAGTGAAAAACCAAAGTCTTAATTAAGTTAAAATGGTTACTTTTGAAAATTACGTCTGAGGGGTAAAATGGTAATTTCAAAACCCGAATTTAGAAGTCTTAAATTGAAATAGTTCATCAAAACTTATTTTGAACTAATTTTATTTAAAATAGGTTTAATTGGAAAATATGCAATTTTGTTTTAAACTAGTGGTTTTTAATTAAAAGTATGTTTTTGGGGTGATTTTAGAAATAATAAAAGTTTTCCTAAAAAAAATCCCACCCTATTAGCCAATATATATATATATATATAAATATAAGTGTTATTTTCCTACTCTAATGAGAATTTTCATCTCTTCTATTCACATTGAAAAACCCTAAATTTCATTTCTCTCAAAACCCTAACTTTTGGTCAGCGTTGTCCACACTTCGATTTCAATAACTTTTTTTTATAGACGTCCGATTGACGTGATTTTAGTGGTTAAGGAATCCTCTTTCATCCTTCTACAAACCCTTGTAGCTCTTGAACATCAAACCTTTCCAGAATCTACCCACATTGTCCAGAATCAGTCATGTCCAATTAGATGTTGTCAGTTTTGAAATTGAACTTCAAATGGCCATAACTTTCTCGTTCAAACTCGAAATGACTTGATTCTAATTGGGTTTTATTTGTTTCCAATTTTCCACAACTTTTATGAAGACACCATCCTCTAATTATTGCATATTCATGGTCATATTTGGCCAAAACCAAAACTCAAGTATGCAGGGTCGTGTTGACGACGAACCATATTCATCTACTCATATCTCATTTGTCTGATCTTCAATCAATATCAATCTAGTTAAGTTTTCTTTTTTGTCTTGTCTTATACAAATGTTGTGAAGACTCCATCTGCTATTTCTTACGATCTTATAATCGAAAATGGTAAATTCTAAAACTAGACGAAACTGTTTTTATTCTGTGTTATTTGTCTTAAGTTGTTATAGTCAATTTTATTATATTATTTGAACATAATATATGCTATTTGGATAATGTATAGGTCCTAATAGCAGTATAATATCATATTAAAATCCTCCTAAGCAAGTGCAAGCTTGTGATTAACTTTCATTGTATTATTTATTTACAAAATGTTATTTACGTTTCCGTATACATATAGTCGCATAGTGTTTGAATTACGTATTGGACATTTATTTCATTAATGAACTATTGAAGTACCTTTGATAAATTGGTTTCATTATTTATTTTCATCGATATTTTATTGGATCGTAAGGAATGCATATTGTTAGTGTAGCACTCCGGCCAACATTCTGCGACTCCACCATGGACGGAGGTTGGGTGTTAGAAACAAGGCCTGATATCGTCACATCCAGAAGGCAACAAGGCCTATACTTTTCATGTATTGATGTATACATCTATCCCTACGGTATACCGGTCTTATCGCTATCATACTTCGGATAGGGCTTTGTTTTTCAGATTAAACAGATTATAATTTCAACATTCAATGGATTTTCATAGCAGTTCACATAATAACCATTTATCAGCAAGATGAATTACAAAATCAAAAGCATTAAGCATATCACAGATTCCAGATTCATATTTTAGTATACTTTTAAGTTAAGTCCATGTTAATGCATCACAGACCAGACAATGACATGCATAAGTAAGGGTTGTAATACACTAATCCAATAGTAGGACTACTCAAGATGATGTTCACCTACTCCGTCGCCTAGCAAACCGACAAACAAAAATCAAAACTAGACATTGAACGAATACGAGAATTAGATAGTTAGGGTTTCCAGATGTATGTTCAGACAAAGACATCAAGAAATGATTCTAAAATGTTTGGAAATTTTCTCTTTGAAAATCCTGACTCAAACAGAACACAACCTTGACACTTAGCTTGGAAGAGAAGAAGACTGTCGTGAATAACATATTAAAAAGGTCTATGAAACTCCTCCTTAAAATAGATTGAAAATGGTTGAACGAAATCAAGGAATTGCAAGTCGTCTAGGGTTTGCTTCGCAGAATTTGAGAAGACAGAGAGAGCAGAGAGAGAGGTAATGGAATAGTATTTTTCGTGGCTTTTGGAATTTAGAGAATAAAATCTAATTTTCACCTAAACACTGTAAAATTGCAAATAAGCTCAAGAGAGTTCTTTTAATTCAAATTTTCTCCATTTCAAAAGTATTTAAAAAATTAGTCAAATAAAAAAAAATAAATTTAATTTAGCACCAGTTATGGACGTGGCACTGCAGGCAACCAATTAAAATTTTAATAATTTATTATTAATTTCATAATGATATATTTTATATTTTAAATTTATTTTATACCATATACTAAAATTTTTGATGAAAATTCATCATTTAATATAACAAATTTATTTTAGTCCATTCTCAGTTAAAAAAAAAAAAAAAAAAAAAACAGAAAGTTTTAAAAGTATTATAGGTTGAATGATAATTTGTTCCTAGTCCAATTATTATTATTTTTAAAAAAAAAAAAAATCTTGACAAAAGGGTTTTAAAGTGTACTAGTTTGGACTAGAGTTCATTTCCCGTCCCTTTTTTTAGTTAAATTACTTCACGACGATTTCAAAATGTACTGATAGTCTGTTCCAATATGTTTTTCTTAGATAAATTTGTGATTTTAAATTATTTTTAGAATTTACAAGCACAAGATTAATTCAAATATTTACTAGATACTTTAGAATTGTTTTAAATATTGAAGCAAAAAGTTTCAAACTTAGATTTTCATTTAAAAATAAATATTTACATCAAATAGTCTTTACTCAAGATTAATAGATTCATTTTAAAATCAAAACTTCACATACGTGACATTACAAGTTCATGTCTACTCAGTAATAAGAGTCAAACTTGGGGCGATTTTACATCCATAATCTATACTAGGGGTGGGTACTATTCGGTTCGGTTTTTGGTCGAACCAAAAAATTTTCGGTTTTGGTTTTGAAAAATCGAATCAAACCGAGGTTCAAAACTGAACCGAAATGAATCGGTTCGGTTCAGTCCAAAACCGAAAAAACCGATAAAATCGAATTAATTTAGGTTTTTTTTTTTTATCAAAACCGAACCAAACCGAATCGAATCGAAAACCCCGAACTAAAAATATAATCGGTTTTCTACCCTCAAAATCAAACCGAACCAAACCGAATTTAATAAAAAATTGAACCGAACCGAACAGAACACGCACGGTTCTATTTAGTTTAATTCGGTTTCGATTTTTTTCCAGCCCCTAATCCATACATATAATCCAAAACACATATCATATAATCAATCTAATATAACTTGAAATCTCTATTATAATAAAAGGAGGAAATTAAGAAAGTCAATTAACCACGTGATGACAAGTGGCGTTCTAAAAATGTAACACGTCATATTTTTTTATAAAATTACTTTTTTAGTCTTTAATTTTAATTATCTAAATTGGTTATTTCGAAATTTTAATAATTTCTCACTTTTTTACACAGATTCTGTAATAAATTCTTATATTCAATTTTTCCTATTCATCTTTTTACACTAATTTTTATACCACATCGGAAATATAACTCACAGATTATTTTCTCCACCACTATATAAAGAGATTTTTGTTCAATTAGTTTTCACATCAACCTTGAAGGCATTGATGCTCTTTGTCAATTAAAAGAGCTACTTGCCACTAGAGGTTTAAATATGAGTTTATATTATTTTATTTTTTGGATTCAATTTTAAAATTTTTAAAATTTACATGAATCCAAAATTTATATTATCATTATATTATTATATATACTAATAATAATAATAGAAGTTTATATATATAATAATAATATATATTTGGTTAAAGTTAAAATTTACTTACCATCTTCTTAAAAGAAGAAGTTCAACCAAACATGTTTTATAATTTTTTTATTAAATTTTAAATTTGAATAAATAAATTATTTTATAATCGTAATCATAGCATATCAAAAATTAAATCAATTCATTATTAAAATCGAATCAATTCAATACAAATAAAAACAAATAAAAAGCTTAAATAAGAAACTTCTCTATTCTCTATATTTATCTTTATAAATGGAGGAACCTAAACAAACAAATTAACTACATGATGACAAGTGGCGTTATAAAAACACAATACATAAGCATTTTTCTATTAAATTACATATTAACATATATGTATTAACTAGGAAAACAACTCGTGCTTTTCAAGAGAATAATATTTTTTTATTTTAAATTTTAAACTAAAAAATAAATAGTAAATAGTTTAATAATAAAAATTGAAGTTGTCTAACAAAAAAAAAAGAATTCACGGTAATTATAAGTAAAACAAAATAAAATCCAATTAGATCATTTTCAAGAATGACCTTTGAGTTATATACATTTCATTGTAGATAGTGACTTCACTAACTGATTCACAATATGGGATTCATACCAAATTCAGGTTCCCAAATGTATCGCGGTTAACCTGTTTCACTCTAGATTCACCAATAAAGGTAGCAAGTGATATCATCAAATGTTTCATTTTCCCATTTTTTAAATTTTACTTGAGGCCAATTAACATTTCCCATTTTTTAAATTTTACTTGAGGCCAATTAGCTAAATAGTTCTTTTTACAGCCATGTTATGTTTTCAAATAGTGTTTGAAGAATTTTTTTTATGTAAACCAATCTTTCAGAGCATCATAAAAACTTCATATGAAAATAACTGCATATAACACCATTACTTGCATAATTTATAGACGGATATATAGAGTAATTTCGAAATACATTTTGGGACATCAATATTTTTTATGAAGTTATATATTAATAATATTCATAAAAAGAGATTTACAAAATGATAATAATTAAAAATGGAAGAAATAATAATATACAAAAGAAAGAAGAGATTAGTTAGAGAGATAATTGGATGTCATTGACTGATCCACCATATCAGAAAAATGATATTCAATCAAAATTCCATCTACATTTATATATAAATTAGGTAATAGACCCACGCGTTGCGTGTAGATGAATTAATAATATTATAATCACACAAACCAAAACAACTAAAATGTACTCTCTTTTTCTTGTGATTTTCAATTTTCAACGGCGTTTAAAAATTCACTTCTATAACTATATAGATATAAATTAGTCTTTATAATTGATACTGAATAAAATATAAATATTTATTATTAATAGTTCATTTAAATTCATATTAAAAATATGACAAATAATTTTAAATGATAAATTTGTGAAATAATAAATTCAAAAATAGATAAAAATACAATAAATATGAAAATTAATTTTAAAATTTAAAATAAAATTATAAATAAAATATAAAAATGAAGATATAAAGACATAAAAATTACGTTAACATTTATTAATTTACAGTGGAATATGAAAAAAAATTGAATAATGATAAATCATCCCTCATTATTTTTGATAGTTAATAGTTGATTTAATAAGTTTTATTATGAAATTTAATAAAATTAAAGTTTACATATAAATATAAATGTAATAGTATTTATGATCATTAATTATATATATTTCATGCCAGTCAAACTTCACCTTCACTAAAAATAATTGTTTATAAATTCAAATATTATTCGCACCATCCAATTTTTAGTGTGTATTTCAATTCTTTTTTAGAAATACCATAAAATCAGTTCGAGTAAAAAATAATAATTATTATTATTGTATTTATTATTGACGGTTTTGATGTTCAATTTTTTTACTTTAATTTATTTAATAGAAAATTGATTAGATGATTGATATTTTGATTATTTTATTTTTGTTTTCTTATTTAGTAAATTATTATTTTTGTACTTAACAATTGTATTTTAATAGTGTGTATTTTTTATTTTAATAGTAAGTAATAAAATATAATAAACAAATTTTGGAGTATGTGGAGATTTAAAAAATAATTATCGAATCTACACTATAATTGGTTGCTCATTTGGTTGAGAGGAATAGTAAAATAGAAACAAACATACGTATGAAGAAAAACAAAAGAAAGAGATGAGTGGAGAAATAAGATACACAATAGATATTGATGAGAACACCCATAAAAATATCAAAGATATTTATAAAGTGAAAAGGGGTTAAAATAACGTGTAGCAGTTTCATCAGCCGGTGTGTTAAAATCAATTGTAAATAAATATCAAAATCAAATGTTATCATACCAATTGAATAAAAAATTATTATCACTTGAATTAAAAATCAATGATAAAAAATAAAAGATTTTATCATGATCGGAATATAAATATAGCAGCCGGTGTGTAATCGATTTAAAAGGGGATGCGTATATGCACCAACCATGATGACTATCTGGATAAGTTAATTTTCATTTGCACCATGCCCATGGTTTCATGAAATAAAGACAATTTAGCATATTGTTTTCAGTTTCTTTAACTTTCAATTGTTGGTGTCCTTTAGGTAAAGAAGAAAACTGTGATATGAATTTGAAAAGATGCAAGCGAGTGAGGAAGAGAGAGACTTACCTGAGTGAGTGGTCGTACCGAATAATTAAAGAGGAGGAGGAAAAGGAAATCATGTGTAGCTAGACAAAGCTTTTCTTTTCAAAATGCAAGGCATCATGGATCGTTTGATTTGCAAGAAAATAGAGGAGAAAGATCAATCTCACATAGGTGAAAGAGAGCGAGACGGAGGAATCATGATTCTAGGATAGATATTTGATTAGACATATAAAACTCTAAATAGACTTAATATTGACAATGAGAATTGGAAAAAATAAAAGACGTAAGAGTTATTTTAATAAGAGATATGGAAAGGGTTAGAGAAGAGGAAAAGAAATGGCTGAAGAAGAGGGAGAGAGATGATCAGGAATGAAATAACAAAGCATGATAATGAAAGTAATTGACTAACACTTGTAACTGTGGGATTTGAGAAGATATAAAATGAAGTAGTTGATGTTGACCTCGAAAATGAGAACATAGTGTTTTGGTAAGATTGTTGTTTTAGGAGGAGATTTTAAGCAGATTTTACCTGCCATACAAAAGGTAGTAGAAGCCAAGTGGTAAATGCAACGATAAATTCTTCATTTCTCTTGGAGTACTACATGATTTTGATACTGACTAATAATATGAGACTCCAATCAATATCATTGTCCATAGAGTCCTCTGCTCTTAAAAACTTTATAGACTAGATTTTAAGCGCCGGTGATGATACTATAAGAGAAAAAAAAGAATCTTCAAATTTGATATATCTAAAGATTTGTTGACAGAAGAATCTTCTGCTCGGTTTTGTAGTAGAAGCAATATATCATTCATTCGATTGGTGTATTAATGATCCTACATACTTGCAGGAGCATGCTATACTAACTCTGATGTTGGATTTGGTGGAAAAGGTAAACAATTACATGATATCGATAAATGTAAGTGATGAAAGGATTTACCATAGTTCAGATTTGGTGCGCCAATTGTATACGGCGATCAAAATATTTACTAATCTCTACACTCTAAAATTGTTAAATAACATTAAGTGCTTGGCTTTACTACTTCATGAACTCAAAGTTGGTATAACAGTGATGCTATTACGAAATATTGATCACGCGGTAGGATTATGCAATGTACAAGGTTGATTATTGCAAGGTTAGGAATAAGAGTCTTGGAAGTTAATGTGATTCAAGGTTTAACTGTTGGGCAGAATATGCTAATACTGTAACTTACATTAACGTCATGGGATTCGATATTATCGTTCAAATTTAAGAGAAGACAATTCCCTATCTCAGTATGATTTGCAATAACCATAACACAAGAGTTAGGAACAATCTCTAAATAGTGTAGGCTTCTATCTCAAAAGACGTGTTTTCAAGCACAGTCAATTATATGTCGCTTATCCCGAGCAACTAATATTAAAGGTCTAAAAATACTTATTTTAAATGAGCATGGTGTAATACTAAAAACCATAACCAAATTTGTATCTAAAGAAGTCTTCTCGAACACTTGATAAAGGTACGAACTGAATGCTGTCCGATACAAAATTCATGTAATTTATCTGATAAGTTAAGTAATTACATTTTCTTTTCTAAGAGCAATAAAATTGCAAATACTAATATTGTATTGATTTTGAAGAAGGGTATTTCACCACGAGTTGCACCAAAAGAATTAAGAATAAGTGAGATTCATAATAAGTTCACTTAATTTTGCATGATTTGATCTTAATAACACAAATGAATAAGAGTGGAAAGAGATTCATATTTAATTAGATCTGTTTAGTTTTTTTTTATTTCATCTCTTGGATTTAATTTGCTTTTATTATTTTCTATTTTTTTGTCGGTTCATCGGGACACCATGTGATATATTAATCGTTTTGCTAGAGACTTTACATTTGATTATTTGTTATTTGCAAGAATGTTCAAAAATACATAATACCTGTGCGTACCGCACAGATCCAAAATTCTACTTACAAGTTTAAATAAAATTCAAAGCAAATATATTATGGATGTCATTAATTATCTATTCTTTCAATATACCCAAAATTTCATAAATTTTCTTAAATTTATTATATATATATATATATATATATATATATATATATATATCCAGCATAGAGAACTAGTATTTTAGAATCCTAAGCCATAACCTTAGGTGAGTAAAACTTAATAGTAGCTAATCAGGACAACTTTTTTTTTAAATGGTACGTGTTAAAAGAATTATAAATTAACTAGGAAATAAATCTACGCGGTTGTTATTATATTTTTAAAAGTATATATTCTTTAATATAAAATATTTTATTTATTATTGATAGATCTTTTTATAAAAAAAATATATTAATATATCAAATATTAATTTTATATATATTTATTTATTTGCTTGAGTAGTCCATGTAAAATCATGATTTGCTTTAAAAATCCGAAGATTGAATATGGAGAAATCAAGATTGTAATGTTGGTTTGGTATGTAATGTGTTATATGATCATTGTTTGATTTCTTCTTCCTTCTTTTTTAACATTGACCTATTATTTTTATGGATAATGCATTTGAAAATTTGATATATATTACCCAACTAATTAAAAATAATTTAATAAATAAAATATTATATATTTTAATTATTATAATTTACTTTTCATATCATTAATACAACAATATAATATTTATTTTATTATCTATATAATATATAAAAGTAGAAAAGTCTCAGGACAATCCTTAATCAGACAACAAATTTGTATTAATCAGACAACAACAAATTTGTATCAGACAACAATTATTTTTATTAAATAGAACTGTCTTTTAATAATTTTATATTTATGTTTATAACTTATTTATTACTATAATCTAAAGATAATTATGTAATTATATATTTTTAAAAAAAAAATTAATATTACCAATCTAATCAAGAACAACTTTATCATAAATATAAAATTAAAAAAATAATTAATTTATATTATATATTTATATTAAAAATAATTTAATATTATCATAGTTATCACTAATTACCAACCAATGTAATTCTAAACTCACCTAACAACAATTTTATAATAAATATAAAATAAATAAAAAAATTTAAATGAAAAAGATAAATATAAATAATTAAAAATTTTATATTCAAATGTGATAGCATTCGATTCTATATCAAACTTCATCCCTTAGATAAAATCATTATGTATAATCATCAATTTTAATATGCCACGAAATAATCTTATCGTATTATCACTAATTAACCATAGATATAATTCTAAACTCACCTAACAAAAATTTTATAATAAATACAAAATAAATAAATTCAAATGAAAAAGATAAAGATAAATAGTAAAATCTTTTATATTCAAATGTGATAGAATTCGATTCTATATCAAATTTCACATCTCTATATATAATCATTACGTATATTCATCAATTTTAGTGTGTCATAGAAGCATCATTCGAGCGTGTTTTATTTGCTGAAGGTATAACTTCTATATTTCTTACTAGATTATATTTCCTAATAGATTATTTCAACGTATTTCAATTTTTTTTCCTATATAGATTTGATTAATTAAAGTTCGAAAAGTCTCGGATATCTAGTAAAATTTTTTTGTGATAGATTGTTGATTTCTGTTTTCTATATATATATATGCAGAAGGTGTTACAGCACCCTTTGATGGGACGAAACTCGACTGATATTAAAATTCAATGTACTCAATCAAAATTCCTATCAACGTCTAATGTAGTATTTTAGATATCGTCTCCACAGGGATTGTAAGCTAAGAAGCATGATTGAGACTAAGATTTAAACTGAATTGCTAAAAGAATCTATATACAAAATGAATCATAGAATCATAGAGTTGATGTGAAGTAAAAGTAACTCATGACATTCATCCAATGAAAACTCAAGTCAGCACTCTATTCAGCAATTGATCTTAACAATGAATAAACTGATTTGCTAGATCTGCTATCAATTAACTTCTCATGAAAGTTTCATCTTAAATCACAAATTTACCTTCTAGATCATCATCAGTGATCTGTTAAAAGATCTCTCGATTCAATTTAACAGATCTCAATTATATAGTTGCATATATCTCTATACTACAACCTATACAATTGATAAGCACAATCTGTAGAAAAATAGATCTGTAGTCTATCTCTAGTACTACGATCCTCTGTTCTGAGATCTGAAACCTAATCGTCATCTCTGGTCTAAATCAAATCTCAGATTAACAATATTACGTAACTCTCGCTCTTGTAATTTGATTAGCTCATGAAATCCAGTAGATCTGGATATAATTGAACAAGAAACTTTGCAATTGAAATGATAATCAACATCAAGATTCAACGAATCAAAAGAGCTTTTAGCTAGCACATCTACTTCAGCATATTCAATCAAGTACAGAAAATCATCATCGACATGCTCAAGATCTAAATCTTGCTGTCACAGTTGTTGCTTCACAATCTTCAAGCTAAATCTCAATGATCAACAGAAACAGAGCACAAAACTTCTTCAAGAAACTTCTCTGAAGATGTTGAATAAAGCGTATAGAAGAATCTAGAATTTCTCTTAAAGTATAACAGAATGTCAAGAGTGAAAATCAAACGTCTAAAACTGTTTTTCTCTAAAAAAAACTTCTCACCAATTACTTCATCTGAGCTCCTATTTATAGAGTTTGGCTCAGTGACAGTTTCGAAATAAAATCAACAAAGAAACACAAATTGGCGAAGTAACATTTTTCTCCATTTATGTCGCCTATTCCTTCGCCTGAATCAAACGACTTCTTCACATCTCGCTTGTCCTGATCGCCAAGCTATCAATCTTTCTAGGCGAAATATCCTCAATGTTGCCACAGTACGTCGCCTGATGCTCAGGCGGTTTGATAATCTTCGCCAAAAAACTCTTCCTGTTAAGATCTTCTAGGCGATGTCTCATCAAATGTCGCCTGTTATAATCCTTAGATTTGGCGACATTTCTCCTTTATCGCCTCAACCATCGCCTCAAGATAGGCGAAGTTCAATCTTAATCGCCTTGGTTTCTACCAAGATGGCGATATATAAAGGCGAGGATTTTCTGATTCGTCTTTCATGCTTTACTCATCGAGGCGAAATCTTCTTTATATCGCCTGTTGCATCGCCCTTCAATCCAAATCATGGCGACGTCTTTAGGCGAATTCTTTTCTTGGCAAAATCATTTCGCCAGTTTACTAACTTTGGATGAAGTTCTAATTTGGTCCTCATTTCTTCTGAATTTGCATGTTTTAGCTTCTTTTCCACAACTTTTCATCCAAGTCCCTGTCTCAACAATAATAGCCTAGAATTAGTAGAAATGTATTTGATATCTCATCATTTAAACTAAATTTCATTATATTCAAACTCATAAAGTATGCTAAAACATAGGTAAATTCTAGACTTATCACCCTTCTCAGGACGTGAGTTTGATTTTTGAATTATTAGATGTTGGGATAACGGAATTGTGGTTTGGTTTCTTAAAGACCTCGCCATTGAATCAGATGGTGAAGGATGTTCGGTATTTATTTACTTATTATTAATATTATTATTATTATTATTAAAAGTTTTAGCCTTAACTCTCTTTGCGTCTTAAAAACACTCTCCCAGAGCTTGGAAAGGGATTGTGTTTGTTTGAAAACAGCGGAGAAGGCGTAACTTTGACTTGCGGATTTTAGCCCAAGAATAAATGTATATTGAATTAAAATATTAATTAATTAAGAATAAGGATAAAATTTAAAAAAAAAACATACCGTATTAACGAAATCTATATGAATTTACCCATTTGATTTAAAATTAAAATTGAATTGGATTTAAAAAAATAATTTTACTTAAAAGGATATATATATATATATATATATATTTGCAATGTTTAGCTCTTGACTTATTGGAACGTTGATATTATCATTTTAAGATTTTTTTGGAAAAAAAAAAAAGAAAAATTATTAAAATAATAAATTTATATTTATTTTTTATAAAATTTATGTGATAATATCATTAAAAAAGTAATTTAATAGTAATTTTAAGAAGATAAAAACAAATTCATTTTTAATATTCAAATTATATATCAATTTTAAATTGCGTATTTTTTTAAACTACCAAGATAAGGATGAATTGTTTTTACTTTTAAAAAAATTAATTTGTGTATTTAATTATATTTAATATATATAATTAAATTAAGAAGATGAAGAGTAATTTATTTTAAATATTTATAAATAAAAATTAATTCTTTAAAAATATTTTTTTATTATTATTTATCGAATTCTTCTCTAATATTTTACATTTACACATATACTTATAATAGTTTTTAATTGAAATATTTTTATTAGATTTAAGATGCACATCGCCCACGGGTATTATCTAGTATATTAATAAAACGGAAGTTAAAAAATATGTAAAAATTGAAAATTAAATCAAATATAAAATTAAAACAATTTAAATATTTTTTTTTTTTTATAAATTTCAATAGAATAACAAACATTATTTTTTTTACCTCTCCAATATTTCACTATTAATATGATAATTCTTTATTTAAAAAATTAAATATTTTTATGATTCTGTTTAGACTATTAATTTATGATTGATTTTTTTAGAGAATTAATTTTAGTAATTTTTGTTTTCCTAATTATAGTTTATCATGTTTAAAACCTAATACATTATCTTTTAATATAATTCTAAAACTTAATTTATATATGAACATCTAAATTTTTTAAATTTTTTGTTTCGATGAATCATATATTTTTCTAGTGAACATATACCAAAATTTAAAATAAAACTTAGTATCAACTTATTGTTTTTTGCAATAATAAAATTTTAAAAATTAATAAAAATAAAAGTAGGTACCAACATTTGTTATATTTAGAACAAATCAAATATAAGAGTCTTTTTACCAAATCAATTTTAGTTTGAATTAGAAAAATATAAATAATATATGATAGATTTATTAAAAGAAAAAAGGAACTTACATATTATTTTGAGATGTCTTTTAATAAATTTTCTACACTTATTCGATCACTAATAGCAATATGAAAATTTCAACGAATCAGATTGTTTATAATAGCAATATGAAAATCTAAACAAATGAGATTGTTCATGGAGATGATAAAAATAAATAAATAAAAAAATAATAAAAAAACAGTATATATTGGAAGGTAGCAATAAATGGAGAAAATGAAGTTAAATGTAAGCATTTATATAAATTTTTGTAGCCATGTATATATAAGTTAAAAGGTCATTGATTTAATTAAGATAGAAGTTGATGTTTATAAAAATGAAAAAATGTTTTCCTTTTTAGTAAATGAGAAGTCATTTTTAAAATATTTATATAATAATAAATATTTGGAATGGCACAGACATAACAATGAAATGGAAAGTTAATTTTATAAAGACAGATGGCAGAATTCTATATATGTTACATGTGGAATCCTTTTATATAAATATATAAATATAATATAAACCTTCATAATAATAGTATTTTCTTTCCCAATCATCTTTTTAAGACATTAATAAACCTTATGGCAATTATTCAAACTAAGAGTTTCGTTTTTCATTGGGATAAAAAAAAAATTCCATGAGAACTTCACAACTTTTTCAAAAAAAGAAAAAAAAAAGAAAAAAAAAAACAACACACACCACATATTCCTTTCTTCATATGATTTTAAAATTTTTCCTATGGACTTGATTTTCGTAGAGCACTACGAGTCTAATGGTGGTAGTCTGTCGGCGACTGGTAGCCGAACGAAAAAGAATCGATGAAATCTGAAATTGTCAAAATTTAATTTTTCTATTATTTCTCTTTCGTTTTTCCATCAATTGTCGACAAACCACCAGCATTCTACTGGTCTCTTAGAGCTTGTGGTGGTCAGATAAACCACAACAAAAAAGTCGGAGAGAACACTTTCTTCATTTGTTTTTGTGAGACCTTGAAGGCGTTGCGGCGTTTCTCTTATGTGTTTCTTAATAAATTTTTAGTCTATAATGACTCTCTATTTATAGAATTTTTCGGGAGAAAATATTTCTTAATAATTGAAATTTCAATAGGATTACAACTGTTTATTTCCCTATATGATTATTTTCCCAATTTTAATAGATTTAGTATTTAAATGATTAAGCATTATTATATTTTATTATAGTCAAACCCCTCTATAAAGACACCATTTGTCTGACAATATTTTGGCTGTTATGGTGAAAGGCTGTTATTTACATATAACGACCATATGAAGGACATAAGATCTCACTTGACTGTTATAAATTCATAATAATTTTTTTTGAAAAAAAATATGCTCTAAATAAAATATGCATAATTTAGAATATTTTTAAAGTTCAATTTATTCAAATACGATGGAAAAAGTCTACAATAGTAGCTTGTTTGGAAGATTTCAATCTCTTACTAGCAATATAACGCTAGAATTGAGAAATATTTTGGTCCAAGCTTTCAGTAAAAAGGTTAGTAACTTATCCTTCCTTGAAAGCAATCCAATGCAGAGAGACCATGCGGAGTCTCTTTTGTCATATGAGAGACGCCCTCGTAGACCAGCGCTGCGGATGTTCTAAGTTTTAATGTTTCAAATTATTTTCATTTATAATTTATAGTTTGGAAACCTTTCAAATTCAATCATATTCATTATTATTACTGATGCAATCTTTTTCTTCCTCATTTTAGTTATTAAACATTAAAAAAAAAAAAAACTTTTATCGGTTGAAGTTAATTACAATAGTTATTTAAATTTTAAAATTTTATATTATTTTATTAAAAAAATAATGTATTATATTTGAGTATGCCATTATTGTAACGCCTAACCCACGGCCTCGGCGAAGCCACGAACGGAAGCCGGAGCGTCACATTACATTCAATCGTTACAATACAATAGACATTTAAGTTTCAAAAGTCCATACAAAGTATAATAAGCCTGCTATCAAGTACAATATATATATATATATCAAAAATAGTTTACTCAAAATAAAACATGTTCGCAATCATAACAAACATCCAAATAATAGTTTACAATCTCCAAATAAATTATCCAAAAATATTAAGTACTCAAGTACTTTAAAAAGGCTTACAAATCCCATATCAGTTGTCTTAAAACATTACAAATTGAAATACTTAAAAAGGGTCTACATATCCTTCAAAACTAATCAAAATACAAGAAAAAGACAACTCTCAATGTTGTTCCAAAATCATGAAAGGAAAATGCAATGCGACTTTCAATCTGCTCGATCACCTGTTTCACATTTCAATAGATAGACCAGGAAAAATGGAAGAAAAACAACGTCAGACTATCGATGTCTGGTTAGCAAGTCATACTCTAACAAACACAAGCAATGCGTCTATTTTACCATACTAATATGAAGAGGCACACAAAATGCACCTAAACAATCAATCAAGGGTAAAGAGAATACAATCTTGCCCAAGTCTATTGCTATTAACAAGTTCAACAAGGTGAGATAATCATTTAATTCCAATTATGTCATTAAGCACATTTAACATTATTAGATATCCAATTAGGTGATCCAAATTCATTTAAGAACCCCCAAAGCATATCAACTATCCATCAACATCTATCACACAATAACAATCACATTAAAGTTCCAATTTTTATTTGACTGCCACTAATCTAGGATCAATAATGAAACGGGGCCAATTAGGCCGAAGCCACCAATATGGTCCGAAGACAGAGATCCGTAGAGCCGTTTATTCCCCCTCGGGACGGACTACTACCTTAGGATCCCATCAATTAGGTCCGAAGACCACCAATAACAATATGCCCGCAGGCGGTGGTTCCGTTAAGCCCAATAAGAGTCGTCACTTAGTTTTCAATGTGGTTAACTAAACCAAAAATCCAATGTTTCTAATAGGTTAAGATATCTCGGGTACCCCTAATGACATGTCATTCCATCACTACTTTCAACCATGACTAGGGCAATCATTGTTCAATTAATTAAGTGATCAAACACACAATTTTTCATTTAACAATCAACCATTTCGTTATAACAATCCATTGACTTTCAATCAATATGTGACAAGTACTTTTACTAGTGCCTTATCCAATTATTTCCTGCTCTAACTAATCAAAGCCTAACTCTAACATAGGGATGGCAATTTGACTCGCCGACCCGTTTACCATTGGATATCCGCCCCGTTTACCCGTAACGGATTCGGGTTAACGGGTCAATGGATCGAGTTTGGGTCCAAAAAGCTTATTCGTATCGGGTTTGGGTAAGGGTCTAAACCCGAACCCGCTAAAAAAATAAAATTATTCTATCAATTTTATATGTAGTTTTTAATATTAAAATACAAATTTTAAATACATATTTTTGCATGAAGTTTTTCATAATTATATATTAATTTATATATAGTTTTTAAATAGCTGATTTCATACTTATATGCAATTTTTTCAAATATAGTTTTTAATATTAAAATACAGATTTTTTAAAAAGATTTTTACATACAGTTTTTCCTATTTATTTATAAATTTATATGCAATTTTTTATATTGAAATATGAAAATTATATGTATATTTCTATTCAGTTTTTTTATATGAAAATACAAAAATTATATACAATTTTTTTAAAAAAAAATAATAATTGGATCGACCCACGGGTCGATCCATATCCGCAGGTCAAAATTCGACCCGAACCTATTAGACCCGCGACGGGTTTGGGTTAGTCAAAATCAAACAGGTTCGGGTTTGGGTCTGGCTTGATCCACCCAAACCCGACCCATTGCCATCCCTAGTCTAACATGCAATAGACTTACTAGCAGTTCTATATCAACAATAATCAACAATACATCAATCAATATCCCATTCTAGCATTCACTATCTAATCTATCCAATTATTAATTCATGTGGTTATCTTGTTAACCATTTTAATGCACAGTACATAAAGCATACAACAACCGAATGTAGAGTTTAAAACGACATTGCTAACCTTTCTTCCAACAACAATTAGCTAGGCGTCAATGGTACGTTTTATAGCACATTTTGCTTCACCTAACGAAGAACAAGGAACGATAACTCGATTAGACAATCGATCGAACACATAGCGCGTGGCAAACTGAACCTATTCTAATCGTAAAGAGACGATAAACGAGTGAATAATAAACAATGAAGATAACACGAATATACTAAAACCCAATCCAATTATCAACAATCTATCATCCAAATTAATTATCCCAAAATTTTAGGGTTTCTAACAAACCCTAACTAATTTAACAACCTAAACCAATAACAATCACTTCAAATCTATCATCAATCACGCTTGAACATATAGAGAATAAGATTGGGGTTAATCGGAGACTTACCGGAGACACCCAAACGGAGAGATCGCAAAGGAATCGAGAGAAAAGTTGCTTGCTAGACGAGAGGATTCGAGAGAGTGAGAGAGAATGAAAAGACTCGGCCAAAATAGATTTAAAACGCTCGAATTCGGTCTCTAGCGACATAGAGCCTTTGTCGCCAGATGGAACCGAGACCAAACCTTAGATTTGCAGATTTCGCTCACTAGCGACATAGTTGGCTACATACGGTCTATGTCGCCAGCGCTGGCGACATGGATGGCTACATACGCCCTATGTCGCCAGCGCTGGCGACATGGATGGCTACATATGGCCTATGTCGCCAGCGCTGGCGACATGGCTGGTTACATAGGGGCTATATTGCCAGAACCAGGGCTATGTCGCCAGAACCCCTAATGCTGCGAATTTTCAATTTCTTCATTCGTTTGACTTCGTTTTCGCTACCAGATTCGATGGAACACTAATAAATATTGATAGACATTCTTATAACCATTCCATAAGCATTATATCATTCAATTACCTCTAATGTTTCAAGAATCACAGAAAAATGTTCATAACATTAAAAGCCTAAATCGGTTCAAAAACATAGAAATCATTTAGCCCCAAAATCGGGATGTTACAATTATAGAGGGTGAGTTTTATACAGAGTGTTCTATTCAAATTTCGGTTGTTATTGTTATAAGCAAATTGTTGTTATAGAGGATTAAAATAACATCTAAAAAATCGGTTCTAAAAGAAATCTAGCTGTTATGGTGAATTTCTGTTATAGAGAATGACAGTTATAGAGTGATTTGACTGTATTATTTAATCATTGATGACTTAAATTTTATTTTGGACAGTTTGCTCAATCTAGGCTTCAAATTTTATGAGAACTCCTCATTATTTTTGTACCTACCCCTTTAAAGTAAGAATGTGTCAGATTTGGCCCAAAATCAAATTTGGCCTAAGTCTCCATTTTGGCCCTAAGCCTTCATTTTGCTCCTAAAGCCTTTATTTCAGTCCTAAGACATCATTTTGACCGTAAATTTTCATTTTGGTCCTAAATCCTTTATTTTGGTCATAGGGCATCATTTCGACCATAGATCTTCATTTCGACTTATGACCTTTATTTCAACCCTAAGACATAATTTCAACAGTAAATCTTCACTTCCGCCCCAAGGCTTTTTATTTTGTCCATAAGGCATCATTTTGCCCGTAAACTTTATTTTGACCCTAAGGCCTTTATTTTGGTCATAAATTTTCATTTCAACCCTAAAACTTTTATTTCGGTCCTAAGGCATCATTTTGACCGTAAATCTTCATTTCAGCCCTAAAGCCTTTATTTTGGTCATGGGCCTTCATTTAGGCCCCAAGCCTTCATTCCGACCCTATAGCCTTCATTCTGGCCTAATTACTTGGACTTAGTAACTGCGCCATTCTGGAGGCCTTTCGGTTGAAGCCTTCTGATATCACACCGGATTGGTCTGGGTTTTGTTCTTAAAACTCTTCGGCCTCAAGTCCATCTATTGGACCGTTCAATTTAGGACCCAACACCTTAGGAAAGGCCTCTCAAAGTTTAAGCCTCAAGCCTTTAATCCATTTTCATCTAAACCATTATAAAGCTCTACCAAAGTCCAATAATCTCATTGAAAAAATTTAATATGACAATGGTAAAGTGGGAAGAAATTTTAATATGACAATGGCCATATGAAAAAAAAAAAAAAAAAAAAAACCAATAACAACCTAGTTTTTCTAGAAATTTGTGGAACCCATGTATTATTATTATTATTATTATTATTATTATTATTATTATTATTATTATTATTATTATTATTATTATTATTATTATTATTATTATTATTATTATTATTATTATTATCCCTTGGCATTTGTATCTTGAGATAACAATTTTTACTTATTAGTATCAAAAGCAAAATAACTCTCACCTTGTAAGTTTGACGTAAACATGTTATTTAAATTGTCCATATGTTCATATTAACATCTTCAATCAAAATAATATAGTTTTATATCTTTGCGTTGATATGAACTTGGGTAGATTCTAATGTGTTTTCTAAATAATAAAAGATATTGATGAGTATTCCATTCTATTTATAATTTTAATTTTTTAAATTTTATTTAAATAGTTTTGATGGTTACAAATATGAATATGTTTTGTATAGGGGTGCAAACGAACACGAGCACTCGTGAACGATTCGTGAACGGTTCGGTCAAAACTCGGTCAAAGCTTGTTCAACACTTAAATGAACGATCACGAACAAAATTTTATAGCTTGTTTAGTAAACGAGCCGAGCTCAAACAAACCCTTGTTCGGCTCGTTTATGTTCATGAACAAACTCATTCACAGCTCGTTTATGTTCGATAAAAACTCGTTTGTGTTCGCAAACGAGCTCATTCATAACTCGTTTAATTTTTTTTTAATAAAAATAAATAGACAAATTTTTAATGGATATAAAAAAAAAGTCAAAATTAAAAAAGGTCCAAATTAAAATAGATGCCGGAATTAAAAAAATATATATCAAAAATAAAAAATTAATTAAAATAATTTATATAACCTAAGGTTTAGTTTTCTTAAGACTACTAGTTTGTCAAGAGAGCCACCACTTATGTCTATTACCCTTTCTTTCTCTCTGTATTTTTTTGTCATCAAGCCCTGAAGTAATTCCACCACTCATCTCTACCACTGTCGTCTCTCTCTGTCTACTTTTTCGTCATCAAGCATAAAGCAATTTCACTCTCTTTAGTCTTGCTCGGAAATTTGCGTCCAATCCAACTTGCTTTTCTACCACTTGGTAATTAAATTACTTTTCTATCTTTTTATTTTTCTTCTTTATTTGTCTTGATATAGATTTCACTTGGATTGTTTGTTTATTGAGTCTAATAATTCGAAATTTCATTGTTTAATATAACTTAGATTATATCAAAATTTCATGGTTGATGACTTTATATTGGTTCAACTCGAATGAATTATGAATACTCTTTTAAATTGTATTTTGAACTTAGATCCGTGTGATACTATTAATATTTTTTTTATTAATATTTTTACAAGGAGAAATGAACTCATGGTTTGAATTAATTTTAGTTTAGGTTTAATTTAAATTCAATTTATTTTTGTTTTAATTTTACTAAACGAGCTCAAACGAGCTACTAAACGAGCTGAGCTCGATTAACTTAAATGAGCTGAGCTCGATTAACTTAAACGAGCTTAAACGAGCCGAGCTCGAACATAGAAAAAAATTATCAAGCCGAGCTTGAACAAACATTTATAAAGCTCGTCGAGCTCGAGCTCGGCTCGAGCTCGATATTTGACAAACGAGCCGAACACGAACACCCCATATACTCGACTCGGCTCGGCTCGTTTGCAGCCCTAGTTTTGTATTACAATTATTTAAATTTTATAAACTTGAATAGATTTTAGGAATAATTCCAAAAAACCACGACAGGTTTGTTGTTTTGAAAAAAAAAAAAAAAGTCACACTAGTTTCATTTTTTTTTTTCATTTTACCACCATTAGAACGAAAAATGTTAAATTTTTCAAAATGAATATTAGACTTTTGTGGAACACCAAGAGAGGGGTCCAATGGTGATAGTTCGTTGATAATTGGTGGTTAAATTTTAAAATGTTAAATTTTGGGATTAACTCTAAATTTTATTAAGATTTTTTGTATTTTTACCTATTACTTCAATTTAAAATCAGTTTTATTTTTATAAACATTATTATACAATACAAATAAAACCTTAAAAGTGTTATAAAATAAAAATAGAAAGGGATAGAAGAGGAATAAAATAAACTAAATAAGAATTGAACAATAAAAATGAAGAATACCTGCTTAACAATTCAAGCCAACTAAATTCTTTCGGCTGGAACAAGAAGTAAGTGTATTTATATGTGTTTGTGAAGATACGAATGGAGAGAATACTTGATAATATGTGAAATAGAAGACCAAAAGAACAGATTTTATTTACTTGCTAATATACACTTACATAGTCTATGAATATTAATGCATGTGGGAGAAGTGTCCAACATACACACTATTTGATTGCGTGAAGCCATGTATGCTTGATGGTGGGATTGAGTATAATAGAAACTTAATATTTATTATTAAACTACTAGGCTGGAGCACCTGCAAGGCAGGTGCTGAATTTGACTAATTATTTAATAATTTTTTGAAAAATTGAAACTTTAAATGTAAAGTATTTAAATTCTTTTATATTATATATATATATATGGATTAGTAATGTATAAGTAGATATTTCAATTGTTACATTTATTTAGAATTTTAAAATATTATTAAATTAATAAAAATATTTATAAAATTAATATCAATATGTTAAATAGTTTAATTATTTATTTAAATTTTAATTAAATATAATACAAATATTGTTGATAAATTATTAAAAATTATATTTATTTAAAATTTGGAATTATATATATACATTTATGAATAAAAAATGTAAGTAAATATACAACTTAAATATTAGAAAAATAAAATTATTTAAAATTTAGTAAATATAAATTTTAAATAATAATTGTATTAATTAAATTTAAATGATTTTTTTATGTTTTTTTTTCCGGTTAATTAGTGAATTAGTGATCAAATCCATATCACACGAATTGGTTATAAACTAAATTTCATCTTTAAAATTTTTAAATTTTGGCATTGATTTTGTGAACATTATGATTATTTTTAATGAACTAAATAGTGAAAAATGAAAAGGAAAAATAAGAAAAATGTTCTCTAAATTACAAATCATAGTTATTAAAATTTTCAATCACTTTCTTTGGCAGGGGAGAGACTAAAAAAATCCTCATCAATAATTTAATAATTATTTATATGGAAATAAGTTTATTTTTATAAATTTTATAATTTTCAATTAAAAATTTATAGAGAATAATGGAATTGGCCATGTCCATAATAAATTTGAAACTATTTTAACTTAAAAAATGGTGAAAAAATTACAGAAATTAATAAACTAACATTAATAAAAAATAATTATAATATTTTAAATTTATTTATATAATTAATTTCAAAATTTTATTTATATTATCCCAACTTCATCATATTTTAGTTTATAAATACTATTTTATTTTTGTTATTTATGATAAAATTGAAGTATTTAAATAAATTTAATTTACTAATATATTTATTTTTAATCCAATTTTCTCTTTTATTTCAATTTTACTTATTATATTTTGTTTAATTTCTTAATTATGTCAAAATTTGTATGTTTAAACTTATAAATTTACTAATTATTTATTATAATTTTATTCCGTTTATCTCACATTATAAGCTTATTTTTTTTATTATTTAATAGAAATTTAATTTAATTTTATTACTATATTATTATAATTTTTTTTTTCATATTAGAATTTTAATTTAAAATATAAATATACATTTGAAACTACAAATAAATTAACAGAGTTTGTATCTAAAGTTTGAAACCCTACCATTACTGTAATTAATTTTAAATTTTAAATAATACTTTGAAAATTTTTTACAATTTCATATTACATTTAAAAAAAAAAAATCATTGTAAATAACTATTCTGGTTTGTATAATTAAACTTTTTCTATTCAAAAATAAAATGTTTGTAATTGTTATATTTAAATTGAAATAAATTTCAATAAAAGAATAAAAGTACAAAAATTAATTTAAAATAAATTGTAAATATTAGAAAAAAGAAAAGATAAATAATAAAAAATCGTGATTACGATTCCACAATCATTAATCCACGTCAAACTATCATCATAAACTATTCACCATACGATCAACACATCTATTCTGAACTTTATACAATTCCAAAAATCACATCCACCACCACTCCAGCCAGAAGAACAACGGCCAACTTCGTCCATATCAATCATTGCTTTCACTCCCCTTCCCACTCCTAACTACTCATACGATATTATTATTTTTGTGAAGGTTAAATATGGAAGCAGAACAGTGAAGCAGGAGGAGATATCTGAGTCGGTTGATGAGTAAGAACAAAATGAGTGGAAAATTTACTATAAGTCCCTATTCATCCACAGTAGTATTGTGCATCTCCTTTGTGATCCTTTTGTAATCCAATTAATACGTAAATTGACAACAGATGAAAAGTTATAATAAGGAAATTGTATTAGAAAAGTAACAAGAAAAAGTTTTTCAAAAAGAGGAAAAAATAATCTAGAGTTCACTTGTAAATCACCTATGAAAATTGAAAATTTTGGATGGTTTGAATTAAAAAAATAATAATAAAATTAATTAAACCACATTCAGACTCAGAGGCCAAGTGATGATATTTGTTTGACTTGATTTTGACTAATGCAACTCATGCTTACCCGGAAAGCAACAGATTAATAAGTTTGTAATTAATGTGAATTGAGATTTGCATCTTGGAGTGAAACTTAAGCATTTGCTTCAATTAATAATTATAAATCTAACTAATGATTTTGACCATTTTGTGAACCCAACAGCAAAAATAATTACAACTATCGGACCTTCCTCGCTCTATAAGTTCAATTTAAATTTCTTTGATGTTATCTAATCAGAGTAGAGTTGAAGTTTTGATAGAGAAAATGGTGTGGTACGGTACGTAGTTTGATGTGATGCCTAGCTTAGGTTGTATTTGTGTTATTTAAATATTCGAGAGTTCTAAAACCCATTGCCGTTGATGGTGGGTTCGGACATATATGATTTGAACAATGTTGTAAAATTAAAATACAAATGTAGAAGATTGAATAGATTAGGAAAGAAAAATAACCTTGAGTGATCTCAGATGACTTGATACAAGAATCTTGATAATGATAATGTTGATTATATAAACTAGAGAAAATAAAATTCAGGAATATTTGAAGAACAAAACAAGCTTACTTTTGTTATTAAGATTTTGTCCTTTTATAGGTAGGATTATACAAGATAACAAGCTTATAAGGCTTCTGCGTATTAAGCATCATGCATGTAAGACACGTGTATTTTTACAAATGAATGGTGGAATCCATCTTTATCATAACACTTCCCATTGGATTTCACTATTTACGAAATTTGACTGCCTCATTAAAATCTTGCTAGAAAAACCAAATGGGATAAAAACTGGATGAAGGAAAAAGATTACAGTTGGTGAATCCAATATTACAAAAGTCTTCCCCTGATGCAGACATCTAATTTTCTAATCTTGAAAGTTTTCGCATTCCGATCTCGTAAATCAGTTTCTCGAATGTTGATGTCGGTATGACTTTGTTAATAGATCGGTTATATTATTAGAAGATCTAATTTGCTTCACATCGATTTGACCAGTATTCTAAAGCTCGTAGGTGTAGAAGAATTTAGAGGAAATATTTTTAGTTCGATCTCATTTGATGTAACCTCCTCGAACTTGGGCGATGCATGCAGCATTGTCTTAAAAAATAACAATTGGCCCTTTCATAGTTTGGGAGATACCACATGAATTCTAGATATGATGGATCATTGATCTCAACCAAATACACTCTCGATTGGTTTCGCTTAATGCTAGAATTTCAGCATGATTTGAGGACGTAGCTACTCAAGTTTGTTTAGTAGATCTCCAAGAGATCGCAGTACCATTATACGTGAAAATATAGCCAGTTTGAGAACGTCTTTTATGCGGATCTGAAAGGTATCCAGCTGATTAGGATTTTTCTGACATATAAATTCGCAATAACTAAACAGAAATCCTATCAACGTCTAATGTAGTATTTAAGATATCGTCTCCACAGGGATTGTTAGCTAAGAAGCATAATTGAGATTAAGATTCAAACTGAATTGCCAAAAGAATCTATTTACAAATCGAATCACAGGAATCATAATATGAAAGTGAATTATAGACACTAATGACATTCTCTCATTGAAAACATAGATCAGTATTCTATTATGCAAATGATCTTAACAATGAATGTGCTGATCTACTAAACTCTACTATCAATCAACTTCTTATGTACGCTTCAACTTAGGATCACAGTTTTACCTTCTAGATCATCATCAGTGATCTATCAAAAGATCTCTCGATTCAATTTCATAGATCTCAGTTATACAGTTGCATATATATCTATACTACAACAAATATAACTATTAAGCATGATCTGTAAAGATTAGATCTATAGTCTATCTCTAGATCTATGATCCTCTGTTCTTAGATATAGAGTCTGATCACCATCTCTGGTCTAATCAAACCTCAAATCAACAAGATTACGTAACTCTCGTTCTTGTAATTCAATTAGCTCATGAAATTCAAGTAAAACTGACTTAGATTAAACAAGAAACATACATCTAGAACAATGATCATCAACAGAAGTTAGCAGATCAGAAAAGCTTTTAGCTTAGCATATCGATTTCAACATATTCAATCAAAACACAAATCATCATCAATATGCTTCTAAGATCTAAATCTTACTAAAGAAGATAGAAGCTAGACTCTGTCACAGTTGTTGCTTCGCTATATTCAAGCTAAATCTCAATGATCGCAAGAACAGAATATGAAACTTCTTCAAGAAACTTCTCTCAAAATGTTGAATAAAACGTATAGAAGAATCTAGAATTTTTCTCTAAAAATAACCGAATGTCAAAAGGTTCAACAATGATGATCACCAGAGATCAGAAAATTTTCCAAAAAGATCCATATCACTACATCTGAGCTACTACTTATAGAATTTTGCTCAGTGGCAATTTTGAAATAAAAACATCAAAGAAACACAAATTAGTGAAGTAGCAGTTTTCTACTTTTATGTCGCATGTTCCTTCGCCTGAACTTAACGACTTTCATAAATCTCGCTTGTCTTGATCGCCTAGCCATAACTCTTTAGAGGCAAAATGTTCTTCATGTAGCCATTTTATGTCGCCTAAAGTTAGGCGAGAACATCTTCTTTCGCCATATCAGTCTTCTATTCAAGAGCATTCTTAGGCGATATAATGTAGATGTCGCCTCCCTTCGTTTTTCACTTTGGCGACATGTTCATGCATTGCCTCTGTCCTCGCCTCAACATGGCGAGATTCTACCTTCAGCGACTAAGAAAATCTATAAGACTGGCGACGTATGAAGGTGACTCGCCTCAGTTCTGATCTTCTAGGCGACATTATTCAAAATTCGCCTCCTACTTTGCCTTCTCTTTTCAGCTAACAGCGATGTATGCAGGCGATGTTTATTTTTCAATATCAAATATTTCGCCTCAATTGTTGACTTTGGATGAAATTCCAGACGTTTTCTCTTTTTTCTGAATTCCGCAACTTTAAGCTTCTTTTCCACTTCTTTTCATCCAAGTCCCTGTCTCAGAATTAATAGTCTAGAACTACTAGAAATGTACTCAACTTTTCATCTTTTAAACTCATTTCCTTTACATTTAAGCTCATAAAATATACTAAAATATAGGTAAATTCTAGACTTGTCACCAGCATCGGTATAACCAGTCAAACCCAAAAATTTATCAAAATTCGTATAAAATAATCCCAAATCTTTCGTACCCTTTAGGTAACGCAAAATATATTTGATTCCATTTCAATGACGACGGGTTGGTGCATAACTATATCTCGCTAATAAATTTACACCAAATGAGATATCTGGTCTCGTACATTGAGCCAAATATAACAATGCACCTATTGCATTCAGATATGGTACTTTAGGACCAAGTATTTGTTCGTCATCATCCTTTGGTCAGAATGGATCCTTTTTGGGATTAAGTGTTCATACGACCATGGGTGTACTTAATGGATGGGTATTATCCATATTGAATCTTTCAGAAGCTTTTCAATGTATGCAGACTGATAAATCAATATCCCATTTCATTTATGTTCAATTTCCAGACTAAGACAATATTTTGTTTTTCTCAAATCTTTCATCTCAAACTCTTTTTTCAAATATTCAGTAGTTTGTTTGATCTCTTCAGGAGTCCCAATGATATTCATATCATCCACATAAATTGCTATAATGGCAAAACCAGACCCTGATTTCTTGATAAAGATGCATGGACATGAAGTGTTATTCTGGTATCCTTCTTTTATTAAATACTCACTAAGGCGTTTATACCACATTCTCCCAGATTGTTTCAATTCATACAGGGATTTATGTAACTTTATGGAATACAAGTTTCGAGATCCCAATCGATATGATTCAGGTAGTTTCAATCCTTCTGGGAGTTTCATGTAAATATTAGAATCAAGTGATCCATACATATATGCAGTAACTACATCCATAAGACACATTTCTAGTTTCTCAGAAATGGTAAGACTGATAAGAAATTGGAACGTAATAATATCCATTACTGGGGAATAAGTTTCATCATAATCAATTCCAGGTCTTTGGGAGAAACTTTGAGCAGCCAAACGTGCTTTGTATCTCACAATTTCATTTCTTTCATTTCGTTTCCGAACGAATATCCATTTGTTACCAACTGGTTGAACATCTTCTGGTGTTTTCATTATGGGTCCAAAAACTTTTCGTTTATTTAGAGAGTTCAACTCTGCCTGAATTGCTTCTTCCCATTTTTTCCAATCATGTCTACTTCTGCATTCTTCCATAATACGTGGCTTATGATCATCATATAAAATATCTACTGTCATAGTGTAGGAAAATAGATCATCAACTTTCATTTCATTTCTATTCCATAATCCTGATTGAAATTTACAGAAATTTCTTCATTTTATCTCTTTATCATTTTCTGCGTTAGGGAGATTATTTTCAGTGATCTTAACAACTTCTGGGATTTCATTTGATGTGGTTTAGGATCCAGATCATTTTTCTTTCTTTTCCTTGGAACTGTATCTTTTAAACTAGGCGGTCTACCGCGCTTCTGGCGTGGGATAAGAGTTTCATTTGCTATTGTCTTTTGAGATTGTCATTTTGGAACATTTACTTTTACTGGTATTTTAGCAGCTTCTATATAAGACTTGGTTATTTTTAAGTATCATTAAATGCATTTGGCATTCGATTAGCTATCATTTGTAAATGTAGGATCCTTTGAACTACTAGTTCACATTGTGGAGTACGTGGATCCATATACGCTAATGTGGGAACATTCCGTGCTAATTCAAGTTTCTCTTCAGGAGAAATCTTTTCTTTTCCAAGTGACGAAAGATTACTTTCATCAAATTGACAGTCACCGAATCTAGCTGTAAATAAATCTCCTGTTAATGGTTCCAAATATCTAATAATTGATGGAGAATCAAAACCCACATATATTCCTAAACGTATTTGGGGTCCCATTTTTGTTCTCTGAGTTGGAGTAATGGGTACATATATAGCACACCCAAATGTTCTCAAATGCGAGAAGTTAGAAGGATGCCCAAATACTAACTGTAATGGGGAATATTGGTTATAAGCTATTGGGCGAATACGGATCAATGTAGCAGCATGCAATATAGCGTGTCCCCAAACAGTTACTGGTAGTTTCGAGCACATTAATATAGTTCATGCAATTATCTGAAGGCGCTTAATCAATGATTCAGCTAATCCATTTTTGGTATGAACATGCGATACTGGATGTTCAATATCAATCCCAGATACTTGATAGTATTCATCAAATTCTTTCGATGTATTCACCAGCATTATCAAGTCTTATACTCTTAATAGGGTAATCTGGAAAATGAGCTCGTAATCGAGTAATATGTACTAGTAGCTTAGCAAAAGCAACATTACGAGTGGATAACAAGCATACATGGGACCATCTTGCGGATGCGTCTACCTAAACCATAAAGTAGCGAAAGGGTTCACTAGGTGGATGAATGGGTCCACATATATCTCCTTGAATTCTTTGTAAAAACGATGGAGATTCAAAACCTACTTTCATAAATGATGGTTTCGTTATCAATTTCCCTTGGGAACATGGGATACATAGGTCCTTATCATTCAGTAGGATTTTATAATTTTTCAGTGGATGCCCTTCTGAATTTGCTATTATTCTTCGCATCATTGTGGATCCCGGATGCCCAAACTGATCATGCCAAAGTTGGAATATTTTAGGATCGGAGAACTTCTGGTTCTCAATAGCATGTGTTTCAATATGCCTGATGGTTGTATAGTATAATCCAGATGATAAAATAGTCAACTTTTCAATCACAAGCTTCTGGCTTGATTCGTTCGAAATAATACACAAATATTGAACACCCTTTTCATCATCTATTTCAATTTGATATCCATTCATTCTTATACCTTTGAAACTGAGCAAATTTCTTCTAGATTTGTGAGACTATAATGCATTTTCAATTTCCAATTCAGTGTTATTTGTGTAACACAATTAGAGCTCTTCCGGAGTCTTCGATCAGATCTACTGGATCTGATATAGTATTAACTTTTACTTGAATTGGAATCAATTCCAGAAAATATTTTGTATTTCTCAAAATCGTATTAGTTATAGTGCTATCGGCTAAACATATATCTCCAGATATAACTAATTCTTAATTCGAACCCTTAACCTTTAATAAAATGAAACATAACATTAATTGAATGGAAATGTAATATTCATAACTATTTACAAATATTTACAATAAAAAACAAAATTAAATTCCATTCTATTTACATTCCAAACGAAGAAAATACATTCCATTTATAGTTAACAGTTCCATCACCAATCAGGTGATCTATCTTCCCATCAGGATCTTCAAAGAAATCAGTAATTTCCAGATTTGATATGTTGACAGGACCAGTATCACCATCGCCAAAAACATCAGCCATATTTGCTTTATTTTTCTTTTCCTTTTCTTGTTCACATCTCAACTTCTGGTAAGCTTCAACTACATGTATAGGGGCGTGACAAGTCCTCGAATAAAAAGTGGGGGAACCACATCTATAACAGAGACCACGATTAAACTTTGGCGGTTCCTGAACTTTTTTCCCTTTGCTAGAACTAGCATCGTAAAAATTTCACTTCTGGGGAGCATTTGGATTATTATATGGATGTCCATAATCCCTATTACGACCACGTCCCTGACCATTTCCAGATCCTCGACCACCTCGGCCATTACCATGACCATTTCCATGTCCATTTCCATAATCATTCCAACGCTCAGAATTACGACCACGGCCACGACCACGGACCACGGCCTGGATTTTCATTATAAAGTGCATTCAGTTTTGGAAATGCTTGGGTGCCAACAGGGCGTCTTTCTCTATTTTTCAACAACTAGTTGTGTTTTTCAGCAATATCCAAATGTCTAATCAAATCATCATACTTTTGGAATTTTATTTCCCGATACTGCTGTTGTAAAATTTTTTGGGAAGGATGGAACGTGGTAAATGTCTTCTCTAACATTTCATGGTCAGTTTTTGTTTCCCCACACATTAGCTTGTTCACAATCAAATACATGGCTGAGTTGTATTCACTCACGCTTTTAAATTCTTGGAATCTCAAATTGGCCCATTCATCTTGTGCTTCAGGTAGGATAATCTCATTTTGGCGATTGTATCTAGAAATCAATGCTTGCCACATATCTGCAGGATCAGTGACAGTCAGATATTGATTTTGCAAATCATCACTTAGATGGGTTTGGATTATAATCAAAGCTTTATTTTTCTGCTGCTCAGTTGTTTCATTTTTCTTATCCAGAGTTTCATACAGATTCTTGGATTTCAACCTTATCCTACAATCACTCAACCATCTCCTATAATTTGCTCCAGAAATCAACAATGGCTCAAATTTGTATCGATTCATTTTCTGCAAAACAAGAATACTTTCTTTAAATTTCCAGATTTTCAGAATTAAATCATTCAACTTCAGGTGAACAATTGTAATTTCCCAATTTTCAGATTTTTAATTTCTCGTAACCATAATCGCAATTACCAAACACTTTCTGATATGGAAGATCCATCTAAGTGGCAACCAGAGAGCATACTCTTGCTGATAACGTGTTGTAAAAATAAAATAGAAAGGTAGAAGGGAGAATAGTTAAATATTGAATTGGATAGATAAGGAAAGAAAAATAACCTTGACTGGATCTCAGATGGCGTTTGAATCGCTGCTTAATACAAAGATCTTGATAATGATAATTTTGATAGGTTATTTCCAAAAACACCCCATTTTTTCAAACGTTTCACTTTGAGCACCCGGTTTTGAAAGTTTTGGAAAACCACCCCTAAAATCAAAACTACTAGTGGTTTTTGGTAATTTTGTGAGTGGTTTTGGTGCTGTATGAGTGGTTTTGAAATTCTATATGTTTAATTTAGAGATTCGGAAATTTTCTAAGATCAAAATTACTCATACAACACCAAAACCACTCACAAAATTACCAAAAACCACTAGTGGTTTTGATTTTGGGGTGATTTTCCAAAACTTTCAAAACCGGGTGCTCAAAGTGAAACGTTTTAAAAAATAGGATGTTTTTAGAAATAACCCTAATTTTGATTATATAAACTAGAGAAAACAAAACTCAGGAATATTTGAAGAACAAAACAAGCTTACTTTTGTTATTAAGATTTTGTCCTTTTATAGGCAAAATTATACAAGATAACAAGCTTACAAGGCTTCTGCGTGTTAAGCATATGCAAATAGCATCATGCATGTAAGACACGTGTATTTTTACAAGTGAATGGTGGAATTCACCTTTATCATAACAAACAAGTATATATAAGTGGTGTTGTGGAGATAATATTCAAATAATGATTGTAAAGGAATTTAAATAGAGGCAAGATGGAAGAAGAAAATATAAATTTTTTAAGTAGAATTATTACTATGTTGTGAACTAGGGTGGTTAGCATCAGAACTATACCTATCTTTACTTTCTTTACTTTGTAATGACAAAGTAATTTTTATTTATTTTTAAACCGGAGTAGATCATTAAAAATAATAAGTGAATAGTCTACTGAGAGTAATGTTGAACCATTCTAAATCCTCATAGAATGCAACATATAAGCTACTTCATTGGTCCATCATGAGATGGAGTAACAATTTAAGAGATTTACCGTACTACAAAGAGCCTTGACATCAGAAACTAGAACATCAGCTTCATTACAAGCAGAGTTAAGATTGTTGATATGAGAGATGATATTGGTTACATCCACCTCTGCTGATTAAAAGTGGAGATTAAGATCGATAGCCAACATGAGACCTTCCCTGAGAAATAAGAGTTCAGTTAGATAATGAGACATAATTCTAGGCTAGCAATATGAATGAGCTGCTACAATCTTGCTGTGATTATCTGTGATGACAACAGCAATACCAATAAAAGAGAGACATTCCTTAACAGCTATATCAATGTTAAGTTTTGAATTTCCCGGGCTGGGTGGTTTCCAATCTTGCAGCTGAGGGATTGTAATCTTATCATATGCTTGAGGGATAGAAGTAAAGTGTGTCCTCTAGAATTCAGTCAGCTTAGACTCAGCCTAAGAGCAGATGTCATTAATCTTCCTCTTTTCAGACCCATGTATGATGCAATTCCTCTTGTTTCGTATACCCACAATATCATACTTGCTCTACAAACTATGTTTTTTTGTTTGTTTTAGTAAGTGATCTAACATAATATCCATGAAAGAGGCATTTTGATTCTTAAGTATGATCCTGTCTAAACCAGATTCAAACCAAATGTTTGTTAGAGTAAGACATCTCCACAGGGCATGGGCGGTGGCTTCAATTAAGGTATCAATTAGAGATATTCCTCCTAGTCAAGTTGTGATTTGTTGGGAGGGAGTCCTTGCAAGCTCTCCATATGAATATTTTGACCTTCAGAGGTATTTGTAGATTCTAGGGAGTGGTCCAACAAGATTTAAGAGTTGAATTATTTGAAGAACTTACTCTGAATTCTGAGTTGATTGCAAACTTATATCCACTCTTGACACTATAGATTCCATATTTATCATAATGCCAGCGAAGCAAGTCCGAATGGTTCCTGCAACTTAAAGGAATCTATATAATTATATCAACATCATACTTGTTAAAAAATTGATTTATTAAATGAATGTTCCAGCATGGCTTATGATTATAAATAAGGTCAGCAACATGCAGGTGAGGATAGGATTTCGGAAAGGTGGCATGAAAGGAGTAGGCTTCGGAATCCACGGGTCTTCAAATACCTTAATGCTCTTACCATCTCCAATCTGCCAGCGAATGCCTGCCTGCATTAATTGATGACCCTAAAGGATACTTCTCCATGTATGTAAACAACCCCGTGAGCAAGAGGCTTGAAGAAAATCCTTGTTTTTAAAGTATTTTGCTTTAAGGATTCAACTAACCAAGGAATTTTGGTTGGAATGAATCTTCCAAGCTTGCTTAGCAAGTAATGCTTGATTGAAGAGCTTGATGTTTTTGAAACTCATTCCACCCTCTACTTTAGGTAGAAACATAACATCCAAACTAATCCATCTAGTCTTGTGTTTATCCCCATTAAATTCCCACCATAATTTAGCCATCAATTGCCTCAATTCATCATAGAGACCATTTTGAATTTTAAAGATGCTCATTTGAAATGTTGGAATGGATTGCAACACAGTCTTAATGAGGATTTCTTTCCCATCCTGAGAAAATAAATGGTTCTTCCAACTTTGAAGTTTGCCCCAAACTTTATCTTTGATCTCTTTGAAAGTAGCTTTTTTATTCCTCCCAACTGTAGTAGGTAATCCCAAGTATTTATCATGAGGTTTATGTTGAGAAATGCTTAAAATTGGCTGAATTTGAGAACGCAATTCATGTTTCACACTTGGGTTGAAGACTATATTTGACTTGTTGAAGTTGATCGTTTGTCCAGATATTCTGATAGTCCAGATATTCTGATAGAATGGATTTGATCTTGAGAATATTTTAGGTTGTTGCCTTGCGAAAGAGGATGGAGTCATTAGCAAAAAAATAAATGATTGATCACAATTTAATACCAAGACCTCTACCATTTCTCTCTGCTTTTTGAAGATTTGCATAAAGAACTTTTGCACATATAATGAAAAGGTAGAGAGAGTGTGGGCAACCTTGTTTGATACCTCTAGTAGGCTTAATGTATCCATTTGGATGACAATTAATAGCCACTGAGTAGACGGATGATTCAAGGCAGTTAAAGATCTGGTGGATGAAGCTATTAGGAAAGCCAATTTTCTGCATCACGATTTTGAGAAAAGATCATTCAACTCTATCAAAGGCTTTGCTTGTAATATCCGTGAAACCGGGTGATTTTCTATTATTATTATTATTTTCATTATTATTATATATAAATTTTTTAAAAAAAAAAAAAAAGCTGATTCCAAATCCGTAGGATATACCCGTGGTCTAGAGTCATCAATTCAATATTGACTCAAAAAGAGATTCTCAAATTTTGGGTCAAATGACAATTTAAAATAAATAATAATTCTTTTGAATTTATTTTTTATTTTAAAATAAAATAAGGGTTGAATTGAAAATTGCCACACATGTGACTTTGTGGTTTTCAAAAAGATTTAGAAACCACACTTATAAATAGCTAGTAAAGTGATGAATTTTGGTTTTTAGCAACCCTAGAATCGCATAAACCAAATCATCGTTTTCGAGGTAAACATCCAACCTTAACATGTGATTTTCATTCAAATTGAATTTTTCCATACAATAACTTTGATTATTCCTCTCTTATAGTGTTTAATCACGATTTCAGAAGTCAAAGGGGGTTATTCTCGAGAACCCTAATTTTTATTCCTAAGGTATGAAATTCTCATCAATTCTCTTTTATTTGGGTTTGATTGAATTTGTTATTAAAATATTTATACTTAAATATTAATTTTAGTGATGGGATCAAATTTCCAAGCAAGTGAATTCGTGTCTCGAGACACTCAATTCTCTATTTTTAAGGTATAATTTCAATTTAATAGTCCTTGTGATTTTAGCCGTAAATTACTTTTATCAAATCGATCTCGCTTTTCATGTGACCACTGTGATGTCTCTAGAATCACCCCTGGGAAACTCTATCTGACCGAGTCTGTGTTACTGGGTTCTGATTTTTATTTTTTTATTTTATATATTTGAATTCAATGTTGATTGGTATTCTGTTGTCGTTGTCGTGATTGTCAGGCGACGGCAGTGTTGCTGGTGCGAGCGTCGCGGAGCAGGCCCCGTAACTGCTACTCTGTGGAATTTGTGTCATTGGTTAGTAAACATCTATATTTCATCAAATGTATGTATTTAATAAATTTTATATTGAAATTTGTGTCTTAAAATGGTTTGAACTAATTTTTAATATTTGATAGTGACATATGTGAAGCATATCTTGAATAACTAAATAGGATTGAATTGTTGATAAGTCGGTTGAGATAATTGCTTATATGGATTGCTGCTGAGAGTCCGTTGGTTAAATTATAGGTTGAATGATTGTTATTTGGTTGTAATATTATTTTGTAATAAACTAAGATATCTGATAAAAAAAATAAGCCCAATCATTAGTCTGATAGTCATAAGACCGACATGCCGTAGGGTATTAGAAGTATACTTCGACACGCTAGCGCGTGAGGGCCTAGACTTGCCCATTAATATATATCTCTGTAGCTTTTGCTAGCTCTTGATGCGACGGCATCACTCTCTGTCTCTGCTCTGGGTCTTCAGACCAACTCTAATATTCTGATCTCTGTCCCGATTTTCTATTTGTACTAGGATGGGCAATCAAACCATAAAAATTATTCTTTTATTCTAAAATTTTGCTCGGAATTCTATTCTTCTGTTAAATTTGATGTTCTTTTAATCTAAATGAGCTAATTTAAGTTCTAAATTGTGTTTTCGGCTAAAATGTGAATCGGTAAATTTATGATTTGAAGTCTGTTATGTCTGAAAAATGAAATCTGGATAGTAGAACCTTTAATGGTCATAAAGCATAACTTCCATGAGTAGACAATTTGGTAATAAATTACTCTACATAATCTGTTAGTTGCTCTGAAACTTCTGTCTGATTGTAAGTATTCTAATGTCGAAGCCTAAACTGTATCCTTTAGTGACCCACTCAGTAAAAACATGGTTAATTTGAACTAGTAGGAAATTCCTAAAATCTTATTGTGCTTGAGTTGCTTGCGGTTTACTAACCAGTCCCTGTGTTTGACTTAGTTTTTTTTTTTTTTAATTTTAAATCCTTCAGATTGGGACGATCAAAACATATGTGTCTTTAGATTAGTCAGGTGATTCAGCAAGAGAAACCATGTCGGCATCTGCATTTTGAGGAGCATCTATGAATTTGTATAAACTACATTTTTTTACTTATATTTGAATATTTTGATTAGACCATGTTCAGACGTGTCAACGTGGCTAGTAGTTGTTTAATGTGTTTATTTTAATCTATTTATTAAATTATTTTTTGTTGAAATTTTCAAATGATTTTTTTTTTTGGAATTGATGAAGTATATTTGGCATTATGATTTTATGAAATACCTTGATTATCTAAATTTATTTAGTATTTATTTATTTTCTTTGAAAAACGTAATGATATTTAATTTGAATTACATGGGAGTTTGTGAAATTTAATATATTAAATTGTTATATAAATTTCCATGCACTACCGTTATTTGATGTAAGTTATATTCCGTTATTTGAGCAAGTGTATTTAAGATTTATATTTTGTTGTCTCTGTAATGTGGCGCTTGGGTCCCTATAGTCCAATTTGTTGAGCCGGAGGTTCGGGCGTTACATTGCTCATATCTAACTTAGGGTAAGATCTCCATATTTTATTTTGCGCTTCTTATTTATAGGGTGGAGAACTTCAAAAGAAGCCAAGATTTTGTCAAAAAAATTTCATCTAAGAATAAAAGTTGACTGATTAGGAGAAATAAGCTTATGAAGTAAGCTTTTTAGTCGAGAGGAGAGGCACTTGGCTACTGCTTTTATATATTACCATATTGAAATAGATGAGTTTGAACTGAGAAGGAGATTGAGGACTTTTATCTTAGGCCCAAGGACAATGTTTGTCTGATTGTAAGGTTTGACCGATGCACTTTCATTTAGAATTTGAAGACAAATAGCGCAGACATCCTAGCCAACAACATCCTAACATTGCTGAAAAAAATAGCTTGAAACACATTTGGTCTAGGAACCCTATTTGGTCCTAGACTTAAAATAGCAGTTTGTACATCGAACGCCGTATAAGGGCGAATAAGGTGCAAGCAATCAATATAATCAAGTTTACTAACCAATCCAGCACAAATATTTTCAATATAATCAATGGAAAGATTAGCGCTTGAGAAAATATTGGAAAAGTACGCGCTAAACACCTCTGCTCTTTCATCATAAGAATCCACAACTTGTCCTGCTTTATTTGTAATGGACATAATGTGATTCTTTTTCTTTCTGGATGAAGCTTTAGAATGAAAATTTTCGTGTTCCGATCACCAGCCACTATCCAATCAGCTCTAGATTTCTGCTTCCAAAATAGTTCTTCTGATTCCAACAAATTATTAATTTCAATTTTAGCCTCTGTAATTTTAAGACCAACACTGTCTTGGTTTACCATCGTATAAAGATTTCCAATTTCTTTGGATTTAAAGTCAATCTTCATGCGGAGATTTCCAAAAACCTTCTTACTCCATTCTGTAAGATGTAAAGCACATGAGTTAAGGTTTGTAGATAAGTCATCTGGATAATACACTTTGCCAGATATTGACCAAGCTTTCTAAACAACTTCTCTGCATTGTTCATTCCTCAACCAAAATGGTTCAAACCTGAAGCCAGAGTGATAAATTCCATTTTTAGGTCTATCTTGAAGATTCAGAAGGATAGGTCGGTGATCTGAGCCATTGAAACCCAAATGATTAACAGAGGCATTGGGGGAAATTTTTCTCAAATTATCACAAGCCAAGTATCTGTCCAGCCTTTCTTGAATATGCTTGATCCCATCTTGTTTATTAGACCACGTATAGAGCGGTCCTTCGTGGCTAAGATCACTGAGGTCATTGTCAAACACGGCTTCCCAGAAATTAATCATTCAAAGGATATCTCTTACTGCACCCCCATCTTCTCCTTGTTGTTGAAAATTTCATTATAGTCACCTCCAGTAATCCAAGGTAGATTATCAACCAAACAGAGTCATCTTAGGGGTTCCAGGAATCAGCCTTTCCTGAGTTAGATGGACTCCTATAAAAACCAGAAAATCTTCATATAAGGTCGTTATTTATTTAACTATAGCATCAATGTGGCCTTATGAAGACGAGACAACATTAACTTGAGCATCTAAAGACCAGAAGAGAGTAAGACCCCCGTTTTTACCAGGGCAATCAACAAATAAAGCATTTGCAAGATCCAAAAAAGTGAAAAGATCATCTTTGTGATGACCGTTGAGCTTTGTTTCAGAAATGAATATCACCTTCGGAGAGTATTTTGTTAAAAACCATTTTAAGGATGAAAGTGCATAGGAGCTCCCCAAACCTCTAATGTTCCAACATATGAGATTCATGGTTGTCGGCAGCCCTGGTTCTCAAGGTCTGCCATTGCATCGAGGAGCGTCTCGGCTTCCAGTAGAATAGGTTTGTGTTTCTTAATGTAAAAGATGTAGTTTTGTTTTAGAACCCAGAGCATCTTGACATTTTGTGCTATTTCCCATCGGTCTTTTACATTTCTCTTGTTTGGTTGGCAGTCTGGTAGCCTTCTTCCAACTATTTGCATCTCGGTTTTTAAATTTTTGGGGGGTTTTCAATAATTACTTCCTTACACTTTAGAGAGTAAGCTGGTTTAGTTGTGAACTCCGTATCTAGTTGTGTGTATGTAGGATTCATCTTAAACATCTTTGACTTTGGTAGTGGCTTTATCATTTAAAGCAATGTCTGTACAGCTTATAAGTTGATTAATAGAGTTTACTATGTTGTATCCAGAGGAAGCATTAGTATCATTATTTGTATCGTGTGGTTGCACTACTTTCAAAGATTCGGTATTTGAAGGGATTGTTTGTGTGGCTGGAGGCTTTCTATTACACCTGGGGTTTGAGGGTTCTTTTTGTCTCTAACTAGGATCACTTGTGTTGAATTTTCTTGTACGAGTTTTTGTATATCAACATGTGAAGCTTTCATCCAAGATCCATATTTATAAGTCACAGATGTGAGGGCTCCCGTGCTCTTATGTTCATCTTTGCACTCAAAATTGGTGTGTACTTGAGGATAGCCATTTAACATTACACAGATGTACAACGGTTCAAGTTGATGCATCTACGTAATGGTTTGGAAATGTCAATTTGAACCCTAACTTTGAGATACTGGCCTATGCAGTCTCTGTCTTCTGACGGTTTTTAATCGGCCTCCCAATTTCATTTGCAATTGCGATAGCCGTTTTTCTGTTCTTGAAAATAAGAGGAACATTGTGTACTTAGATCCAGAAGTCAACACGATTAAAGTCGTTTTTCTATTCTTAAAAATAAGAGGAACATTGTGAATTATTTTTTGACTTAAAATTTTTCCAACTAAGCAGTTTGAGATGTCTGACCATTTCTCCTCTTTGATTTTACATGGTTTTCCAGCTTCTTCAGTGAGTGAGGGTGCCCTACAAAGTTATTCTATATCATCAGCATTCATTGTTCTTCAAAGTGTTGAGAAAATCAGCAGCAGAACATATGCTTATAGCAGTGAAGAAAATCAACAGCAGGACTTGACTTCTCCAGCTTCTGACAACACTTTGGACCAAAAACTCTCGTTGGTTTCAACCCAACTTTCACAATGTACAGCCCAACTTTCACAATATGCAGCCCAACAAATTGATCCAGTTCATAAACCAAGTTTTCATTCAAATCACTCACATCAGTTGATATGAAAACAGCAGAACTATGTTTCCTAATCTGCTGTAACTTTTTCCATGATTTGAGGAGAAATTACGGCTGTCAATCTTTCAATCAATCTATAGAATTGCTGTAATAGATCCTAGTCTACAATCATCATTAAGAGTTTCCTTTATTCTTGTATAAATATGGAGGTTCTTACCTTCCAACATTGTAGGGAAAAACATATGTAAAAAAGGTCTTCAGATTTCCTTTAAATCTTTCATGGTATCAGAGCTTTGTGACCAACGTCCAAGTTCACCATGTCTCAAACCTCAACAAACCAAACAGCAACACAGACCACAAATGCAAATCCAAACACAGAACATATTTACACCCCAGGAAATCTGTCATCATTGGAGTTCACTTCTCTAGCCAAAGCATTGAACTTCAATCTCCCTATCAAATTGAACAAAAACAACTTCTTGAACTGGAAAGCTCAAGTCTCTGCAGCTATTCGGGCACTTGAACTTGAAGACTTCATCTCACCCTCTAAAACTCCTCCTCCTGAGACACTAGAAGATACACTTCCAAATCCTGAGTACAAACAATGGAAACGTGCAGATCAGTTACTGCTATGCTGGTTATTTTCCACCATAGATGAAGAACTAATTGTTCAAGTACATCAATCAAAATCAGCAAGAGAAGCATGGAAAATTTTGGAAAGCATGTACGCACAGACTTCTATGGTCAAGGTGTTACAACTCAAACAGCAACTGTCTAGCATTCAAAAAGGAGGAACATCAATTTCTGACTACATACAGAAGATCAAGTTGATAGGAGATCAGTTGAGGGTTGCTGGACATAACATAACAGACCAAGAACTCATACTCTGTACTTTGAATGGTTTGGGGTCAGAATACGATTCTGTAGTTGTTTTTATTTCACATAACATGAATTCAACTACATTGCAGGAGATTCAATATACATTAATGCTACATGAGCAAAGAATTGAGCAAAACATAAGCCAAACAAATCAAATTTCAGTTAACTTTGCCTCAGCCAACAAAGATTCTAGAGAACACAACTCATCAAGCAGAGGAAATTACAGAGGTGGCAGAGGAAATTTCAGAGGAAATCGTGGAGGAAGAGGCCGAGGCAGATGGAATAGTCAGAGATTGCTTTGTCAACTATGTCAAAAACAAGGACATGATGCTCTCAGGTGCTTTAAAAGGTTCGATCAAACTTGGCAGGGTTCTCAAGATGTCAGATCACAGCAATATAACAATTCAAATGCTCAAACCACCATCTCAGAACCTCAATCATATATGGTTCAAAATCAAAGGTCACTTACCATGCAAACCGAACCAGGTGAAACAACTTGGTATGTGGACAGTGGAGCCACAAATCATGTGACTCCAGAACAACAAAACATCACTCACGGTACTGAATACAATGGAAACGAACAACTCACTGTTGGAAATGGTAACACTCTTTCTATATCTCATGTTGGTTCTTCTTCTCTTCATTTTAAAAACAGTACCATATCACCTTTGAAGCTAAAACAAATTCTTTGTGTACCTAACATCACTAAAAATATTTTGAGCATATCCAAAATAACAAGAGATAACAACATTGTTGTTGAGTTTACTGATGAAAATTGTTTGTTTAAGGACAAGTCTACAGGGATGGTTCTTCTCAAAGGGGTTCTGCAGGATGGCCTCTATAAACTAGAAGCAAAATCTGTTTCAAAAAGAAAAACCACCGCTCCACAACAGGTCTTCCCTTGCTCAACAACAAACAACCCCTTGCCTAGCCACAAAATCAACAACAGGAAAGTCTCCCTTTGTGCAACTACCTCTAGCAAATTTTGTAACTCTTTCAAAAGAGCTGAAGCCAATATTTGGCATGCTAGAATAGGACACCCATCTAATGTAGTTCTCAAACAAATCTTAGAATCTATGAATATCAAAGTTGATCCTTATGATGCCTCCTTTTGTGAATCTTGTAAGTATGGGAAAATGCACAAACTACAATTCTCACAACACCCAATCACAGTCAAACAACCTTTAGAAATCATCTACTCAGACTTATGGGGACCATCACCATACCCATCTACCCAAGGCCATAGATATTATGTGATATTCATAGATGCCTTTACTAGATATACCTGGCTCTTTCCACTCAAGCAAAATTCAGACACATTTAGCACATTTGTCAACTTTAAGAAGCATATTGAGTTGCATCTAAACAAGAAAATCAAAGCACTGCACTCTGACATGGGAGGTGAATTTCTTACTCTCTTAAATTATCTCAAACAAGAAGGGATTGAAATTAGAATGAGTTGCCCTTACACTCACCAACAAAACGGTGTTTCCGAAAGAAAACATCGCCATGTTAGTGAAACGGGTCTTACTCTTCTTGCCCATTCTAAAGTTCCCCTAAAATTCTGGTTAGAGGCCTTTCAAACAGCAACAATTCTCATAAACAGTTTACCCACTCCTATTCTAAATCACCAATCACCCTTTGAAAAACTGTACAGCAAAAAACCTAACTACCGCTTTCTGAAAACATTCGGGTGTGCATGTTTTCCTTACTTAAGATATTATTCAAGGCAGAAGTTCAACTTTCACACTGAAAAGTGTGTGTTTTTGGGCTACAGCGACACACATCATGGATACAAATGTCTAACTAAAGATGGAAAAATCATTATATCTAGACATGTTGAATTCAACGAAGAGAACTACCCATTTCTTGAATTGTTTCCAACCCAAACATTTCAACAAAATAAAAAGAGTGTTAGTCTTCCTTTATCTATTTTGGCAGATGCTTCTACAGGTTTACAGAGGACATCAAGCTGGAACCCTTGGACAGCAGAATCATTTGTCTTAGACAGTTCAAAATCACCATTTTCTCAGGTAAACTCCTCTAACAATGTAGGTCATTCACCTATGTCTATCTCTCAACACACCACTCAATATCAAGACCAAGAAGCTTCACCACCTTTTGCTGAACCCATCAATCAACCAACTCAAATAGATGGCACATCTGTTCACCCTATGCAAACACGCTCTAAGAGCGGCATCTTCAAGCCTAAAGTATATAACACCACCACTACTTTAAATTCAAGTCAAGAACCTAGCAATGTCCAAGAGGCTTTAAGCAGAGCAGAATGGTTACAAGCTATGACAGAAGAGATTCAAGCATTGGAATGAAATCAAACCTGGCAACTTGTTCCATTTCAACCCAGCATGAATATACTTGGATGCAAGTGGGTGTACCGAACAAAATATGATGCAGAAGGGAAAGTAACAAGACACAAAGCAAGCTTGGTGGCTAAAGGGTTTCTCCAAACACCGGGAGTAGATTTCACAGAAACCTACAGCCCTGTAGTTAAACCTTCAACCATCAAAATTATTTTTTCTCTTGCAGCCTCACACAATTGGGACATCAGGCATATTGACATTAACAATGCCTTCCTAAATGGGGAACTAGAGGAAACCGTCTACATTCAGCAACCAGAAGGATTCACGAACAGAAAATTTCCGAATCATGTCTGTAAATTAAAAAAGGCATTGTATGGGCTTAAACAGGCTCCAAGGGCTTGGTTTCAGAAGCTAAAGGGTGCTCTATCTGAGTGGAAATTCCTAAATTCAAGGTCAGATTCATCTTTGTTTTATCATAGACAACATAACTCCATAACTCTTATTCTAGTCTATGTGGATGACATTTTGATTACTGGCAATAATCAATCAGAAATTGAAAATATGGTGAACAAACTGCACTCACATTTTGCCTTGAAGGATTTAGGAAATGTAAATCACTTCTTAGGATTTGAAGTTTACAAAGATTCAACTGGTATCTATCTTTCTCAGAAGAATTACACTCAAGAATTATTGAGGAAGACCAATATGAGTACCTGTAAGTCGGTTGCTACTCCTATCTGCACAGCTACTAAACTCTCTGCCCATGTTGGAGATCCATTAGACAATCCAACCTTGTACCGCAGCATTATCGGAGGACTCCAGTACTTGTGCCACACTAGACCTGACATCAATTTTGCAGTGAACAAACTCAGTCAATTCATGCAAAATCCATTGAATACTCACTGGATAGCTTGCAAACGTGTACTGCGATATTTGAATAGAAATCCTACCTTGGGAATTCATTTTAAAGCTTCTGCTCGACCTTTCAGCATTCAAGCATACAGCGATTCAGATTGGGCCGGGTCCGTCGATGATCGAAAATCAACCAGTGGCGCATGTGTGTTCCTCGGAGACAATCTTGTGTTTTGGACATCAAAGAAACAATCAATTGTAGCTAGATCCAGTACTGAAGCTGAATATCGAGCTTTATCATTAATAGCTACCGAAGTGATTTGGATTATTTGGTTGTTATCAGAACTTGGCTTTTCTGTAGATGGAAGACCGCTGCTGTGGTGTGATAATAGAAGTGCACAAGCTTTGGCCCAAAATCCGGTATATCACTCTCGAACCAAACATCTTGAGATAGATTTGTATTTCATTAGAGATAAAATCTCGGATGGTGTTCTTGAAGTCAGACACTTATCATCTGAAGATCAACTAGCAGATGTACTTACAAAACCCTTGCCAACACCTCGCTTCGTGCTCCTCAGAAGCAAACTCAATCTCTCTCATAATCCACGATTTCGTTTGAGCGGGGGTGTTGAGAAAATCAGCAGCAGAACTTATAGCAGTGAAGAAAATCAACAGCAGGACTTGACTTCTCCAGCTTCTGACAACACTTTGGACCAAAAACTCTCGTTGGTTTCAACCCAACTTTCACAATGTACAGCCCAACTTTCACAATATGCAGCCCAACAAATTGATCCAGTTCATAAACCAAGTTTTCATTCAAATCACTCACATCAGTTGATATGAAAACAACAGAACTATGTTTCCTAATCTGCTGTAACTTTTTCCATGATTTGAGGAGAAATTACGGCTGTCAATCTTTCAATCAATCTATAGAATTGCTGTAATAGATCCTAGTCTACAATCATCATTAAGAGTTTCCTTTATTCTTGTATAAATATGGAGGTTCTTACCTTCCAACATTGTAGGGAAAAACATATGTAAAAAAGGTTTTCAGATTTCCTTTAAATCTTTCACAAAGGAAATTATGGTAGAAAAGTTTGGTCAAGATCGAATAAGCAAGGCAGACGCATGAGGAGGAGCAATGGAATTGATGAAAGAGAATTTGAGAAGAGATCAACGTCTAAAATCTGGGTTCGGGGCTCAAGATGATGGATGTGAGTTGTTAAAGACTCCACTACTTTTTAGAGAAAAGTAGAGAGAAAGAAGAGTCAATGTTCACAAAGTAATTTTTCTATCACATTTAAAAGTATCTCACACATAAATGTGGTATACTCTCTTTTCAATATGTAATATATATATATATATATAGTTAATTTCTTTTCTTTTATTTATAATTTTGTACTTATTTTACTTATCAACATCTAGAATATTAAGAAGAATTAAAATTACCATAAATATGTTATTCGATCATTTTTTTAATATTCAATTAATTTATATTCTCTTTTTTTCTATTCTATTCTATTTTTACTCTTTTTTACAATATGTTATTAGCATTAGTGTGTTTTTTGGTTGCCTCTTAATTAGATCTTCTAGATCAGAAAATGTTTGATAATTATATTCTTGTTACGAGGAAAGAATGAATTTGGAAATTGAAAAATAATATCATTATTCACCCCAAGTTGAATAATGATGGATCTGGAAAGTTAAAAATAATACCATATTTATATGAAGTTGAATATTTGAACTTTGAATTCGAAAATCTGGAAATTAATTAAAAAAAAAAAGAAAGAAAGAAAGTGTTCTTATTTTGTTGAAATGAATAGTTACAAATTTCAACCCTTATTAGTTTCGAGAGAAAACTATACAAACTGGATTATGGACTGTAAACAAAAATTGAAATCGAAATGTGTATTTGAGACTCTGGATAAAGAAAATGAAACAACTTAACAACAACAAAAATCAAGTTTTGATTATAACTAGAAATCATCTAAGTGATGACTTGTAAAATCAATATATGCATGTCATGGATCCTGCAGATCTCTGGGAAGAACTAAACTCCAGATACAATAGTCAATCCAAAATCATCCTTCTTAAAGCTCGACATGAATGGAACAATTTGAGATTTCAAGATTTTAAAAGCGTGAGTGAATATAACTTCGTGACGTATTTGATTGTGAACAAATTTGAAATGTATGGGGAAATGAAAAATGATTAAAAAATATTAGAGAAAACATTAATCACTTTCCATCTTTCCTAGACAGTTTTACAATAGAGTATCGAGAAAGAAAATTTCAGAAATATGATGATTTGATTACCATTTTGGATATTACTGAAAAACAAATATTACATTAAAAAAAAGATCTTAATATATATATATATATATATTAATTAAATATGTACATCTAAACTCAAAAATATCTAAAAACTATTAGGAATTTTTGGTACATTCATCTTTCATCACAAGTCGCAAGTTCGGTTTAAATGAAACAACCATTTAAAAATGATAACAACATTTAACGTTATTTGAAAATTTTCCAAACCCATATAAATTAACAACTTTATTTTAGAGAAAAAAATTACAAAAATACAGAAAACATCTTCTTTTTATAACAAGTCGCTCTATCTCTCACAATCATACACAAATGATTTCCTTATTAAGATAGGACAATATTCTTATAAACTTAAAAACCAATATATTACCATTTTAAGATGGAAATTATTTCTTTTTCAAAACCAAATAATCAATTGAATTCCTTATAAGATGTGACAATCTATCTCTTTAATGATTAGACAGCCCTCAATTATCACTATAAAGGTAAGATCCCAATCCAATGATTATCACCCAAAGGGACGAGATATTTTCTTCTCCATAAGAAAATTTTATTTATAGTGATAACTAATCTGTTGTATTTTTATAGTTAAATATGGAAGAATAATAAATAATAAAAAAACTGATAAACATCCAGATATAAATATTTATTTTATTGGATTCTGATGTAATCTTATAAATATATGATATATAATTAAAATAGAAAAGAAAACTTTATATAAACAAAGACGTATACTAAGTAAAATCTGCTTAATATTTATGAAATAAAATTTAAAATTAATAAGTTATTTCCCTAATGTATATAGTGCAATCTTGAAGAGAAGCATTCGATTCTCTAAGCAAATAGCTGTACAAATTTGAGCTAAAATGTTTGATAAATAAGAATGATATAGCCATCACAACAAACCCCAAAATAATCTGCTCTAGAGCAGTAGACGTAAGTTTTATGTTCTTCCCGAAATAATGACCATATGAATAAAAAAAACACAACAAATAGCAGAAATATTTTTTAGAAAAAAAAAATCCTAACAGCAGTATGATATTTCCATAAAAAATAATTACAAGTAACTCAACCTAACTTGTCGAGTACAGCAATCAAACGCATTAACCAAAGTCCAGAATAACTACTTTAATCACCAACAAAAATCCACACCAACTACCATCACAAAAAGAAGTCCACACAAACAACTAAAATAGCTAAAAGAATCCACGTAGAGACAATATAAATGATAATTAATTATATCTAAAAGTAGCTGCTTGTGAAGAGGCAGATTCAATACTTTGGTCGGTGACTTTATCAATTTCACTGTCATTTGCATTCGCAATATCTTCAGTAAGCTTATCTAACCTAAGAAGTTGGGGAGTGTCTACATAGAAATATATCACCAATGTTAAACAAGTAAAATATGTTATTAGTTAACATGTAGATTTAAATTTAATACCTTTATTTCCATGTATCCAATCTAGAGTGAAAATTATAACCTCCACAACTTCCGATTTTAGTGCACTTCGATATTGATCAAGAACTCTTCCTCTCAAACTTAACGCAGATTCAGATATCATAATTGTCACAGGAATGCTCAAAACATCACGAGCCATTTTGCAAGATCGGAAAAGTGAATTTCATTTACTTTCCAAAAGCTCACATCATCCAAATTTGTAACACCTTACTGCTTTGGTTCTTCTAAATATGTTTCCGGTAGATTTTTTCTTACAACATATTGAAGTTTCAGCACTCCTTGCTAGAAACATCAACGTACATAACCAAAAATAATATTAGTTTAACAAAAAGAACATAAATTTTATAAAATGAATAAATATTGATAAAATAAACTAATAATTACCTTTAAAACATTTTCATCGGATGGATCGAACGATGTAGTACTACCATTACTATCAATTGAAGTAGAACTTGACAAAGTGATTCCTTTATTGTATTCATCAAATAACCTAAATAACTTTTTTCTAAAATTTTCCAACTCAAATGAATGCTTTCCAAAAACCATATCATATCAAAATGTGATGTCTTCAAATTTATATTGAGGATCCATAACCAAACCTATTGTTAAGATAGCACAAAATTCACCCCAATACTTTTTAAATTGTGTATGCATTTTTTCACTCATACTTTTCAAAACCAAGTCCTTACTTCACATGTTTTGCTTCAAAAGTGTATAAATCCTAAACACCTTAGAAAAAAATAAGTTCAAAGTAGGATATTTTACCCCGAAAAATGTAAGTCATCATAAAATGCTTTGAAAAATATTGCAATTTTCTGAGCTTTGTCCCTTTCACTTGAAGTTGGCCAATGTTGAAAATTTCTATCTACTCATGCTAATGAACACAAAACACACTTATAATGAATAGCACTTTCAAGCGTGAGATATGTTGAATTCCACCTAGTTAGAAAATTTTGCCTTAATCCCATCCTACAATCAAGACCTACTCCTTTTGCACATTATATAAACCTTTGTTTTCTAACTTGTGATCCCTTGACATATTTAACACACTCATGAATTTTTAAAATGGCATCATCTATTTCCTTCAAACCATCTTGAACTATCAAATTAAGAGTATGAGCTGCATATCAAATATGCAAAATTTCACCTCCACAAATAAGAACCTTAATGTTCAATTGATCTTTCAAAATATCAATGAAAATTTTGTTGAATTATGCATTATCTAATGTAAATGCAAATATTTTATTCTAAATTACCCAATCACACAAAAATTTCTTTAACTTATGAGTCAAAGAAGCTCCATCATGTGGTGGTTTCATGTAACAAAAATTCAATATCTTTTTCTCCAATAACTTTTTAACTTTTTGTTTCTCCCTAATATACAACTTCAAAACATCTACCTTTACTGTATTTCTAGAAACTAATGCACATTCAGAATCCAAAAATTCAATCATCTTCCAAACCCAAGGATATTCCACAAATTGAAAATGTAAATCATGACAACAATAGTTGCGGCTACAATATTACGAAATAGCTCAGGATCTTTATTTCTACCAAGTTTGAGAGAATCTGCACCTTTTTCAATGATCATTTGTCGAAGGTAACGGTGCTTCAGTTCAGGACATTGATTTTCCAAGTAATGTTTCATATTTCCTGTACCGTATTGATTATCGGCTAGATAAATTTTACTGTAGTGTTTACACTTACTTTTCTGCTTCTCATCTCCCATTCTTGGTAACTTTTCAAAATGATACCACACGGTCGAAGTCTCCTTTCTTTTGCGTGAAAGCTTTTTTGATGGCATAACCATGTTTCCTTTGTTACCATGTTCATGTTGTTTGGGCTATTCATCCTCATTAAAGTTTTCATCTTCAGTTTCAAGTTCCCAATCGTCTAGAATAATCTCTTTATTTGGAACCGTAAGCTAAATTCGTAAAAATTAAAAGGGCGTAATATAAGCAAATAATTATTATGATAAAATATAACAATAATCTAAGAACAATTCAGTAAGATTTTAAAATTTTAATTTTTAACTTAAATGATGCATTGTGTAGTGACTAACCATTCTATTAGACAAAGTGAAAAAAAAAATTATGAAAGACGAAAAAAACATATAGTAAAATTTCATACCTAAAATTTGTTTCAATTTTAAATATTCAACTTAAAATAATAATTCAGTCAAAAGTTATGCAATATCACATGTCTACCGTCTATAGCATCAATAAAGTCAAATTAACCACATGATAAGTAGATTATTTGTACAAAATAAGCAAATTAACCACATGATTCACAGGTTATATATAAAACATAATTAAAATTATAGTTCCATAATTTAATTCAACTACAAATCTAACCTTCACAAAATCTCCAAGCTCCTCCAACCAGTTCTTTAATAAATTTTCTTGTTTTGGTTCACTTGAAGATGAGATAATTCTAAGGGTTTGCACAACATGCAAACGAACACACTACATTTGACGAGTTTTAAGGCTTTTTATTGTGAGCAACAAAAACATGAAATTAAAATTAGTTTTATGGTGATTGCAATAGTATTAACATAATGAAGTATAACTGAAAAATCAAATATAAACTTAAAAAATTGGCAACTGTGTACTCTGTCTATGACCTGATAGAAGCCGCAGGTTTGCAATAATTGTCGGTTAAGGAAGATGAACACAATCGATGACGTGAATAGAGGGTTTTCATAGGAGAAAGTAGTTCCAAATAGACACGATGATCGACCAAGGATGAGATGGTCGTGGTCCTGTGGAGTTGGGATGAGCAGATTCGTGTTCGTCGATGGAAAATAGTAAAACGCAACTGAATTCAATTTTTAGGGTTAGGGTAAAGAATAAAACATTATATATATATATATTACTATGAAAATTACTTTATTGCCCCTCTTATACGGGTTGACGCGTGACCCGTGAGCCTTAACCCAAATATGACCAATATAATAAACGAGTTATATGGGTTGACCCATTTATGACCCAACCCGTTTATATCAAACCCAAACCCGCATTAATCGTGTTCATGTCGTGTCAGAATCCAAATCGTCACCTCTATTAGTCGAGGAGACCAAAGTGCCAGAAAGGTTATAGTATACAATTTGGTGGCCTGGTTAGGATGACCACTACACGTGCTAGGGTGCGAATTGCGTACATTGATTTCCGTTTCTGTTTCATAATCCTCATTGAATGTATCAGGTTATATGATGATGTTTGGCGTGTTAGGTTGCATTTACGTATAAGTTTGTATAAGTTTGTTAAGTATGAGGGTATTAATTTGGCATCGACAGACTAACCTTTGTTCTTCCATTTTTCTTATTTATTTTCTTTTTAATATGAAAATTTATTTAGATATTAAGGTCGATTTGAATCATAAATAACTTGAGTGAAAACATAAAATTTATGTCGATAAAAATTTCTAAAATTTATATAACTATTTCCTTTGATTTGAGAGGGATTCACTGTATGAAAATTTATACACCGTCAACCCAAATTGGTCTAAGATTAATGCTGGTTGTTGATGAAAATGTATAGATTTATCCATCGTGCATTAGAAATCGATGTTAGATCTCTCCAATTGGAGCATACATCTCAAAGCATCAATTTCACCTCCATTCATTTTTCATACAATTTTTTTAAATATATTTGATTTTTTACTTTTCTACTTTGTCCACTTAAATTAGTGACAGGTGAATAATAAACTCAATTTCGTGCTATATATATATATATATATATATAATTGTGTATGAATATGTGATAGGTATGCGTTGGTCTGACGTACTTCACGTCTCGCATCCTCCACCCTACTGATTATGCTTTCCATAGTCAATGAACTCGTCTAATACATCTAACAGATCCTTTTCATCCTTTACAACCCTCCCCATTCTTAGTGAAGCATCTTTCACATCATTAGTTTTTCCATTATTAATGGTCACTACTCAACTTCACTCAACATCTATAATACTCGCTTATAATTTCAATTCCATTCTTCCCAGACTGACAACAATGACAACCATTGGTTGTTTCACCTCTTCCTATTCACATACCCTTCACCTGCTTCCCTCGTTCTTCTCTGTATATCGTTTGGTTAGGGCAATTTATCAGCCTTGTATGTCAAGAAAGTCAAAGAGCCAAAATAGGTAGCTGCCAATACTTTTCCATCTGAACTTGGATGAGAGAAGGCTAATTGGTTTTTTTCAAGAACAATTCCTGTGCAGAAACTTCTCCTGCAATGGTTTTCATAATATATAAACCAGAAGACAACCCAACAATCATATACATGTATAGAAAGATATGTATATATGTACCTGACTGCATCAAGTAACTGGCTAGCTATGCCTTTCCTTCTGTTGGATGGACTAACCCATATCGCTCTAATACCGCAAACAGCAGCTTTTGCTTCCTTTTCGCATACAATAGTTCCATCTATCTTTGGACTATTAACAGAAGAGCATTTCTTCATGACTTCTCTACAAAATATTGTTTTGCCGAATTGGAGGGTAGTGGTGTTTACACTTGTTTTCTTTCTTCTAGAAAGGTCGGATTTTACTTCAATGGTTGCAGGTATGACTTTGAATGCTTCCTTTATTGTTTGGACAATTGCACAGCCAGCAATTCTATGCGAAAAAATGTATAGATACACCTGCAAGCAGTGTTATAAGCAAGCAAATAAATCAATGCACAAGGCTACCTAACACAAACAAAAGTCTAGAATAGAAGCAAACGTACTTAATATGATATAAAGATCTTTATACTTCATTACTCATACTAAACACATTAACACAATATCTGCAAAATAATTAAACTACTAGCGCATCAAACAGAAATGATACCTTACAGAGGTTGTGAAATATCCACCCACCGCCAAGCTCCATCTCTACCATCTTGATGACCTCTTGAACCTGCCAATTCAAGTAGAACCCACATAGCTTAAGTATCTTTTGACACCAAGCAAGCACTAGAGCAATTATGGAGAAATTTTTACAAAGATTGAACCTTATTGGTGTGAGCAGGAGGGTCACTATCCAACACCAAAATAATACGGCCTCCTTCAACACTAGGCATGTGAATCAGCCTTTCATTGCGCCAACCCTGAAAAACCAATAAGATGATATCAGACAAGCACTTGGGTGAATAATGATACTAGCAGCAGCAACAATCAACCTTGAATTGGATACCATGTGTGTAGTCCTTATGGAAGGACTTGTGATTCTTTTCATCGCTTCCATCTCCTGGTGCATATTTAAATCCACAGATAGGGCATGTGTGCAGAAGAAAGTCAGATTGACCTAAGTCCAGATGAAGCTGTGCATAGCTTCTTTTCTTGTTCATGACTTTTAATTTTGGTCTTTCTGATGTGGACATTGCTGGTTCACCACCCAATGATTCTTTATTCGTATTCAGCGAAACCCTAAAACCAATCAAGGGTCAAAATCTTCAACTGTTGATAAAGCAGCATATACAACCTTGAAATGGTTTGTTTCTGAGTTGAAGAAAGATAATTAGCCAACAAAATCACACAAATTTACAGGCATTTTTTAGTAGCATGTTTATAAGATTCTTTCAAAAAGTATTCAAAACGGCCTATTACCGTACTGACATACTCATCAGAATTTGGAGCTTTGCGCTTGTAAGTATTGACAATGATGTGCTCTTTCTTCTCCCATTTTGCCAAATCATCATCTTCATCCTTCAAGACCTGGGGTGGCTCATTCAAAGAAGGTTTGAAGAAGGAACTAATTTTTGGTTGCATTGATGACGAGACTTTAGAAAGAAGTTAGAAAAAAAGTGTTATACCCAGACCAACCAGATTAACAGTTCGACCGTTTCAGTAGTCTGAATGCTTGATCCTAGGATTTAGCTGAAACAATGTAATGATACGTCAAGCACCAATCTAATATAAGTTGCACAAAACCAAAAACAATGAAAAGTATAAGCTAAATAGGAAAAAAAATGAAAATGAAAATCTGTAGTATAACTTTGTAATAATCCTTGTCCAGTCCAGATATAGGCACAAATACAAATTTTATAACAGACATAATTCACAACTCAGCTGCAACAATTTACATCATCCACCTTTATATAAGCAATCAAAATTTTTGAAAACAAGTGAATAGAATCCTGAACAGAACCAAAAATTCAAATTTTAACAGTGAAAACCCCTTTCATAACCCCAATTTAAAAATTTAATCAGACGTCAGTGAACAACAGATATAACTGCCAAATTAATCATCTATATATTCCCACAAACTAAAGAGCACCAATTTTGAAGAAGTATACACAAACGAGAATCACAAATGGGAAAAAATTTTATGCATCAAAAGCAAAACAAGATACATAAACAGACAGAAACTTAGGATACAAAAACAAAAGCGATTATAACTATACATGAATTGTTATATTTATTTTTTCAAATTCCCATCTAATATTTGTTTAAATGAAAATTGTAACTAAAACCACACCAGAACCTTGAACAAAGGATCTAAACCATCGAACTCAGAAGTCAATCCAGGATCCTGATCTTAAACCTCCAACCAAGACTGATCTCAAAAATCCAAATACCAACATAAAATATTAAAATTCAATAATTTGCATGCTAAATTTTCATTTCAAAATTCTATAAAATTGTTGAATTATCCACCAAATCAAGAAAGGTAGGATAGGTTGAGTTGATTGGATCATAACTATCAGAAGATGTCCCTGTTATTGGATTCATTCAAGTTCCGTTCAGGTCTAAACCTTGCTTCCCCCAACACAAACACCTGTGCAGTTTGGAAGTTCAACACAGATTATCATTAAATTTGATTTTTTAAAAAAAAAAAGGTAGCTGACATGGGATGTTTTTATAACATGCTGCTATCTAACATTTTCTCATGTCTGACACCATTTTTACAACCAAATGTTCAAGGGGACAATAAAAAGACACAAACAACTTTATCACTTCAAAATAAAACACTAAGGTCAATAGATTTCACATGAATAAAATTTATGCTATGATAAGATGCACACCACAGCACCAACTGAGAGCTGGTCTTTAGCATCAAACAATTGGCTGCTTTCATTTCACAGCACAAACCGACCAATCTGAAATACAAAGATGTTCAAGGCCAAAATTTCTCATAATAACTCAAGATTTTCAAACTTTAGCAGATTCAATTGTCTTCTCTTAATAAGAACCATTTCGAAGATAATATCCGATTATTAATTTATATATAATTTTTTTTCCCCAAGTTTAAGACTGGAAGACAAAGAAATTGAAGGAATCACAGAAGGAAGTTGAAACAAACAAATATGGTGGAATCGAAACTTACAAATAAAATCTACACAAATCACCCACCCGCATTGCGAACTAGTTCAATAAACAAGAAGTTTGGAGTAGGGGAAACAAGTACCACAGTGAGAGTAGGCGAAAACATCTCTATAAGTATAAATATGATTGCCTGCTTTGATCTCGCCTCTTTCTACTTTGTTAGTGATCAAATCCATTCCTCTCTGCTCTATCCGGTAAGGATGAGTAAACAAACAAACACTTGTAAAATTTGTCGCCCTTATAATATTCGAATAAGTACAACAATTACGGGAATACTTATTTTTTTTTTCTGGGGTATACTTTGATTGGCAACCCTTGTTTACTTCTCAAATTGACACTATCAAATTGAATTCATGAATTCAATCCAACCACATCTATATATCTCTATAGTCTCTATAGATACATGTAAAGACAAAGCATTATACCACATTCAGCCAAGAATGTGATGAAAATCATACTTACTAGCTTTAGAAGAATCAGGAATTAGGTCAGGAAAGCACATTGTACAGCTTCAGGAAATATATTTGCCGCTTAACAATTAATCTATAGAAAGACAATCAACCAACCCTAAATGATCAGACCCAGAAAAGAAAACAACAGTATTGTCCTAACCTGAAGATGCAAGATTCTCAATTTCAACAATTAGATGGTGGTTGCGTCTGATCTCAACGGACATGGATTTTGCGTGGAGATTGTGATGGTGGAGATTGACTGTGACAGTCTGTGATTCGGCGGTAGACTGTTCATGATGATGATGAAAAATTGGAGGTACCGATTCTGGAAGAGCAATTCCACAAAGAACCGGTTCTGGATATTGAAAATTTTGGTAAGATGTGGCCTAATGAAGAATATGGTATGGGCTGCTGATGTTGCAGAATAATTTCCCGCCCATAATTCAGATCCCGCGCTTTATTTGGGTAGGGGCTGCCGAAGATATTTGTAACGGTTGTATTCTTATTCATGATTGGAAAAGCAATTTCTTTTATATAATGGATTTTTTAAAATATTTTTTAATTTTAAATTTAATTAGTAATAAATATTACTCCCTTCATCCACTCAAAGGGCGGAGAATACAGACTATGTAAAGGTTTTAAATTTTTTTAATATATTAATTTTATAAAAAATATATATATATAAACTGACCAAACTAATCTTAGTAAATATATTTGCATTAATTATGCTACGTAAATTTAGTATTTACCGATTTCTTTACAAATCTTCTCACGGACCGTATCAGATCTTCAACAATTCTAGTTGGATAGTGGGAGGTGCATATTTGGCATTTTGAGAAGTATTATCTAAGACAATCTCACCAATGTCCTTGTTCATTCATTCTTACTTGCAACTTTACCATCTCAATGAAATTTCCACGATTAGTAGAGCTTGAGATTCATCATTAAGTCTTTGTTTGTTTTTAGGTTTGAAATGGGATTGTATTGTATTGGTACAATAAATTCTTATTTGTTTCAATTTTAAAGCTATAGTTCATGGTATTGTATTGTGTAGTATGATGTTTTTTTCCTCCAATTTTAAAACCACCAAATTGGTGGGGAGGTATGGTTTTTCTCATCTAAATATTCAATATGCTATTAATTACTTATACTACAACACCATACAAACCCATACATCTCAAATGTGAAAAAATTGAATTCTATACAATGCCACACAATTCTATATAATACTATACATTAATGAACGATATAATTTTCCATCCAAACAAAGTGTAAAATTACATCTTTACATAGCCAACCATTTCATAGTCTCTATGGAAGTCTTGAGTAACAATCGATTTTGCTTCACCATTTGAGACTTTTGTTTGATTATCTTTCTATCAATATGTTGAGATGGATTTTTGAGTTGCTCCCACTCTTGCATGGCTATTTGATGAAGTGAGTTTTGATCTCCATTTGTATGTTTTACAAACACACAATTCTCACCATTCACCCTTTTCCAATTTCTAAACCTGTCCATGGGAAATGTGTGATATCTACAAGTTGGATTGTCAAAAAGATAACATGAAAAGCCAGATGCACTATCATCTTTTTCCAAGTACTCAATCCACGGAAACTTTATGAACCATGATTGTTGGAACCTACGACCTTAAGCCCCAAAAAGAGTGAGTAGAAACTCCTTATTAGACTGACATGGCCCCATCTCAAAGTAAGTTCGGCGGGCCTCATCTTGCTTGTCAACCGAATATTACCATATCGGAATACACTCATTTGGATCCCTCGGATAATAAGAAGTGTTTGATTGGTGTGGCATTGAAGTATCTTCATTATTAACTCTAGATCTTTTAATTGTAGGCGAAGATACCGAATTTGCAGTAGGAAGCTCATTGAGGCATTAGATTTTGTTGATGATGATTCTTCACTCTTTCTATTAAAATAGTAAAATATATTCTTTTTTTCCATTTTCAACCTATAAATAATCATTCATACAATGAAATTAATACCATATAATTTAGTATAAAAATAAGTTTATGATGATTAGAACTTCATACAATAAAAATATACAATTAAACCTTACAACTACTAACAAGACACAATAATTATCACTAGTTATGTAGCGTGCCATGTCCCCGCCTTACAGATGGATGTATTGATGTGGATACCCACAACAAAACTTATAGACAGACAGAGTAATAGAGTATATATATATATATATAGTCAAAACTAAAAAGAATATCAAATTGCTCAACAAAAGGAACAATATTGAAACATAAAACATATGTGCAGCGGTACAGTAATTCAAAACCTTCTTAAACAATTGAGATTGGAATCTGAAAACATAATGTTTAAAATTTGGTTTACAGCTGATATAGAATGAACTTCAGTACAAATAACCAAAAAGTGATCAAACTGAAAAATAATTACTGAAACATGGGTTTAGATGATAGAGCTTATGCATTTATATGATATGTGTGTCTTGCTATTCCACCTGACTGTCTAAACTCAGCATTTTTCGTCCCAATCAGGAAAATTAACATACAAAACGAAAATGAAGAAACAACAGGGTCAGACTATCGAATGTCTGGTTAGTAAGCCAATGCCCAACATCCACACATATATAATGCTTCTTAGATTGACAATTAAGCATGATCACACAACATATGCAACTTACCTGACCACCCAAATGCCTTAAACAAAAGCAAATAGAATAGTATAAAAGAAATCAAACAGCTCTGGATTAGCCTACAACTTCCTAGGTTCCATAATTAGTAGTAATTAAATCCTTTACAAATTACAGTGGCTAAACCGATTGATTATACCCTGAAAAGGCTCTAAACTTAAAATGGTCATAACGAAGAATCAGGCTTATAGTAACTTTTCAGAAGGGGAAGTTCAAGAAGAAGAAATCTAGAAGAAAAATGACAAAGGAAATAGGCTTGATAAAAATTGAGGCGACATGAAAAGATTTTGCCTCAATCTTAGGCGATGGTGTTAGGCGATGATTTACACTGGAATTTTCTTTTAACGACTAGTACTTGGCGATACCTAGAAAAACTGAGAGATTGTCACCTAACTTCAAGCAAGGCTGTTAGGCAATGCTTTTCAAAGGAAAAAGTTTCATTTAGCAATTTGGCGAGGAAATTTGGCGAAGTTTAACAACGGGTTCAAGGTTTCACTTATATCTAGGCGAGGGTACTTGGCGAATGGTTAAAATTTAAGGAAATTTTACCTGACCACTGGCGAAGTAACTTGGCGAGATTATTAAATTTAGGGAGAGTTTCGCTAACACTTGGCAATTCATTAGGTGATAGGAAGAAGATGTTGCTAACTTTCTACTTAGCTTGGCATAGACTCTAACGAAGGTTCAAAGTTTCGCCCATAACAAAGCGAAGACACTGGCGATATAAATAAGGTTTCGCAACCTTATACTTAGCTTTGGCGATGAACTTAGGCGGTAATGTTTAGATCATAAAATGGGTTTTGCCTAACTTGGCGATTGGTCAGGCTAAGTAAGAAAATTTCGCCTAAGTGTAACTCGTTTTAACTTCAACTTTTAAAGTCCCTTTTAAATTAACTAGTTAGGCAATAAATCTAGTTTAAAGGCAATATATTAACCTAAATAACAATAACATTTAGTCTAGAAATCATTCATACAAACACAATAGAATCAGTTCAGAGTATACTTCAGATTTAATAAATTCAAGTCATATATCATATTACATATCAGACATCAGAATTTAGATTTCCTTATGAATATATCAGATATCAGGTTTTTGACGAGTGATTAACCTGCCAGAATTTATATACCAGATGTCAGAGAATAGCATATTTCAAATTACTTTAGATTTAAGGTTTCATACCAGGTTCTTATCATACACAGAAAACACCAAATTATAGATTATTTGTCTGTCTTTAGTTTGATAACAATATCAGGAATAGAAAATAGGTCATAAACCTCTTACTTATGAGCAAAGCTCCAGAAAATAAGCCAAAGACCCCAAAAAGGTTGAACAAAGCTCCAGATAGAGTTGATGTCGTCACATCCAGAAGGCAACAAGGCCTGATGTAGTCACATCTAGAAGGCATTCAAGGCCTATACATTTTCACGTATCGATGTATACATCTAATATCCCTACGACATGTCGGTCTTATCGCTATCATACTTTAGACAGGGCTTAGTTTTCATATTATAATAGAGTATAGCTTTCAGCATTCAACAGATATTTATAGCAGTTCACACAATAGCCAATGATCAGCAAGATGAACAACAGTATCAAAGCATAAAACATATCACAAAGTCCATATTCAAGTTTCAGCATACATTAAGTTTAGTCCATGTTAATGTAGCACGGAATAGACAATAATAGACATAAGTGAGGGCTTAAACATGGCTACTAACCAAATACGTTAATCCAATAGTAAGACTACTCCAGCTGACGTTCACATGCTTAGTCTCCTAAACCACGGGCAAACCCAAAAATCAATAACAAACTCAACAAGTGCAGAAATTGAATAGTTAAGGTTTCAGCGTCGTGGTTAGATAGAGACCTCAATAACTAACTCTAATACTTTTGAAAATCTTCTCTTCGATAAACCCTAACTCAAACAAAGAACAAACCAACGCTCACCTTGCAATGCAGACAACAAACTTGAGGACGGTTAAGCATAAAGGTCTGAGAAACTCTTTGGAGGACAATTGAAATGGTTGAACAAAATCAAAAAGTTGTAAATCAGCTAGGGTTTTGTGTTTGACAGAATTGTGAGAGAACAAAGAGAATACAGGGAGGTAATGGAACAGTAATTCTGGCAGTTGTGGGTAGGGATGGGCATAAAATCTGGACCGGACCGGGACCGACACGGATCGGACCGAAAAATTGCCGGTCCTCGGTCCAAACGGTCCCGGTCCAGTCCAAAAAGTGTGGACCGACTATGTTTATCGGTCTGGTCTGGTCCCATGCCTCTACGGACCGGACCGGACCGAATAAAAATTAAAAAATAATATATTAAATAAATAAAGAAATAAAAATATATATTAAAAGATACAAATAAAATATTTAAAATAAAATAATTATATATTTTGGTTATAAATATAATATAAATGGAATTTAATTGTATAGTAAAATTTTAAATTTTTATTTTAATATTTAATTAATTTAATTGTATTAATTTAAATTTATTAACTATAAAATTAATTTTGATGAGTAATTATAATATTATAAATAAATACCATAAATATATTTATTTTTATATTAAATGTGGTTTATATATAATTTTTTTTAAATGATTTTTAAAATACTTTTTAAAAAAATTGAAAAGCCCACCAAAAAGTCCAACCCGATTGGACCGAATCGAGACCGATTAGGACCGGACTGATCGGTCCAACATTTTAGTCGGTCCGGTTCGGTCCAAAATTTTTGGACCGACATATTAGTCGGTCTGGTCCGGTCCGGCCAAACCCGGACCGGACTGGACCGTGCCCACCCCTAGCTGTGAGTTCAGAGAGTAAAACTTAGTTTCACCTAACCACTGATAAATTGTAAATACGACTACCGGAGTTTTTTTAATTCAAAAATATTTTTCCATTTCAAAAATATTTACAAAATCAATCAAATAACAAGATAAGTTTTAATTTAGCCCAAATACTGGACGTGACAAATTAAAATACATAATGTTTATGTAATAATTAACTTAAAATATCGAATTTAATAAAATATGATACATCAAGGTAATTAACAAAGTATTAATAAAAATAACCTAAATCAATCTGCATATTCTCAAATAAAAATTAAAGAAATAGTACATCTATTTCTCTATCCCGCTACAAGTTAAATATTAAACTAAATCTATTCTTACTAATAATCAACCATCTTAAATTAATAAGATAACTAATTAGGAAAATTATATAAAATAACCCAAATAAAGTTTAAATTTTCAAAACTAATCCAAAAAAGTTTCTTTTATAATTTTGATTCATTCAACCTTTGATTTTCAAAAATAACCATTCACAAACCCCCTTCACACCTTTATATATTTGTGTAACAGGAGGGTAAAATGGTCAATCTGGACTATTTTTTAAAAGTAAAAGTTTGAACGATTAATTTTGTAAAGTTTTTAAAATTAGGCTATATTGTGTAAATAAAAATTATAAAATGATAAAAATGAAATTCTCTCAAACTAATTTAATACAGTGAAATAAATCAATAGTTTTTTAACTTAAGAACTAATAAAATTAACCTTAATCAATTTATATTCTTAAATAAAAATTTAATAAATAAAACAACTATTTCTCTAACTCACCATAAATTGAATATTAAACTAAATCCATTAATACACTAATCAACAATCTTAAATCAATAAGATAACTAATTTAATATAATAAAAATAAATCAATAGCTAATTAACTAAAAATTAAAACACTAACTTTTTTTTTTCGAAAGGTAGGAGTCCATATTATAGATGGTAGCAAGAAAAAGCACAGTACATCTCTGTGCAATACAGTGTGAAAACGTGCAACAGAGTCTCAATTTGTGCGATATCGTGCATCACCACAATATAACACACAACAACACAGTAAAGCCAACATCCAGTACACCACACATATGAAATAAACAAGAATTTAAGTAAAAAGACCCAATCTAAAATGGTTAAATCTAAAGGTCTAAACACTGCAATCTGTTGTCCGCTCCGCCCAAACAAAGGGTGATTGAGTCTAGTCGAGCAAGCTAAGAAAGGTTTTGAGAGGCATGCAAATTCATGAGTGTGACTGGTCCACATCATATCCAAACAGATCTGTACCATCCCCAAGCTATCCCGAGCAATTCCAGCCAGAATGGAGACTCCAACAACACATGCAAAGATACGAAACATACGACCCCAACCGAAATCTACCGTCGGAAGTAACCAGATCTCGATAGGTAGTGGAGTTGACGAGAAAATACCAGATCTGCTTTTCAAGCTGGAGAGTAGACCGGAATCCACCAAAAGCTTCACGGAGGAAGAACTTAAAACCTTCATTGGGAAGAAGAACCACTTCCAGACCGATCAGCACAAAACTGACATCGGAAAAGAAACCAGAAAGAAAAAGTACTATTAAAAGTAAAGAGACCGACCGGAGAGGGGTAAAACCCCCCTCCGGTGGTCGGAAAGTGTTTTGGGTAGAGAGAGAAGGCAGAGAATTTTTCTAGAAAGAGAAAGAGTTTTACCTGTTAAAACACTAACTTAAGTTAATTTATATATTTCTCAAATAAAAATTAAATAATTATAACATTTATTTTTCTACGTCATTATAAATTAAATATTAAACTAAATCCGCTAATAACCACATAAAATTAATAATTTTACACTAATTAACAACTTAAAATTAACAATTGATTGATTACGAAATAAATTAAAATTAATATTTAATAAAATATCGAAACGATAATATGTAACTTTACAGCTCTAAAATATAATAGATACTCGAGAAAAAGATAGTTTGAATACTTAGATAGTGTAGGAAAGAGGGGGCCAATACAAGAAGACAAAGCAGGCTTCAATTAATAATTCTAAGGGTTAATTCCAAAAAAAAATATATATATATCACAAATTTGCTAAATTTTCAAAAAGAAAAAATATATAACAATTTGAATTTTTTTCATTTTACCACTTTTCTTCACAAATAGGTGAATAGTAACTCACCTCAATTATCATAAAAGTGGTATAAAAGTGGTAAAATAGAGAAAATTTAATCTGATGTGGTTTTTTTTGGGAGAATTTAACAAACTTGCGGTATTTTTAGATTGTCCCTACTTCTAAACAACAACAACAATCATAATTACGACTATAAGACCTCCCTATATAGTCTAATTTAGATTTATTCGATGTTTGAGTTGAAGTTTTGATAGAGAAAATGATATTGTGTGGTAGCTTAGCTTGTTTGTGTTATTTAAATATTCGAATGTTCTAAACCCCATTGTGGTTAATTGCATCTATTCTTTTCTTAACATGCTGGTGGTATGTTGTGTTTTTTCGGACATAATGGTGTGTTAGGACACTTATTTAAATATCAAGTTCCTGTTGTTCATAGAATATCCCAACAATATTACCATGCAGAGTAAAGATGAAAGAAGAAAATATAAATGGGTTGTGCAGAGTTTTATTTATTTATTTATTTATTTCTTTTATTATTATTGCAATATCACCTTTAAAAACATTCTTTATTTTGGATCCCTATTATCAATAAAAAAATATTAATTATTTAATTAATTTTCAATACAAAAATTTACAATAATTTACGCGGAAAAGAATTTTTTTTTAAAAAATAATTACAAATAAATAAAATTATGAATAATAATTTTTTAATTTTATATGATGAATGAAATTTCAATTGGTAAGTGAACTGAAAATGGATAATTATAATATAATTATTAATTAAAATTACTATAAAATAAATATATAAATTCATACCTTAAAATTATATAAATATCTATTTTATCTGGCGTAATGAATTCTTTATTTTTATATTAATTATTTAACAAAAATAATAAATGTGTGTTTTTTATTAAAAACAAAAAAAAAAAATTAGTCTCATGTGATAAAAATAATTTCCCATTGTTTATTTGAATTTTGGAAGATAATTTTTCAAACATGAGTTTCATTTTGAGAGAAATTTAACAAATAGAAACAACGTAGTTGGAAAGTTGAGAGATGAAAGAAATTTCATAAACTCGACTTTCAAACTCTTTTTTTAATAATAATATTATTATTAAATATATTTATTATGAAATAATTGAGCGTTGAAAAATAATAATTGTTGTGCACATTTAGAAGTAGTCTAGTGGCAAATAGATCTTACGAGATCCCTTTGAGTCTACGGAGTATGCATGGTTCGACTTATCATGAGAAAAAATCTATATTGTAAGACTTATTATGTAATGCACAATTTTAGGGTGTAAAATTTTGGTTCAATATTTTTGGTTAATTTTGGTCTGTTTTAGTAACCGGTCCAGAGCCTGGGGTAAAAGAGGATGGTTGTGGTAGATAGGCACCCAGCGTAAAATTTCTCCAAACTTTCTATGAATTCTCTAAACAATCAATATATCGTTGGGACGTGCTCACCTAAGCACGCGCTATATCAGCACCCGAGTCTAGTGTTAAATGAGTAAGGGATTCCATCTCATCACCGCCTAGATGGGGTGGAGTATGAGAAAGGGTTCCCATGCCATGGATAGGTATGGGTAAAGAAGTTAGTCCCACCACATCAGCGCCCGGATGTGGTGTATAATAGGAAAAGGCTACCGCATTATGGACGAATGCGGTTAAATAAGCTAGCCAAGGAAGTCGCTTTAGGTTAGGGGATTGGAACATGAGCACGTTCACAGGGAAATCCATAGAGCTTATTAATAACTTGAAAAGAAGAAAAATTGATATAGCATATTTTTAGGAAACCAAATGAAAAGAAAATAAAGCTAGAGAGATAAGCAATTCATTATATAAGTTATGGTATTGTGGTTTGGATAACAACAGGAATGGGGTGGGCATTATTGTTGAGTCGCCTTAAAGACAAGGTGATGAAAGTGAGGAGAATGGGGGATAGGAATATCTTGATTCGACTTGTGTTGGGGGATGATACAATTAATGTTATAAGTGGTTATGCCTCTTAAGTAGGTCTAAATGTGGCAACCAAGCATAAGTTTTGGGAGGAGATGGATGAACTAATGCAAGGAATACCAGATGACCAAAGAAATTTTTATTGGAGCAGACCTTAATGGTCATATCGGTAAATGCAGTGACGATTATAGTGGAGTTCATGGGGGTTATGAGTTTGGAACCAGAAATGAGGAGAGAGAAATATCCTAGATTTTGCGATCACTTATGACCTAGTGTTGACAAACACTTATTTTGAAAATAAGGAATCTCACTTAATCACTTTCAAGATTGGACATACTCAAAGTCAGATAGATTTCATACTTACTCGTAGAAGAGATATGAATAAGTATAAGGATTGCAAGGTTATCCCGGGTGAAGCATTAACAGCCCAACATTCGATTGTGGTGTTGGATATCAGGACCAAAAGTAAATGGGAGAGGAAAAAGAAGTTCGTTGAACCAAGGATAAAATGGTGGAAACTAAAAGATCTTACCTAAAATGCCTTTAAGGAAGAGTTGTTTAAGAAGGATGTTTGGAGCTTAGAGGTTAATGCAGAGGACTTATGGTAAGAAATGGAAAGGTGTATTTAGGAAGTGGCAAGTAAAATGATTAAAGTATCTAAAGGGTCGGGGCCTCGGCCATAAGATATATGGTGGTAGAATCAGGAGGTACAAAAGGTTATTAAGACTAAAAAGTAGTGGTATAAAAAACTACCAACTGCATCAAATAATGTGGCATTTGAGAAATATAAAATAGCTAAGAAAAAGGCAGAAAAGGCCATTAGTGTGGCCCATGGTAAAGCATTAGAAGGTGTGTACCAATAATTGGGCATTAAGAATGGAAAAAGGGTATTTACAAGCCTATAAAACCGAAGGAGAAGAAAAGTAGAGACTTAAGTCAAGTTAAATACATTAAGGACGAAGCTCAACGTGTACTAACAGGGGATAATGAGATAAATAAGAGATGGAATTCCTATTATGACTTACTTTTCAACTAAGAGCATGAACAAGACTTTCATAACCACCTGAAAGCATATAGAAATGTCACTTGGTATAAGCGTATCACACAAAGTGAAGTAAAAGAAGTCTTGAAAATATGAAGGTTGGTAAGGCATGTGGTCCTGATGGTATTCCTATAGAGGTCGGGAATTATCTGGTTAACAAAAAAGTTTAATGTTATATTGAAGGGACGTAAGATGCCTAATGCATGGAGAAATAATACTCTAATACTGATATTTAAGAATAAAGGAGACATCCAAAGTTGTACAAAATATAGGGGAATCAAACTCATGAGTCATATAGTAAAATTATGGGAAAAAGTGATAGAGCTTAAGCAAAGGATGACTATAAACTGTGTTGTGTGTTTTGGATTTATGTCGGGGAGATCTAGTATTGAAGTCATTTCTCTTATAAAAAGATTAATGAAATTGTACAAAGAGAAGAAGAAAGATTTCAGCATGGTGTTTATTGACTTAGAGAAGGCATATGATTGGGTACCAAGAAAAGTATTATGGTGAATTTTGGAGAGGAAATGAGTCCATGTGAAGTATATTAACATCATTAAGGACAATTATGATGATGCATCCACTTTTGTGAAAACAGCGAGTTGGGACACTAAGACTTTTCCCATTACGACTAGATTGCATCAAGGTTCAGCCGAGTCCGTATTTGTTTACTCTAGTTATGATGAGTTTATAGTAAGCCTAAGGATGATGTACCTTGGTGCATGTTATTGATATAACATTGTGCTTATTAATGAAACTAGTGCAGGAGTTAATCATAAGTTGGAAATGTGGAGAAAAACTCTTGAAGATAAGGCTTTTAGGTTAAATAGGAGCGAAACAGAATATATGCACTATCAGTTTAGTCTGACGAAGAAGTAAGAACAATAGGTAAAGTTTGATGGGGTTTCAATGTCTAGCACTAAATAATTTAAGTATCTCAATTTTGTGTTCTAAAAGGACGGGAGATTGGATGATGATGTGGCGCAAAGAATCCAAGTTGGATGGATAAAGTGGAAAGGGGCATCAGGGGTTCTTTGTGACAAGAAAATACCACTTAAGGTAAAAGATAAGTTTTATATGACAGTTGTTCAGCTAGGAATGCTTTACGGGAGCGAATGTCGGACACCTACGAGATAACATCTCCATAAAATGAATGTAGCGAAGATGAGAATGTTAATATGGATGTGTGGATATACAAGGTTGGACTAAATTAGGAATGAGCATATTAGACAAAAAGTCCACATGGCGGAGATTAGCAAAAAAGTAAGGAAATGTAGACTCAAGTGGTTTCGGTATGTTTTAAGGAGGCCTCTTCAAGCTGCAATGTGTAAATGCAAAAATTTATTGGTCGAGGGGGTCAAGAGTGGTCGAGGAAGGTCCAAATCTGCTTGGAAGGAGGTAGTTGCTAGAGATTTATGTTCATTAAATAATAAGGTCAACTTGGTGCATAAAAGACTTGAGTGGAAACATAAAATCCATGTCAACGAAACACTACAAGAAAAATAAGTATTAGTGACAGATTTCTTGTGATGGAAGTTTTCTATCAACAATTTTGACTAATTTGTGACGGACTAGTGACAAAAATAAGTTGTATTTTGGATCGTCAAATAGTGACATATTTGTGACAGACTAATTTGTCACTACATGAATCTGTCACTATTTCGCACATTTTGAGCAGGAACATTTACCCACAAAAAAATTTCAATATTGTAGAGTTAAATTTGCACGGATTTGGTTCTGTCACTATTGTTCCGTAACAAATCCGTCACTGAATTTCCCATTAACATTTTGATCAAATTTAGTGACAGAATGGTGACAGATGTCTCTGTCACAAAATATGTAGTCACAACTTCGTCATTGATATAAAAATTTATTTTTAATTCATCTATGTATTCAGTGACAGAATGATTTTTGTCACTATTAGGTATATTACATGGTCCTGATTCCATCACTTTTGGGTCACTGGTTTATTAAAATAATTTCATATATTTTAACCTAAAATCCACTCATTCATGTTAATATTTTTTATGATTGATATTCAAGGATAAATTTCAATAGGTTCAAAACAATACTCACACAAACAAATTTCACTCTCACCAATGCCACATTTTAGAGACAACACCACGTTTCCTTATAAATAAAATAAAATTACATAATGCTACTGAAGGTGCTATAAAAAATTATAAAAATCATTGAAAGTCACGATTAGATACTACGGGTGTGTATGGGATGGGTTGGGATGGGAATTGATGTGTCCTGGTCCCATCCCAAATTTTGATCGAGATGCAATTTCGCATCCCATTTCCAATCTCGAATTTTAACGTTCCAATTTTGCCCCATCCCACGATTTTCAGATTGAGACCGAAATAACTACAAAATTTTCCAAAATTAAATGCAAAGAGAATCAGGTGAAAGTTTATATATATATATATATATATATTCTAAACAAAGAGAATAATAGAAAAAAAAAACACGTAACTGTCCAAATCATTAATCTAACCATTTTAATAATTGTTTAGAACATCACTGATATCTAGGTTAAGGGTTAAGAAAATTTTTAGATAGTTTTATAATTTCGATTTATTATTATATTTTAATTTTTAAAAATTTAGGATAAGTTTGGTAATTCCTGATTATGAAAGATCTATCCTGATCCCGATTTAAATCCGAGAATGAAATATTTATTTCGTTCCTATCTCGAACGAAAATTGGGTCGAGATAATTCCCGTCCCGAATTTTTGGGTCAAGTTAAAAATTTTGGGATGTCCTGACCTGAATACCCACCCCCTTACTAGATATTACCTCTAAGATAAAATGTTTGTTCTTTATTGATTGGTAAAATAGAACTATTATATATATATATTATGGAATCAATAATATAATTAAATAAATACATTATAAATATATATATATATATATTTAAATCTAATAATTTATATAATTAATAATCTTTTTATTAATATTAATATTTATTTAATTTTTTAAAATAAATTCTCTTTTTTTAAAAAATATTTATCTATAATTAAAAATCTTAATCTATAATTAATATTAATAGTAATAATTATTTATTATTAAATTTTTAAATCTTTTATTACTATTATTATATAATCTTTATATATATATATATATTAAAAATCTTAAAACCTTAAAACATAATTATAAAAACAAGTTGCATGTTAAGAGGGGTGGAAAAAAAATAAACGTAAAATTCAAATCCCTAATCTATACAACCTACCCAATCCCTAAACACAACGTGAAAACACACAAATCCCAAATCCCACTCTAGCTTTTAATCCTCCATCCCAAATCTGACGTTTTCACTTGTAGCTTCCTCTATTCCAAATCTGACATTCCACTCTTGCTATTAAACTTCAACTAGCCTTCGCTCTAACCAACTAAAATTTTACGGCTTTTTTCAGCTCTCACTTCTCTATTGCTCCTAATTCCACTCTCAGGTCTATTTACTTCATCTCCTTTCAATCGTGTATTGTTTTCTTCAATTTAATATTTTTCTTTGCCTTTTGTTTTCACAGCTCGAATCACTACTTCAAGCAATGTGTTGGGTTTTAATTTTCTCACTCATAAAATAATCGGTAAGTCTGATAAATCAAATTTATGGAAAGGATTATGGTGGATATTTGTATGATTGTGTCTATATAAATTAGTAGAGAAGTTGTGTTTGGTGTGCTTGTGGAAAAGACATAATTTAATTCTTAAATTGTGAATGGACTCTCCATATATACTGCAGAAGAGAAGAGAGCATCTTCAATGCTATATACTTACTTTTGTTAACTTGGGATTGAGATGACGTGTGGCAATCTCATACCATTCTTTATGAAACTTAAAAAGAAGATAGGTGAAGTGTTAGTAAGTTGGTTATTTTATTTTAACTTTTTACATATGTTTATATAATTATGGGAAATTTCTGGAAAACATTTTGTGAATTTCGGGAGTCAAAGATTTAAATCATGTGTTTTGTTAATGAACAACCAACGCCTATTTGTATGTATAAGATATACAAAGTAGGAAACTAAAGATGTAAACACCATTCTAATTGATACCCACTAACTAATTAGTAAATGATTCTAGGCCATTTACGTAGAGTAGAAAAATTGGGAAGGTGACTTATGCAATTTTCCGAGAATTCATTCACTCTCTTTCCAGTGTCTCATTGTTGGTATCTGCTAGAGTTCATATTCATACAAATGCCAGAAACAAAAGAATGATCAAGCAATTCTAGCAGTTCAACTGGCATCAGTAAAGGCTATCCTACATAGACTAGGTGATGCTGGATAGAACTACTCATCAGCTTGGAAGAGATAACTAAACCAAGGATACTTGAGATATTATGGAAGAGTTAACAACAAGATTCCTAAGATTCACCTTAAAGAGAAGGTGAAAATCTGAAGGGCTAGTAGTTTTGGACGGTCTATCCTCAATCCTGAAGGTTTATTCTAAAAGAAAAAGGGTAGGCAGTGTGAAAAGGTTAGAAAGGTGTAATTTGATAGATTTGCTGAAATGGCAAGAACATTTGCAATAGAATATTTCTGTTAGATTTTGTAGCTAGGATGTGACCTACAATTATGCCTAAATAAGCGAAGTGTAAGATGAGATAGAAAATTTTTCATTTGAGTCTAGGGTTGAGATTGATTGATTATTCTAAACAATCTTGTTAACTTATACGCATTTATTGGATAAACATGTATTATTAGTAGTTTAAGTTAACTTGCAGGATACTAATCATCACTTGATTAATGTATACTTTGAAACACAGGTGTTAAGAAAATAATGTATACTTTGAAACAAGTGTTAAGAAAATAATGTATACTTTGAAATTTATACTAATCATTACTGATCATTTCTTAAAGTGATAATGTTGATAATACTTGATTAATAATTTGTTTTGTTTTGTCAACCGTGTATATAATATTCTGGAACCTATAAGACTGTACATCTAGCATAACATATTTTTCTTATAACAAGAATCCTAGAAATCATTATTAAACTATAAAGCAGATTCACATTACCAACAATATCTTTTTTTTATTTTGATTTTTGGTGCTGTAATGCTTTTATACTTTTTATTAAATATTTATCTTTGTCTAATTTCTTATGTCTTTATTTTTACAGAGACTGATTTATGAAGAAACAAAGCTTGTTCTCAAAGGAGCTTTAAGATTACGGATTTGTGAGTTTTTGGATTCTAACAGATACATGTATTTTGCATTTTCTCTATGCTTGATGCTCTAAGTTAGTACGGATCTCTTTATAGTTGGGTAAACTTTTACATAATTGATATGTTATTGATGCAAGCCAACACTGCCATCTTTTTGAATTTTGTTATTAATGTTTTACTAGGAGTCGATAGTTATATATATTATGTTATGGTTGTTGATAGGTTTGATTTTTGTCATAATTTTTGGCGAATCCTCATACTATTTGATTACATCGGTCTTCGCCACCTCAGCAAATCACATCATTTTAAGGTACCCAATCATCTTACCATTTGATCATCACTGATTTTCTCATTTTATATGTTTGCTTAACTATACTTTTGCACAATATTTATTTATAATTCTGGAGTAAATTGTTGATGTATATTATTTTAAATTTTTATCTACCATAGAGTATACAGTAATGCTACCCTCAAAAGGAAGGTGTATATACACAGTGTCATTATAATAATAAACTACTTTAAAGCAATATTTTCCTTTTTTAAAATTTAAATGAATAGCAGTATATATTCTATTATCATATGTTGTATATATGATTGTATTCGTCTAATTATGCTATGTTCTTCTTTGTTTTAGATATAGTGAAGTTAGCATACATAGTTAAATATCGATTCTAGAACTATGTAGTTAAATATCGATTCTAGAACTATGTCTACTAATCATAGTTGGATAAACCACTGATTAGATGAAAATGGGTTGATTAGGGATGAATTATTGGCTGGTGTCAAAAACTTTATTGGTTCATTCATTTCTCAACCTAACAAGGCTTATGGAGGGAAAATGAGATGTCCCTGTTTACAATGTAGGAACTTGATATATCATGACCATGATACTGTTTGCTTACACCTTTATAAGAAATATTTTAAGAAACGATTTAAATTGGATGATTTTGAAGAATTTTTTACTAGTTCACATAAGGCTAATAGGGTGCTACAAGTTGGTAATGAGAACCCATATAGAAGCATGATGGTAGATGCATTAGGTCCTGAAATTCATCAATTTATGGATGGAACTGATCATATGGACATTGAGGAGGAACCAAATGCAGAGGCGACAAAATTTTATACTTTATTGAAGGATGCTGATGAGCCACTTTAGGATGGTTGTAAAAGCATATAAAACTATATGCGGTATCACAATTATTGAGTTGTAAATCTGACTTTAATATGAGTGAAAAATGCTATGAGTGTATGTTGTCAATCATTCAAAGTATGTTGCTAGATGATGCTAATTTGCAAACGACTTCTACAGCTCGAAAAAGTTGGTGAAGAAACTTGGTCTTGGTTATAAAAAGATACATGCTTGTGCTAACAACTATATGTTGTTTTACAAAGAGCATCTTGATAAGATAGTTTGCTTAGTATGTGGGCATTTACAGTATAAACCCAATAGAAACAATTGTAATGGCAAGAAAAAACAAGTGCCATTTAAGGTCCTTAAATACTTAACATTGACACCTAGACTTCAACGACTATTCATGTCAGAGAAAACATCTCAGCATATAACGTGGCATGCATCTAATCATTGCAAAGATGAATTTATGGCACATCCATTAGATGGTGAAGTATGGAAACACTTTGATCGTATTTTTCCATTATTCGCAGCGGATCCAAGGAACATTCGAATTGGGTTATGCATAGATGGATTCAATCAATTTGGGCAATTTGGCACTCCTTATTCATGTGCTGACTACTTTTATTTTATTGAGGTTCATTATTAGAGAATTCATATATAGTCGATCCCATTTGGTTTGGGATTAAGACATTATTGTTATTGGTCCAAGTTCGAATTTTCAAAATTCTTAGTAGGAATAATTCGAAAATTCACTCTAGGGGTAAAGATAAGTAATTAGAGACTATATAACAAAAACATAGGGTCAAAATGATATATATATATATATATATAATCATTTTAAAAAAATAATTTCAAGGGGTTTTAATTCAAAAATCGGGAATTGTAGGCAAAATTTGGAAAAAAAATGGTTTTTTTTAACCAAAATGAATTTTCGGGTGCAGGAGAAAATATTTACTCAAACTAGTAGGGTTATAACAGACTATTGGGTTCGGTTTGGTCCGGTCCAGTCTTCGCGGACTTTTCTTCAAAACTGACTGGAGTTGACCAGTCCCCTTTTTTTTACGGACTTGGAAATTCAGAGACTGGGTTTGTCCGCATGGACCCAGACCGGTCTATTTATTTTTTGTTAATTATTTTTTAAATAAATTTAAGAATAAATTATATAAAATTATTATATCAAAGTAATCAAATAATAAAAATTAAGTATTACTATATTACAATATTGTGTTAACAATACTTTAAATTTTAAAATTAGTAAAAATATATGTTGATATAAATAGAAATGATAAAAATTATTTTTTTTATATTATATATAAAAAATGGACTCATCCTGGAGCCCATCTGATTCAGTTCCCGCGGACCCAGACTCTGCGCTGACTAGACTTTAGAGTCCGCTGTTAAAATGGACTTTCAATTTCAGGGTTTAAATCTGCATAGACCGGGAGTATAAATAGAGCATTTTCATTGATTACTTTTATTGAATAATAACATGTATTTTATAGAGGTAGTACTTAAATATTGAAACAAAATTCTACACACAAATATGATAAACCAATTACTACTTGAATGTAGGAACAAAGTTTGACAAAGTAAAATAACAACAACTTGAAAAATAACTGTTGTAAATAGTTTGAATCAGTCAATAAATTCTCCCATAATTCAATATTCCCCAGTGATTCAAACTATTTTGATTATGGAGGTAAGAATGGCACATGTATGGATATGATTGTAGAGATCTCTTATATAGCATCCTTGCATAGGTATTGGCATGGTAATGGATATCTGCAGGCATAGCAAGTCAAAACAACATATCAGTTTGCTAAATTATACTTGTTTTTGGCTTCCTACTATGCATTTTTGCAGACTTTTTCAATATGTCCCAATTGTCTACACCTGTTGTATTTAACATCTAGTCTCCACTAAAAGTTATTATGCAAATGATTTGTTTTCTTACGGTTTGGACATACCAAATATCATCAGTTTTTATTTCAGATTTCACCTGAAAAGCCTTCTCTTCAGATTCTTCCACCCTATTGATTTGTGACTCATGGGCTTGAAGAGAACCCATCAAGTCATTAAAAGTATTAAGTTTTCAAATCTTTAGACTCCTCAATTGTAGCAACCACGTGATCAAACTTTAAAGTTAAAATTCGTAACAATTTTGAAACAACACTCTCATCAGTAACAATATCATCATATGATTTCATTTGGGACACAATACCAGAAGCTCTCAATAAAAATGTTTGAACAAACTTAGATTTTTCTATTTGAAGCATCTCAAATTACTACAAAGAGATTGAAGTTTAACAGAGATTACCTTAGAATAACCCTTAAACTCAGGTTTCAACGTATCCCATGTTGCCTTGGATGTCGTTACGGCAGATATACGTGAGAACAACTGCTTGTTGAAGAAAAAAAAGCCCGGTCATCCTTCTAGTTGTTCTCATAAAGACCGCGTATTTGTATATGTAGTCGCATACCTAGTGTCCACAAACTCCCAAAGATCTTGAGAAATAAATAGTCTTCATTTTGATGCTCTAAAAATCGTAATTCTCACCTTTGAAAATTGAGATCTGCGATGATGTTGTTGTGTTGTTACTTGCCATGATAGATTGATGTGAGTTTTACTTAGTGTGGCATATTTGCTATTTAACTCAATTCTCTATAATTTTTTTTTAAATATTTGTATCTCTCATAGTGTTTGTATCTCACTCAACCAATGTATGTTTTTCTCAAACCGGGACTCTGATACCATGTTGTATTTTTGACAAAATAGAGAACAATATGAAAAGGAGTATAAACATAAATGTTGAAATGAAAATCTTGTACACAGATATAATAAACCCATTACTACTTAAATCTAAGAATAGAGTTTGAAATAGTAAAATAAAAACTTGAAAAAATAACTGATGTAAATAGTTTGAATCACTCAACATGATGGACCCGAGTTGTCTGTGGACTTTAAGTTCATTTTGAAAGCATAAACTCAAACCATGATTTTGAGGTTAGAGAGAGCGGAATGGGGGAACAGAATGGTCAGTGGGCTAACTTGTGGGCTAGAAAGTCCAATGGGCCCAGAAACCCATTAAAAGCCCAACAACATTCTAAAACCCTTCACTCATCTCTCTCTCTACACCCAAAACCCCTAAAACCCTTCTTAAACCCCTACACCACCCTCTCAATCTCACATATAACATACACATCCATTCACTTCACCCTACACTCCCCACCACTCTATCACTTATTATTGCTAAAAATCACCTCATTCATCAAGTTTCTAAGTGTTAGTTGTGGTCCTAGTGGAGTCTTGGAGTCGTACCCACTTGTTGCATTGTTGTTTAGAAGCTCTAACCCTATTTAAAAGTGATTTCACTTCCTTGTTATTGATTTTAAATTGTAGCATGTTATCTAAGGCGATGTATATGCTTCCGGTTATAGTTTTAAGTCTTTAGTTAATAGTAAAGTTAGAACCCTAGAGATTACAGTCTTGATTTTTTTTATGTTAATGATGTCTTGGTATTGATTAATTATTATGGTATGAAATTTAGGTAATTTGGATATTACTAGAGACCAAATCGGTGAAAACTAGCTAGCTTTCAAAGGAGATAAGGTTAACAATTTCGTTTTATGCTCTATAGATTGGTTGATGTGTGTTTTGTGTTTGTTGAATTGAATTGGTTAATAAAATTATAAGTGAGCATGAAATGGTTAAGATATGCTATGTTGATTCTTAGAATCAATTAAATGACTAAAAGCATGTTGTGATGGTAATGAATGATATAATGCTATGAAGATTGAATATATGTATGTATTCTTGAATTATTGGTAACCATTTTGGAATTTGGGCTAACATGGCAAAAATTGGTGAATTGTGTATTGTTAAGTCTTATGGTGTCATGTTTGATAAGAACGTGTTGTTTAAATGATAATTGATGATATGGACATGAATATATGGTTGTTGATTTGAATATGAAAAATGTGCCTTATGGCTTATTGGATGATATTATCTCTAATAGACCTTTATTAATAAGGAAGAACAAATGGTCAATTAGATTTGGTTGATAATGTAATGGACTTCTTGTCCTTTCGTTAGCTTATTAATGAAAGTATTGATATGCCATAAGAAGTAAAGATTCGTCTCATATGTAAATATGAAAAAACTTAGCTAAGTGACCTAAATTGATAAACTAGGGTGCCAACTTTCTTAGATGTGATGGAATCATTTGACCTTCGAGTCTCTTGATATGGAATGCAAATGTGGTGATCCGACTAATAAGGGGGTATAGCCGGTCTCTATGGATTTCGGCATTCGGGGTCCCTTGTGAGCATTAGCTTTTCTTGTGGCGACTTTGTGGCTTTAGCCTTCTTGCACTCTTTAACATACCGTATGTATTTATCTCCATGAATTTTTTGTACTTAAGCCACACAACTTGCTTCACAACTAGCTAGTCGTTTGTCCTCGAATTTTTAAAAAATTTTAAAACTAGACGATATGCTTGGCGACTAGCTAGTCGCTAAGCAAGTCACATGTCCATCATTTTCAAAATATTTAAAAATCAGACGATGTGTTTGGTGACTAGTAATCGCTAAGCAAGTCACCTATGACTTATGAGGACTGAAGTTCAATCTTTGACATTTTTGGGCCACGGTTGAAGCTAGCTTAATGTTAATGCACTTTTTATGCGTTTAAATATTTGTTTATGTAAGATTGATAATCAGTTATTTTTTCGCCTTGCTTTTGTGTGGTAGGACTTATGATTAATAAATATGCATATAGTATGTATTTGTTTGAGCGTGAAAGTATTAACCAGACAATGATAGCCTAAACCTTCTCTTTTGTTGTTTTTCTTTGTTTCTTGTTATCTCAAATGTGACCAGGTGATCAAGTGAATTAAGGAAATCAAGGTCATTCATTATTTCATGAAGCAGCTAATGTCACTCATTAAAACTACTTTGTTAATTGAATGATTTGTAAAAGCCTTAACTTTGGGAAAACCATTTATGTTTTTAATGTTATGATTACTTGATCAAACATGTTGAATATTATATGTATTTGATTGAGAACTACCTTTAACTATCTATGGATGATTATTTGATACGTTGAGTATAAATGAATAGTATATGTATATTATAGATTTGTATTTGTATGTGTCTCGATGTGGTGGCCTCGGCCACCACGCCTTGGGTTCTCCGGGGTTGAAGGTCGGACGCTACATGTAAGCCATTTTAAAAAAAAAAAAGAAAGAGAAAAAAAAAGTTGATTATAATTTTTATTTTATTATCTATATAAACTAATTTAACTTTATTATTTTTACACATACTTTTACTTATCTATTTTATTTATCAACTATAATCTCTCAAATTCAAACTCTCTTCAAATATTTAGGTTCATTTTTCTGCCTCAAAAAATGGATCCAAATGAAACTCATCTCAAAACAAAATAACAAATCAAATCTCAAAATACAAATCAACATAAACACCTATCAGACATAAAAATTTGCTTCCTAACTTTGAATGTCGGTGCTTGTCATGTCAGCAATTTTTTTCATTATCTATCTATTTTTTCCTCTTGTTAATCTTTATTGCAAACTTAATTTAATGAAATTTTTATGGATCATCTAACTAATGGTTTTAATACACATATCTATATATATATATAAAGGAGAACTCTCAACAGGCCCACAAAAATAACGTGGCAGCGCTGAGAGTTCTCCGTTGCGTAGAAAAACATAAAAAAACAAGATGTTTTGAAATTCGGAGACTTTGTACGAATCAAATGATGACACGTATATTTGCTTCTTATTTTTTTTAATAAATTTTTTTATTTATCTCTCATTAATTTTTAAAACCTTTCACTTCATTTTTCATTCATTAATGACGAGTTTTTGTTTTTTTAGTCTTTCTACTTTCTTCTCACTCTAAATTCAAAAAGAATTAAAGTATTAAATTTTTATTAATTATATGTCTTTTATATATTATAACAACTTTTCATATTTTTATTCGTTTATTATTCCTAAACATCTCTCCCTATTTATACTTATTCATTCTCAACAAAATGACAAATTGTAATTGCAACAAGGTGTGATAATTGGTAATTATTCTTCTCTCTCATTTTTCTATGTCGATGTTTGTATTTCTATTTTGTTTCTTATTCTCATGAAAACCAACCAATTGCCATGTAAATTGACGGGGTTAAAATTTTTCTAATTTTATGTTAGCTTTGATTTTGTGTTGCTAATATATTGATTATTGTTATTATTTCTCAATTTGTACTTTTTAATGATTTGTTTATTATTTTATATATATATATATATATATTCTTGATATTCTCACGTAATTTTATTTTATTTTTTTAGTTTTATATGCAGTAAAAATGTTGGATTGTTGTCTCCCAGACAGACATGGTGAGTTTTCATGTAGTTTTTCCTTTTTCAACATTTATTTTATTTTTTATTTACTTTTTTGTTTTTGTAATAAGATTTGTGGAGTTTAAATTTTCAATCAATTTTCAATTTATTATTTTCTAATGTAGATAAATATTTAAAAAAATATAAAACTTAAAAAAATTAAAATGAAATTAATAACAAAACTGAAAAATTTTCTAATATTTTCTATTTTCTAATTTAATAGGTTTTTTCCACTTATATATAAAAATGTGGCAATAAATATTTTTAATATGTCTAATTATAATATTGTTTTTACAGGTGTTTTAAATAGAAGAAAACAAGAACTTTTAGAAAAAAATAGAGAAGAAAAAAAATGGAGATATCGATTTGGGATGTTTTCTCCATTTATAAGTTTATGTTAGTTCAAGAATAACATTTTATTTTATAAATTTTATTAGATATTTAAAAACTTTATTTATTTATTGTTATTATCATATTAGTTTGATGAATAATACCAATACATTAATTAATTATTTTAAATTTGGTAACTTTTCATTTCTTTTAAATTACAATTGTGTATAATTAAGTGCTAAATTAATTTTATCCATTGATTTACTAAATAATTAATATTTTGTAAATAGATTTAATGGTGACTTTAATTTCAAATTTTAAATTAATTTAATCAATTTTAAATATGCAAACAAATATAGAAAATATTATATATATATATATATATAAACACATATATAATTTTTAAAGAGTTAAATAAATAAAATAAAAGGACAATTATTTTATCCATTACCAATATCATAAAATAAAAGTAATAATTTTATGATAAATTCTAAAAATAAATCTGTAAATTATCATAAAATTATTATATTCAAGTTTAGAAATTTGAGCTATATATTCAAATTTAAAAGTCTTTAAATTACTTTTATTTAGAAATTCTGAGCTATAAAATTGATTATAGTGGTGACTTTATATTCAAGTTTATTTGTAATTATATATATATATATATATATTAATTAGTGAGTATAAATTATAAAAATAATTCTTTAAATTATCATAAAAAATATTATTTGGACTTACCGTTAAGAATTTGGATGTTTTGAATAAATTAATTGAACATTCCAAAATTTTAAACTTTCTATTTCTTATTTTAATATAAATAGTTTGATAAATAAATAAATTTATTATATTTTAAATTTCTTAAATTTATATATATATATATATATATATATATATATTACAAGTAGTATCTCAACAAATAAATGAAATACACAGACTTTACGATATTGAACTTGTAGCATTAATCCTCCCTTTATATGATATATATTTCATATTTTACTTAAAAATAAATATAATTATGTTTATAAATTTTATTGCAAAGTATATATAATTGTCAAATAAAAATAATATATATATAAACTAATTAAAAAAATAATTTCTCGCGCAAATCGCGAGCCAATTTACTAGTTAAATAAAAAGATGAAAGAGAAAGAAGAAATTCTTATTGAGGGAATTAAAATGATATGGTATAATTGTATGTTATGATTGAAAAAACGAAAAATTTTATTTTCTAACTTTTTCGTATAATTGAAATAAAAATTCCCATTTGAGAGCTCTTTTCCCCCTTAATATTAACTATTGACATACATGATAATAAATAATTCATATTTTAGGAATTCTCATCAGTGATATCGTGATTTAATTCATATTTAAAAAATTCTATTGAGAATTCTCTAATTTAATTAAAAATTTGAAATAGTTAACTGTTGTTAGGATTTTCGGCAACCAATTCGATGATCAAGATCAAAAATAAACAAAACGCACAAACGATATATCGTGGTTAGCAAATTGCTTAATCCACGGAAGCCAACAACTTTCTATTTCGAAACAATCTCACAAACAATCAGACAACTCTCTCTCAATAATCTACCAAACAATTGTATTCAATCAATCAAACCAATTGATGAACAGATAACCCAACTCACAGACCCTCTGTGCCCTCAACCAATATTATCTGTCATACCCAAAACCTATGATGCATGGACACTTCTGCAAATCTGGGAATGCCGTGTCGGACACGTCTTGGACACTTTAATTGCCCGACACTTGTCTGACACCATGTCCAAACCGTGTCCATTAAATAAATAAATAAATAATAAATTAAAATTTTGGACACACGTGTCCGACACACTTCTTTATACGTGTCTTATATATAGCCGACACTTTTAACTATTATTAATTAATTATCTTATTTTATATTTTTCTTAAAAAATGTCGATTTGTCACTTGTCAATTTAAAACGCTTAAAATAAAATTAAAACTCTAATAATTTTATATATTGAAAGGTGAATGTTGGCGATCAAACAATATTTATGAATTTATATAATCGATAGTATATTTTAAGATAAAAAAATAAATGCATATATTATCTAACTATTGTGTAGAAGGTATATAAATATTTACCTGTATTTTTAATATAAAAATATTATTATATATTATCTTAATATTATTTTAGGTCATCGTGTCGAAACCGTGTCGTGTCCAAATTTTTTAAAATTTGTTGTGTCCCGTGTCCGTGCAGTGTCGTGTCCTTGTCCGCGTGTCAGTGTCCGTGCAACATAGCCCAAAACTCTAGAGTACATTCCATATTTATAATTAACATCAAACCTAATTTATATGGGAGTATCTAACTTAATAAGGAAATAAAATCTAAACCAAACTAGAAATCAAACCAAAACAAGAAAACTAAATCCTTCTCAGATAAGAAATAAACCATTAGGAAAAAGATTCAAAACTCAAAATAGGAAGTATTTTCTAAAAAGAAATCCTCGTAATTCAAGGCAATCCTAACAACTGTGAAACAATTTATTATTATTATTATTTTAAAATCTCATGTAGACGTTAGATAATATTTACTTTCAAGTAATGCTACTATAGAAATTATAATTGATACAATTTAGTTGATGAAAATTCCTTCAAATGAAATGAAAACTTTTTCTATCTCTTTTTGAAAATATCTTTCTCCTTAATATATTTTGAGTTCCAGATAATTCTTTTTGATAGCCAGTTTACCCTCTGATGTTATTTGTCAAAGGGATTTTCCTACATTTGCTATTTACAAACAAACCACCCTTTAATATGGAAGGTTGAACATATTGCTACTTCATTTTTATAGGCTGGTTATTTGCAAATTATGAAAGACTAATATTAAGGGATAGATTACTCACAAATATCAATTTGAAGGAGCATTTTTTTCGAAAAATTATAATTATTAAATAAGGTTGTGTTAAATGTTAACGGTTTGAATAGAATTTAACGGTTTTAGTACAAGTTAGAATAATGGTTTGAGTAGCGTTTGAGAATAACATTTGAAACTACTTTCTATAAACCACTATTTTAAAACTATAAAAATACATTTATATTAAATATTACTAACTACCAATTAAATAATTATAATAATTTTATTTATAATATTATATTTAACTGTTATTTTAAAATATTAATGTTAAACTAATAAATTCTCAACCCACTCCTTTAAACCAGTAGCCATTTAAGTTATCTAATACTTTAACCGTGGATATTAAACCAAATAAAATCCACTTGAAGGCTTCAAGTATATTAAGTGTGTGTTTGGGAAAGATTTTTAATTAGATTTTTAATTAACGTTTAGATTATTGGATAGCGTTTGAATTCTTTTAAGTATTTGGCATTCAATTATATAACAGCGTTTAGAGTTTCAATTAGATTTTACAGCAACGTTTGAAAACGCTATTTCAATTAACGTTTTCACAAAATGCTGTTTTAAAAATACCCCATAACCCTTAGCATTCCAACATTCTTTCTCCTCTAGTATTTTTAAGAAAAACTTGTTTTCTATTGTAATTTTCATTTTTATTCTACTAATATTATTTCCATTGGTTTTCATTGTTTTGGTAAGTTTAACATTATTCTCTCATTCTTTCTACCAATATTATTTCCATTGATTTTCATTGTTTCGGTAAGTTCAACATTATTCTGTCATTCTTTCATCTTTGTACATTCTTGAAATATATTACCCAATCTCATACCATGTATATTTTATTTGTCTCAGATATAGTATTGTTACAAGGTAAACTAGAACTATAAAAAATCTTATTAAATCGTGCTCTACAAGTATTTTTATTATTTAAATCTTTTAGTTGATTTGATATTTTTGTATTTGCATCTATTTTGGAGTTAAATTTTTATGAATGAATTATGATTAGAATGAATTTTAACCAAAACATTAATGGTGGTATATGCTTTTGACAAAAGAATTATTGAAAGGATTCACTACCAATACTTATAATTCAATAAAAAAAAAATACTAGTTTCAATCAATATCTTTATTGAATCGTTTATTTATTTATTTTATAGTTTTTATACATAATACCTTTTTGGTAATTTTATATTTTAACAATTAATTTAAAAGTTAAATGTAATACCAAACGCCAGTATAACAGTTAATCTAACATCTAATTTAAAAGTTAACGTAAGAGTTAACCGCAGCAGCTAATTGAAAAACTAATTTAAAATCCAATACCAATTTTTTTCAATATTTCCAAAATAGCATAATATTCTCCCAACGCGAGACGCACCAACAGCGCATTTTAGCATCAATATACCTATCTTTATCACCAAATCAAGTTCTGTTTAGATTTTGATATTTTCAAATATATTTAAAACCCTAAAAACCTCGTAACCTTCGTGACTTTCCTCTGCATTTGACTTCACAATGAGTTTGTCCATTGAACTCCTCTCAATCAACCGTAGCCCCAGATTGACTCACAACGGACTTTACTCGTCCCCTTCTCTTCGTTTCGGAGCTCGTGGATATCGACTCTCGGTTGCAGCTCGCAATGCTATTCCTCCATCTGGTCTCGGCCTCCGATTTCGCTTCCCTGATCGAACGGCGTCGTTTCCTCGGTCCTTTCTCGTCTCCGCTGCCTCCCACGAGGAATCGGTGAGCCCAAAGTTCGAATTTTTGTTGTTAAAAATCTTTTCTTTTGTTCGTTATGTATCTGTTTTATTATTTTTTTAATTATTTTTCTCATATTCAAGCTGGTGTCTTTCTTGTTAATATAATTTTATTGAATGTTTAGGTTATATAGTCTTCTTTGTATCAGCATAATGTTGAAGTATAGCCGTTAACTTGTTGGTGTGTTAAGTGTGGTTTTTGATTTTTTGCATTTCGTGTAGAAGCATTCGGAAATTGACGTAGAGGAGGATGGTGATGGAGAGATGAAAGTGGGAGAATCAGAAGAAGCATGGAAGCAGGCTTTAGCTACATTTAAAGAGCAAGCGTTGAAGATGCAAAGTGTTTCGCAGGAGGCATATGAGGTGTACTCCAAGAAAGCTATGGTTGTTTTGAAAGAAACTTCAGAGCAGTTGAAAATTCAGGCAGATAAGGCAAAAGAGGATTTAACTGTTGTTGCAAAGGAAATTAGTGAAGAGGGTAAGGTATATCTCACAAGTGCTGCTAAGAATTCTCCTGAACCGGTGAAGGAGATTGTGGAAACGTATTCTTCATCGACTGAGAATGTTGATTTTCATGAGATTGATAGCTTTCGGGACTTCCATCTCGGAATACCTTATGGTATGTATGTATGATATGGGTCGGCAGTTGCGATTTTGCTATGTGTGAATTAAATAATTTAATTGCATCACTTGATCTATTTGTAGGTTTGCTGCTCTCTGTGGGTGGTTTTCTTTCCTTCATGGTAACAGGTAGCACAGCTGCCATCAGGTTCGGTGTCATTTTAGGTGGTGCTCTTCTGGCTTTGAGCGTATCAAGTTTAAAAGCCTACCAAAGAAATGAAAAACCTGCTTTTGCTTTGAAAGGACAAGCAGGTTAGTCCATGATTTCACTTTGAAAAATGCTAGTTTGTTAGGAGTTTTTGTCTTAGATTACCAGTTTCAGTGTTTATGCGTTGGTGTTGCTGCAACAAAAAACTTGCTTCTGTTCTAATAAGCTTGATTGCTTGCTGCAAGCAGTTTTCGAATTGTATTCTCAGTTTCAGGTTATCTATTTGACCAATATGTTCAAGGCTTGAATCTAAGATTCAAAAGTTATCATTAACATTTGTGTGTCTCTCGTCTGCAGCTATAGCAGCTATAATATTCTTGAGGGAGGTCCGTTGCCTGTCTCAGGTATAAAAAGGTTCCTCATTGTAGAATCGTTGTTTATGTTCCTTCAACTCCTGTGCTTCTAATTTGTCTTGGAAAAAACTAATGTTAACATTACCTTTGTACTGCAGCGACTGACATTTTCCAATCTGTTGGCCATCATTGTCAGGTATGTTTGAATTTGTCAATTGTACGGGTTGGTCACCAACTAGATAAGGGACTAATTTGCGTCCTGATTTTTTTTGGCTCTTCCTTACTAGTACTGTAGTTTAATTAGATCGCTATTATTTTGTTGGCCTGATTATTTTTCTCTCTGCACAGTGGCGCAATGGTAGCATTCTATGTTTATAGGATCAAACTTGACGGCAACTGGCCAAAAGGATCAAGTTTGAATCCAGAAACAGAGAACTGATGGTGCCTGTCATAAGGTAGGTCCGCTTAGCTCTTGTAAACCTGTGTCACAAGTTATTCCCTTTGCCCTACCAATTTGGTTTGTTTCCTTGCATAGGAAAGCTGCTCGAGCCTTTTGTGTTTAAGACATCTTCTCAAAGTATTACATTCTGTCCACGCTAACCAAACTTCTTCAGCCGAAACTAGCAGAATGCATGGTGCAGATTTACGTTGATGATATGAGTGGAGGATAATACATGGATTAAAAAATACAGTAGGGCATTAGCGATACCGTTTGGTTTGTTTCAAGTTTCACATGGTTGGCAAAATTGTTGTAAAATCTGATATAACACCAAAGAAGCCAAGGAAATCTTAATAATCCAGATGGCTGCAGCTTTTGCGTATATATCTGGAATTCATATATATTGATTGCTGCTCTTGTTTTAATGTGTATGCGTCTCATTTTCTTCTGCCAATTAGTTGCAAAGCAAAAGAGCCTCACCAACGGACTAATGTTAGTTCAAGTTGAATTTATAAAATATATCACAATGTCTATGAAAGACTATCCTGCCACATATAGATAAATGAACAGATGAGAACAATGGGGTATATTATTATTATAATATGTTCCATTCAATGAAAAATTTCCCCATGGTGCTGAGAATTTATGTGCATAAGTTAGGAACTCAAATTTACATTAAGGAAAAAAAAAAAAAAAAAAGTCGAATCTAACAGAACAAGGCTGATCAAGTGTAATAGATTAAAAACATTCCATCACTTAAAAGTAGAAAGGAGCAGATATGTCTCTATGAATGTTAATGATCTTCTTTCTGACTCTCCTCCCTTCATGTGATACAGACATAATCATCTTAGACGTCACCGTGATTTGCATGGTGGACTTCTGATTGACTGTCCAATGGCATGTATTGAGCCATGATCGCCCTGATCTCAGAATCCATGTATCGCTGCATGCACCCAAAAACACAGTTGATTATCATCATAATGTTATACAATGGTCAAACATAGTGTTCATAAAAAAGATCATGACACAGTTGTAACCAAACCAAATTTGTCTTGTATATTTAGTGTTAATGTTCTTATTATCTTGCTGTACTGGAACGACTAGAATCTACCATTGACATGTTTATTAGGTTGGGTTCAAAACTTGAAACTGTGATACCATATAAGTAAATCTAGGATAATGTAGAGGAGTCATACCCGGATTCTGTACTTGTAAATTGCATAACCTGCAGCTCCAGCAGCTGCCAGACCCAAGATGATGACCCAGATGAAGCTCCAGCTAACTTCAGTTTTAACATCTTTACCTGAGACAGTTCGCCAAGACAATACAAAGATAAGAAACCAGCAAAGACAAATCATGTAAAACACTTGACCGACCAAGCATGCATCATAAACAGGAGCTTCTCTAAGCTTCGATAATGATTGAAGTACAGCTCAAGGAACTTACTTATGCAGGTGTCATGTTCTTGCATATACAATAAGCCACTACCACAGTTGCACTCGTAACTTCCCCATGTATTTTTGCACTTGCACTCAGAGCATTGACAAGCTACCTTCTCCTTGCACTCGTCCACATCTGCAACAAACCAGAAACAATGTAAACTGTAACTTAGCAGTAACTTCAAACATGCGTTTTTCATTTTTCGGCTTGATGGATGAATAAGGATGTCAGCTTGTCTTTGCATATTCATTCTACTATAGGAAGGCTTGGAGCTGTGTAATAATGATGGGTATAGTGATGCTTTGTCAATAAATGCAGAGGAGAACAGGCTTTAACCACCATACCTATACATGAGTGGACTCCATCACCCTTAAATCCTGGTGGACACTTGCACTCGTCAGCATCCTCCTGAAAAAAAATAAATAATAAATAAATAAATAAATGAAACAAGAATCAATTATAATCATATTAACAGAAGAACCCAGCAAGAATGTTGATTTACTTACAGAACAAGCAGAATATGTCTTCCCATTTTCAGTTTGTTTCCAACAACCTCCATTGTTGATTGCACAGCGTTGAGATCCTGAAGCTGTACAAATCAAGCAAGCAAAAAGATTAATTAGAAACCAAGTACTAATAAAATTAAATCAACAATCTTCTGTTACAGAATAATCATCATAACCCACACTTTTCATTGAATTAACTTCAAAGGAGCCATATGCAACCAAATCAAGCACACAAGGAGTGCAGAAATGATAACAAAAGGGTTTTTTCTTTTTATGGTATATCCATAGATGTAAAAACATCACCTAAATGTTCAGATATGTAAAATATACACATGGCAGGAGTTCTGACTTTAAAAACACAGTTATCTAGGACATGTGAAGTAATATAGAAACCCACCAGCCCCAAAAAAGTTGTATACTACCAATTACAGCAAGCTTAAATAACTGACTTTTCTTAATTGAAATCCAGCTACTCAAAAAATTTATCTTCCCATGCCGAACAGGATAAAATATATTACCTTGACAATGCGTATAACCGTCACCAACGAACTTCACACCTCCTACCACAGGGCATTGGCACACTCTTCCTCGGAAAGTATCCTACACAAGATCACAACATATCAGTTGGAAAGAATTACCTAATTGAACTTGATTACTTTCAAAGTTCTGAAATTATAACACCCATAGGAGATTCTAACAAGATACCTTGCAAGCAGTTACATTAGCAGTCTTATCCTGCCAGCACCCTCCATTGTTTTCCAAGCACTCGTTTGTTTCGATATCTGCAAACAAAATACAATCCAAATGGTGAATATCTCATTCATATATTTCTCCAACCACCAAACACAAACAGAAAAACAGTGAGCATAAATCATCTCAAATTATCCTCCCAAGTACCCCATACAAATCTCCCTATCTCAAAAACATCAAAGTTGGTTTTTCAATAAATCAAAAGATTTGGAAACACCAATGACATTTCAACAGTAAATCAGAATATTTTGAAACTGTACTCTCAACAAAAATTTACACAGCGAAGAAGGGGAACATGCATAGGAATCAGGTGGTAGTTCTCTGAAGCTCACTAAAAGCCATATTGAATGGGCATAAAAGGGTTGTTACTTTACTTAATTTCACCTAGTCCAATAGTATAACTGTAAATAAACAGCTCCACAGAATAATTTAATGTGACATGTTGCAATTTCAGATCAAATAAGCAGAAAGGCCAAAGAAATATAAAATATAACCTTCACTTAAGCATATGGCTGGCTCGGTGGTCTCCTGAAAACCTGCACAAATAGCCTTGAGAACCGCTCCCTTGTCCAACTTACCTGAAACATGCAAGTTTAACTAAAACTGCCGCATTCATTACATTGCCAAAGATTCTAAGGAGATTTGCTAGCTTTGTACCTCTGTACTGCCTATTGTTTATCACTAGAGTAGGCAGGATAGTCACATCTCCTCGAGCGCCATGGCCAATCTGAAACCATATTCAATAAGCATACAGACCAAGATTAATGTGAATGAGTGTAAATGCACGTATACATATATAAAAGGCAAAAAAATAAAAGGACAATATGAAAATTTTTATTCAAAATCATAACCTACAATCACATGTTTTCAATGGACTCCACCACAGTAGTGATAGGAGCCCATGAAAACATACTTGTATCTAGTGGTTCAAAGTAAAATCTCAAGGGGGTTGTCTGTGTGTGAGTAACCTGTGAATCTTGCTCTGCTTTAAGAACTGCATTATCAATATTTGCCTCGGTATCTCCGATACATTCATCAATCTTCTTCAGATCAACACCTACAAATACAGCACAAAAGAGAAATAAGAGAACGATGATTAGATTAATCAAAACTTTTCAAGCTTTACATATATGCTCAAAATTGATGCAATGAAAAATTAATGGCACATCTCTGTAGCTAAAGTGTCAAGATTTCCAGACTAAACACCATTAAGCAACAATAGGAAGTTATTATGTTAAAATAAAATGAACAGTTTCATATATTCTTCCAAACATTGGTAAAGAAACTCAGAAAAGCACATGAACAAAAATAATCAGTTAAATTATTGTCATATAAAGAGTACTATGCAACGAAAAAGGAGAGTATCATGCAAAAATCATTAGCATCATTAAAATCATAATCATAATATGGTGAGGAATTGTGCTGATGGCAAATTTGGAAGTTAACTGTAACGAGTATGCCTAACTACTAACTGTAGACATTACAAAAGACCAGAAACTAAGACTTACCAAGAGACTTGATAACATTATCAGCGCATTCTTTGGTGTACTTCTTCTCTTTCATTGGGCAACGGATTGAAAAGTCAGTTACATAGTCCCACCAAAGCCACGGTTTTCTGCTTTCATTGGCCACTTTAAAGAAGCAGGCTTGACGTAAATTTTGGACCACAACATCCTTCCCATCATAACCACGGTTGAAATCCTGCTCAGGATCCGGAGCACAGTACCTCCCGTGATTAATACACTGAGATTTGCATTGTTTGCTCAGGAGGAATGCTTCTGGGCAATACCAAGTTATATAATGTGGGGTGAACTGAGTGTAACCCTTCTGCTCAAGAATCTGAGCTGCTCCTTTGAAACTCCTCACAAAATCAATCTGGCTTTCGCATTTTGGTCCACACTCATCATTAGAATTTGTCCAGAATTCATACTCAACCCGCTCATCAGGATGAGGAAGAGACTCTGTCCAGTCTAGATTCATATTAACCATATCCCCACCACTCAGTGCCTTTTTGATACTATCCCCTAAAGATTTGCTAATGAGCGCTGAAGGGATTGTGATGTTCTGAAGATATTCAGCATCTGCATTATCTTCCTCAGGAGTGTCCATCGTAATCAAAGGCTCAAGCTTGTCATCTGAAACCAGAATAGCTGCTGCACCACCTTTTTGGGCATTCCACGCCTTCAAGGTGAAGTAACAATCTACGGGGAAAATAGACTTTCTGTAAGCAACCATGACAACAGATGATAAAACTACCAACACATTACAACCACAGCCAGCTCTCCAATAATTAGCTCAATAGTAAGTGCGCATATACATTCCAAAAAAAATGAATAATAATTAATTAAAGAAAATCACAAAATCTATTCCCTACACAGCACCATAAATATGATCAAATTCCAAAACATAAGTCTTAAAGACCATAATTTCCAAACACCAAACTTGTAAACTCTACTCAATTTTATCTATGAAATTGATACAAGTAATAGGAAACAAATCATCAGAAGAACATATGAATTAAACGAAATTAATTGCAATCATCCAAGGTAACTTACCATATAAGAAAACAAAAAATAAAGAAAATCAACCAAATCAAATTAAATTGTAAAAACAAAATCTTACCTCCTCGATCAACAAGGAGAAAAGTGGGTAAACCGCCAGGCTTGGACTTGAATGAGAGACCAACGGCTTCAAACTCCTTACAAGCCTTTTGATTGGCCTTTGGATACACAACTGTACCCACCAAAGTCCCTCCATATTGAGGAACCCCAAAATTACCAATCGCACACTCATAGACACCTTTCATCGACTCCGGCGACGTAACTTTTAAGCTGTTTTTCTCCACCACGAAACGCCCAGAAACATACCCACATACTAAAAACCACACACAAACCAAAAACCCTAGCTTTTCTCTCATCTTCAAAATCAACCCCCAACCAGATCGAATTTATCTTCTTCTCAAACACGCCAGTTCCCAAAAAAAAAAAAAAAAAACCCTGAAATCACCTCCTCGAATCTCACGAGTCAACAACCATCAAGAACTCATCAAGCAAATCCTAAAAATCGTATATAACACGTAAAAGAAACCGTTAAAACGATCTCTTTTTGTCAGTTCGTTAGCTTCTGTTTGTAACTCGGAGTCAATTCCCCAGCTGAAGGAAGTGAAGATAATGGAGAAACGTACACGATTTTCAGTTTTGACGGTGAAAAATATAAGAGGAAATGACAAAAATCGAGAGACGTGTTAAGTACTCAAATTCGTGAACAGTAAAAATTGGATCTTTTTGATAATTATAGAGAGACAAGTGAAAAAACTAACTACCCAGAGAATGTTTATTAATAGGTTTCATGCAGTTTGGAGACCAAAACCGCCATTGATTGAGGACTCCAATCCAATTTATTGATAAAGAGGGCGTGAGAGAGAGAGGGAGAGATTGAACTTACGTGTTGGCTTTTTATCGCGCGATATTTCGTTATTGTTGTCGTTTCGTGGTAAAAACGTCTTTTCGGGGACCCGTGAGGTGTATTATCGTGTGCGGACGGTTGTATGTGTTGAATAATGCTTCTACATTTTTGGAAGCTGACACGTTGTAAAAGAAATTTTTCATGGTACTTCCTTGTTTTAGATGAAATCGCATTTCTCCGTAAAGAATTCAAAAGTTGATAAATTGCATCTTACTCTACAAAATAATAAAAAATTGCAAATGGAGTGTAAAGTAAAAAAAAAATTGCAAATGGAGTCGGGGAGAAGGAGGGTAGAAACAATAAATAAATAAATAAATATATATATATATATATAATCAATTCTGGTATGAAAATTTACTAGTCAAAAAATTGATTTGTAATGTCGAATTCTTGTATTAGTGGGAGACTTTATTAATAAGGTATAATATTGATGTAAGTGTCTTAAAAGTTCCTAAACTTAGTTATATTTTTCAAGTTAACCCTTGAACTTTATGAAGGGTCAAATTAGTCCATCAACTTATGAATAGTGGATCGATTAAGTCCTTTTCGCTAATGTAGATATTAACCTAATAATAAAAATGGTTAACTTGAATGGTTAATTAAGCCTTCCATGATAAGTCTATACTTAATATATTTTCTTCCAATAAAACTTAGACTTTTGTGATGAATTCGAGAGCATTTCTTGAGAAACTGATATTTTTATGAGTGATTTCAGGTTTCTAAGTCCGATGGGCATTTTGATGACTCTAGAGTGCATGGGAGTTTGAAAGGAGATGGTGGAAACCAAAGAATTATTGAGAATAGGAGGAGGAGAAACCGAAGTGAGTACTAAGCGGGAGAAATCGAATCCTAGGTCTCTAGTGATAAATCATGTTATGAATGATATGGATGTTGTCATTTTCTTGATACTTGATCATAATGCTAGATGATTGATTGGCCATCATTATCTTATTTTATTATCTATGACTACTTAGAGAAGAGTTGTAGAACAGAATTAGAGTTTCAGGAATACATTGAATGAATGCCTAGGAATAGGATTTGTGACATGTATATTTGATGACAATGTGTTTAATGCATCAATCTAATTGGTTTGCATAGGAATATGAGATCGATTAAATTGATAGGTTTCTAGGATTTGGAGGAACTTAGAAATAAATATGATTCTAGAGAACAAATGAACATCCATTAACATGACTGTGATCAGGGATCGGGGTAGGTGAATCGTAGACCTAGGATTTCTTGTTCTTGAACACTTATTTGTTTAGTTTCGTAATTTCATTCATATACTGGAAATTTTTACGTCTAATTAGTAAAGTGTTTATAAGTTGAATTTAATTTGTGTAGTCTTTGTGGATTCGAGACCTGAATGAAAGTTCTCTATATTACTGGATAACATATACTTGCGCAATCGAATTCTCTTATACAAGATTTTGGGCATCACTCCATATCAGTAAAAATGGTTTAATTGACCCAATATTTGAAATTGAGGGGCCAAATTAACCCTTTGAAAAGTTGAAGGGCTATATAAAAAATATAACCATGTTTAAGGGCTCTGGAGACCATTATGCCTAGGGCTGTAAATGAGCCGAGCCGACTCGCTAACGGTTCGGTCTCGGCTCGAACTCGGATTCAAACAAGCTTCTGGCGAGCCGAGTCTGAGCCCGAGCTTAAAAGAGCCGAGCCACGAGCCTCAAAACTAAAAGTTCGCGAGCTTTACGAGCCTACTATATTATATATTTATATATTTTTAATAAAATTATATTAAAATATTATATAAAAGTAATAATTTATTTTATATATTTTAACGAGCTGAGCCCAAGCTTGTATATAAGCTCGTGAGCTCGAGCTCGAGCTTGGATTCCAAAAGCTTAGGGAAACAAGCCAAGCCCGAGCCTATATGAGCTTGGGCTCGGCTCGAATACACCTTAATTATGCCTATAATATTATATAATAAAGAAAGAGGGGAATAAAGAATTACGTAGATAAATAAAAACTTCTCATTCTTGTCATTAGTAGCTTTTATATATATATATATATATATATATATATATGTATGTGTGTATATTGTTATGCCAAGTGTCAAATAATAAAACTAAGGAATACCATTCTTCAATATTAGTTTAAACATTTTCCCTTGAATTTTACAATATTTTTTTAAAAAAAAAATTTGACTGCCTTGATAAAATCCCATTAGAAAAATTCAATGGGATAAAAATTAGACGAATGAAAAAAAGAGTATAATCGAATCTAGACCTTTTTATAATTCCCCTGATGAGAATACTCGTAATCTCGATTTTCAAATTTGAGGAGTTTTGCATTTCAATTTTGTGAAACGATTTAAAAATCCACATTTATAATATCATTAGTAAATCTTCTAGATTTCTTGAAGATCTAATTTAATTTACGTTAATTTTTTTGGATTCCAAAAGCTATTGGAGTTAGAAATTTTTTTTTTACAACAAACGAGATATCTGACTCGTATATTTTGATATGGTATTTTAGGACCAAATATATTTTTATCGGCCTTCTTTCAGTTGGGATGGATATCTTCAGGGATCAAGTGTTTCAATAATCATTGGCGTTCTGAGTGGATGAACATTATCCATATCGAATTTTTCCAGAATTTTTTCAATATATGATATTTGATAAACAATATATTATTTGATTTATGCTCAATTTCCAAGTTAAGATAATATTTTTAATTTCACTAAACTTTTTCATTCAAACTCCTTTTCTTAAATGTTCATCAGTTTGTTTAACTTCTTCTAGAGTTTGACTGCCTTGATAAAATCCCGTTAGAAAAATTCAATGGGATAAAAATTAGACGAATGAAAAAAAGAGTATAATTGAATCTAGACCTTTTTATAATTCCTCTTATGAGAATACTCGTAATCTCGATTTTCAAATTTGAGGAGTTTTGCATTTCAATTTTGTGAAACGATTTTAAAATCCACATTTATAATATCATTAGTAAATCTTCTAGATTTCTTGAAGATCTAATTTAATTTACGTCAATTTTTTTGGATTCCAAAAGTTATTGGAGTAAGAAATAATATATATATTTTTTACAACAAACGAGATATCTGACTCGTATATTTAGATATGGTATTTTAGGACCAAATATATTTTTATCGGCCTTCTTTCAGTTGGGATGGATATCTTCAGGGATCAAGTGTTTCAATAATCATTGGCGTTCTTAGTGGATGAACATTATCCATATCGAATTTTTCCAGAAATTTTTCAATATATGATATTTGATAAACAATATATTATTTGATTTATGCTCAATTTCCAAGCTAAGATAATATTTTTAATTTCACTAAACTTTTTCATTCAAACTCCTTTTCTTAAATGTTCATCAGTTTGTTTAACTTCTTCTAGAGTTCAAATTCTATCAACATAAACTTCTACAATGATGAATTCAAATCTCGTTTTTTTTATGAAAATACTTGGGCAATGGTATTATTCAGATATTCATCTTTTATTAGATACTCATTAAGATGACTATACCACATTTGTTCAGATTATTTTAATTCATATAGAGATTTCTATAACTTTATAAGTTTGGAGATTTTAATTAATGTGTGAGAATAATTCAGATCTTTTAAAAAAAAGAAAGAAAAACAACAAAAATGATAGGAAGAAATGTGTGATTGCTTAATCTGTTTCTCTCCATCATTATTTAACAACACAACTAGTATTTAACTAACTAAATCACATAGAAAATTACAAAACTAGTCATCATAATGTTTATAAATAATAAACCAACCCACGAATAATAATAGTGCTGCTAAACTCTTATGATTTGCACCAACAAATTATATAGAACTTGTAGATGTATATATATATATATATATATATATTCATACCCTCCCTCAAGTTGGAGTCACTGAAATGAGACCCAACTTGGACAAATGATAAATGAAATTGTAATGAAGGCAAGGGCTTGGTAAAAAGATCTGGTAATTGTTTAATGCTTGAGAGATGAATTAGATCCACAAAACAAACTTTGAACTCATTTTGAACAACATGACAATCAATGTCAGTGTATTTTGTACACTCATGAACACACCCAATTCGCAATGATGTGAATCATAACCTTTGAATCATACCGTGAATTAATTGAAGTTGGAACCTTTATATTCACTCCATTAAGTAAAAACTTCAACCATTTAAACTCATAGGTAGTAGATGCTAAAGCTCAATATTCAGCTTCTGTAGAACTTTAGGACATGGTCGGTTGCTTCTTAGTCTTCCAAGAAATCAAAGAAGAGAAAAAATATATACAAATCCAGTCAGAAATCTTCTAGAATTAGTGCAACTCGCCCAATCTGTATCACTATAAGCCACTAAAAATGTAGGTTGATTAGCAGGATAGAACAATCCATATGAAATAGTGCACTTAAGATAGTTGAGCACATGTTATGCACCATTTCAAAGAGACAATGATGGCTTACTCATGAATTGACTTAGAGTCTGCGTAGCATGAGTAATGTTAAGTCGTGTAAACCAAGGTAGAGGAGTCTACTAACAACCCTCCTATACATGTCTGGTTTGTCCATGAAATGGTTATCAAAAATAGAGAGTTTACAGCCAGGAGCTAGAGGTGTACTTGCTAGTGTACACTCATTCAATCCAACATCATTTAAAATGTCTTATATGTGTTTGTGCTGAGAAATTATCATGCCATATGTAGACCTTATCACTTCCAATCCCAAATAATATTTTATAGCATAAAGATCTTTAGTAGTGAATGCTTTATGCAGAGAATTTTTCACTTCTATTATCAATGACAAGTCTGGACCTATTACAAGCAAATCATCCACGTAAACCAAGACTACAAGAAATTCAACAACATTGCTCTTAAAAAGTATCAATGATCATTATGAGGTTTAACGAAACCAATAGAGAGTAAGTAAGATGTCAAATCACAGGTCCATTCTCATTCTGCTTATTTAAGATCGTATAGGGATTTTCTAAGTCTACACATTTTTCTAGCTGGAACAACATAACAATTAAGAGGAACCCTTATATACACTTTTTCCTTTAAGTATCCATGAAGAAATGTGTTATTTATATCAAGTTATTCCGTAGGCCAACCTCTATTTGCAGTAATAACTAAAAACAATATGGTAACTTTTTAGCCACAAGAAAGAATGAGTCAAAATAGTCTTTTTCAACCTTTTGACTATACACTTTAGCAACCAATCGAGCCTTATATCTATCAATAGATCCATCTGGTTTAAGGTTTGCTTTGTAAACCCATTTACATCCAATCGCATTCTTCCCTGTAGGTAAATCAACTATATCCCATGTTTGACTTCTAAGGCCTTTAACTATACATTCATAGCCTTCTATCATTTTATGTTCGGAGCTCTGGTTATAGATTGTAGGTTCTTGTAAAGATTTAATTTTGGCCAAGAAACATAAATGGTCAGGTGAAAAGATAGGTACCTACAAGAGCTTATTATCAACACTAGTAGTTATTATAGGAAGAGAAGATGTCTGCACATTCAACAGAAGTATGAGAACTAAACAGGGTTTCATTTGATCTTAGAGCTAGTCTAATAAGAATGTTATTTGAATTATTAGTATAAGTTGTAAATAAATTGTCCTAAGTAGATGAAGGTGGATGAGTATGAGATATATCTAGATTATTTTGAGGATCAATATGAGGAATGATGATGTGTTTGATGGATGACTACTTGGAGAAGTAGCGACAGGATCAGAACTGTCAATATCAATAGATGATTGATCATCCACCGAATCATTTGTTCTAAGAGTATTTGTGACAAGATGATTTTCATCAGAATGTTTGGTATTAATGTTCTGAAGTTCAAAAATCTCAAAGGGAGTATTAGCTAGAATACTTGGATTATCTCTATGGTCTGCAGTTTTATCAACAAATGGTAAGGGACAAGTTATTTTGGTTTCTGGACTGATTTTATAAGGAAATACTTGTTCATAAAAAACATCCTTGTTAATAAGGATTTTTTTAAGGTCATAAACCTTGTAAGCTTTGAATCTAGGATGTAACCAATAAAGATACATTAGTAGGCTCTCATTTCACACTTTGATTTGTGATGAGTAGTATTAGTTGTAAAACTAAGACAACCAAATATCTTAAGGAGTGTGTATTCAAGTAGTTCGCGTTGACGGTATTCAAATGTGATTTCCATTGTAATACTAATGTTGAAAGTCTATTTAGAATGAAGACACCAATGTGTATGACATCAACCTATAATTTAAGTAGTAGGCTGGCATGGAAAAGTAAACTTCTAGCAAGGTTTAATAGGTCTTTGTGTTTTCTATCAACTCTAGCATTCTGCTGAGGTGTGTAATGGTGTGGTTCTTTGGTGAGCTATACTATGTTTTATGAATAATTGTTGACAAGAAAAGGATATAAGTGATTTGTTAAGTACATTTGATGATGCATGCCCCAATCTTTGATGCCAAAGTTAAAAGAGACTTAGCAAAATTGGAAGGAAAAATAGTAGTTACATGATTTATTGACAACACGAGTTGTAGAAGACAACATCTTAAAAGAAGTAAAACCACCTATTGATCTTATATTTATCTCTACAATGTAAAGATTTCTAGCCAATATTCCAATAGCAACTACATGTTTAGATTGTAGCTCTTACATTTCACAAGAAAAATGGTGAAATATGCATTTTATTTGGTTTGATTTAGTCAGTTTATGGATAGATATGAGATTGAAATGAAATTGTGGAACAAAGAGGACATGAGTTAGGAAAAGGTTAGTTTATAGGGTTATTTGTCCTACCTTTGAAATTGGTAAAAGGGTTCTATTAAGTAATATTACTATACAAGGTGTCTTTAAATCATGTATATCAAATAAGCTCAAATCTCTTGTTATATGGCTAGTGGCACCCGTATCTATAATCCAGGAATCAATGCATAAATTGATAAATGTATTTAAAGAAAAATTACACATGTTACCTAATGACTCCAACAGATTCACCATGTTTTGGAAATTAGGATTGAGACTGCTTAGTTATTTACCCACCTGCTGTTAAATAAGACTGGACATTTGAGAGCTAGAAGTTTGAGCATTGTTGATAGATTTTTCAGCATTATCTTCAACATTTATGTTTTTATCTCCTGCAACATCTACATTATCATAACTTGTACTTCTCTATGAATTTCCTTTTTGATCTCTTGAACCCTTATACCAATCTAGATAACCAACCTACTTAAAACAAGACTCTTTCAAGTGGCCATTTCCTCTGTAGTTACTGCATTTCCTCTTAGACTTTCTGTCGTTCTTTCTCCTGATACCATTTTTTTAGAATTATACTCAGTTATATTTTTCTCTCTTTGTTTTAACTAACATTGCTATTGTATTTGTATTAGTATTGATGAGTAGTTGCACTTCCATTTGCTTCTAAACTCTAGTAACCATAAAAAATGTCTTGTTAACACTAGGCAAAGGCTCTAATAGGAGGATTTTGTTTCTTATAGAATCAAACCGATCATGAATTCCCATCAAGAATCTCATTAACTAACCATAAAACATAATATTCACCGATTCCTTTGACGTATTACAATTATGATCAGCTTCTGGTAATGACACTAAACACAATAACTCATCCCAAAGCATCTTCAGTTTTGTATAATACTCTACCACAATCATATTTCCTTGTAACGTAGAACTTATTTCCATCTTCAAAAAATATATTAGAGGATCATTGGCCTCTCTATACTTCTCATTTATCTCACTCAATAGTTGAGCAAAACACAGTTATACAAAAAAGCTTCAACAATCTCCTTTGAAATTCAATTCAAGATCCAAGAAGTTACCATATAATCAACACATTTCCACTTCTCATAATCACCAGATCCATCACTAGGCTTCATACAAGTTCCATCAATAAGCCCTAATTTAGATTTTGCCTTTAAAACTATTCTAGTGGATCTACTCCATGAATTGAAGTTCTTTCCACTAAGATGAGTTTAAACAAGGTACATACCAAGGTGATCAAAGTTTTGGAGATGTAACGGATCTCCACTTTAATAAAACTTGACGTTGAGATGTTTGTCCACTTCATCCAAAGCCTTTCTTGTGGAAATTTAAAATAAACAATTGTATATGACATTCGATATTGTGATTGTGGTAATTTTAATTCTTATGGAATTTCTAGAATCCAGAGAGTCATATAGGTGTGCAATAACAAAATTTATCAAACACATTTCCAATTTTTTCAGAAATCATACTGATCAGAATTGGAATATAATAGTATCCATAACTGGGGAATAATATTTAATCATAATCAATATCAAGTTTTCGTGAGAAACTCAAATCAACAAATCGGGTTTATGTCTGACAATTTCATTTCTCTTATTTCATTTAAATAAATCTATTTATAATCAAAAGGGTCAGACAGTGTTTTAGCTGTGTCTGAATTATTTTTTACTATTTTAAAATCATATCTTTTTCTACATTCTTTCATACTAAATTGCTTATGATCATAGAATATCGATTACGATTATGTGTGAGATCATTAATGATCATTTAATTTCTAATTCCATCTTTTTCTAAATGTAGTTTATTATATTATCTCTCTATATTTTCTCCTTTAGGGAGATTATTTTAAGGAATTTCTATAAATTTTCGAATTTGTTAATCAAATATGGTTTTATAATCCAAACTATTTTTCTTTTATTTTTCCATTGAATTAGGTGATCTTCACACTTCAGTCATGGGATTGGTGTTTCATTTGTCATGACCTTTTAGATTGTTCTTTTGAAACAATTACCCAGCTAATACATTAACAACTTTTATATAAGACTAGGTCTGTTGGCACGTGCAAAGCACGTGCCGAAGTAATTATTTTTTTTAATAAAAAATAAAAAAAAAAAAACAAATGTTAAATTTAAATTTAATTTATAAAATTATGAAAATAGTTAGATAGGTTTTCATAATTTTTTTAATTATAATAATTCAAATAAAATTTCAAAGTAAAATGAATTTTTTAATTATAAAAAAATGGATGTGTATTTATAATTCATAATAATAATTATGGTAAAATTGATTTATTTATAAAATATGTATTATAAAATTAATTTTATAAATTATATATTATAAAATTAATTTTATAATTATGTATTTAGTTATTTAGAAATTGAAAATATAATTTTAAATATATATTTTTAATAATTATCAATATTATTATTATAATAATCAAATTAATTTTCAATTTACTTTCAATTTATTATATATAAATTAAATAAATAATAATTTGATATAATTATATATTCTATATCTTTCACAACATTCAATTCCATCGAATTTAATCTAAAAAAATATTTAATTAAAAGACATTCAATTCACTCTATTATTTTTTTATTTTCTTTATTTTATTTCTTACCACCCTATGAATCTGATTATAATATCTAAAGTTTATGTTTAAGATATCAGTCACATTCAGAAACCAAACTTGTCATTATTTGTTCCGATCATGGCTATACATATCTTTAGAAACCTCATTTTTCATATGTGAGAGACATTGTACTCACAATGGAAGAGTCCACCATCACTAGTAGGTAGTATCGACGGTATCCAATGGAAGAGTCCATCACCACCAGTAGCTAGTAACATGTGGTGTTAATTCTGTGATCCACCGCCTATGCTTTGGGAGGCGTGCGTGCTTCTTTTTTTAATTAATAAATATTTTTTTGAGAAAACATGTAATGTATTAGTGTAATAATAATCTTTGGTCTAAAATGAATAATTTAATTAAGATTATTATAAATTATGTTATTTAAGCAAGATCTAGTGATCATCACGCCTGCATAAAGAGCGCACCACATAAACATAACTGGAAAACTAAAAAAATGAAGCTCCAATGTTATAATCTCTCAATCTCACCTTCCCAATTCATTAACATGTAATTATCTAACACCTTAATCATCTTACCATGAGAAAATTATCTTTCAACGACTCCAAACGATCCGTAAATGGTGGAGGAGGAGACTCAGTTTTTGATTGAGTCAACTCAAGGTACTGTTGCTCCTTTCCTTTTTGTGCCGTAAATCTGTCCCAAAAATCTTTAGTGAGAGAATGTAATGTAAAAGATCTTGAACATCTGTATGGGTGTTTGGTCTATGATGATTAAGTCAATAAAATATATAGAGAATAAGCCTAGATTCTGATTAAATAGCTCTCATCATAATTTTGTGTATAACATATTAGCCAATAAGTGCACAATCAATTGAAAGACCCCACTCAGAACAGTTGGGTTTCTTTATACTAAGTTGTCTTTTATGAGGTTAATAGGAGAGGAGTTTTATGTGAAGCCCAGGTCTAAATAGAATAGAGAGGAGATAAGTGGTTGGATCTAACATGAGACGAAAGGGAGAAGAAGAAGTCACTCCAGGTATTCAGCCTATCAGTAGGAAAATGGACTACAAAATAATTTGCAACGTGTTGCTATATAATTGGTTGAAGTAGCTGAAGGAACTACTAACACTTTTAATTGTTGAAGTGGCGATTTTCCATTGGCTGCATCTCATATGTTTTGAATTGAAAAGAAATATTAAGGTTGAGGTTAAAATTGTAAAAGCAAACAAATTTATAGAAGAAATAAGTAGGCAGGTGGAGACAGCTGCCTGCTTATTCTGCTTTTTATATATAGTAAGATTTTGTTATTCCATAAGTATCATTTGAATGCTTTTGACATTCGATTAGCTATCATTTGTACTTCCAATTCACATTATGGAGCACGCGAATCCATATGTGCTAAAATATGGGTTTCATGCCAATTCAAGTTTCTCTTATGAAGAAATCTTTTTATTTTCCAAATGATGGAAAATTAGACTTATCAAATTGACAGTTGGCAAATCTAGCTGTAAACAAACTTCTTGTCAATGATTCCACGTATCTAATAATTGATGGAGAATAAAAACCTACATATATTCCTACACGTCTTTGGAGTCATATTTTTGTTCTCTGGGTTGGGGTAATAGGTACATAAAAAACATACCCAAATATTTATAAATGTGAGACGTTAGGAGGATATCCAAATACTAATTGTAATGAGAAATATTAGTTATAAGTTATTGGATGTATTCGAACCAATGCAACGACATGCAATATAGATTGTCCCTAAACAGAAATTGTAATTTCGAGTGCATTAATAAAAAATTTGCACAATTATCTAAAGGCAATTAATTAATGATTAAGCTAATCTATTTTGGGTATGAACACGTGGAGCTGGATGTTCAGTATCAATCTCAGATACTTGACAGTATTCATTAAATACTTTTAATGTAAATTCACGAGCATTATCAAGTCTTATACTTCTAATAGGGTAATCTAGAAAATGAGCTTGTAATTGAGTAATCTGTGCTAGCAATTTTGAAAGCACATTTTTAGTTGACAATAAACACATATAAGCTATCTTGTAGATGTGATAATCAAAACCATAGCACAGTGAAAGCGTTCATTTAGTGGATAAATAGGTACACATATATCCATTGAGTTCTCTATAAATATTATGGAGATTGAAATCCTATTTATAAATAAAATATTTATTATCAATATCCTTTCAGGGGGACATTAGATACATATATTTGTGAGCAAGCTTCTAACTTGTTACATATACTTCCATAATTAATAATGTTATAATCCCTTAATGAATTTGTTTTTGAATTCACAATTATTCTACGCATCTTTGGGATCTCAAGTGATGAATAATCATATCAAAGTCAAAGTATTTTGGGGTACATGAACTTTTGGTTCTCGATAGCATTTGCTTAGTCTTTCAACCTCAAGTTCTAGCTAGTTTTGTTTAAAGTAAACAAAGATGTTCAATACATTTTTCATCCATTATATCTCTAACACTAAGCAAAGTTCTTCTGGACCTGCTATGTTATAAAAAAATTTTGTATTTAATTTATCATTATCGGGTAACAAGACCATAGCTCTTCTGGAGCCTTTTATCATATTAACATTGCTCTTTTGGAGCTTTCTAACTTTTTTCAGAATTTTCTATCAGATTATTGTGGATCTTCTAGAGCAATCTATTAGGTCTCCTAGATATATATAACATTCACATTCACTTGAATTGAAATTAATTCCAATAAATATATTCATTTTTTTCATAATAGTATGCATTGTTAGTAAAAAAAAAAAACAAAAGAAAGGTAGAAGGGAGGATAAATAAAATACAAAATTGAATAAGGATAGGAAATATAGAACGTAGTAGTCTTAATCTTGATCTTCAATTCTTGATTTTCATCTAGGTCTTGTAATAATAGAACAACTTTTAGATTTCCATATATAAAGGAAAGAGTGAACATTACCTTAACATGAGCATAATTCATTTATGGATATCTTGGACTAACAGATTTTAAATCCCAAAACATTGATTTCAATTTTCATAAGTTCTGGGCATTATTTCAACTTTTCGGGAATCTTAATTTTTTTTCCATTTTGATTTTGTTATAAACTACTTCTGGGGAACATTTGAATTACTATAGCGATATTCATAATTTCTACTGGAATTACAACCTCATCCTTAACCATGTCCAAATCACCAGTTTTTATTAGAATTAATATTGACTTTTGACAATGCTTAAACACTAATAAGATGCCCTTTACTAAGCTATTTTCTCGGAAATAAATTTAATATTCTAAATCACCTATGGTGAATTAAATTTAACAATTCAAATAGTTCTAGGGAATCATTTCAACTCTTCTAGAAAATTATTTCAATCCATTTCTGGGGATTATTTTAACCAATTTTGGGGTGTTATCTCCAATTTGGGTATTAGTTTTACCACTTTGGGAGCATTATCTCAATAAATTTATAGTTTCAGGATGTTATATAATGTTTACTTTCAATAACATCCGAATTCATTCTAGAAAATATTTTGGTTCTTTAAATATCGTATGAGTTGTAGCACTATCAGTTAAACAAATATCTCTAGGTATTTCTTTATTCAAATTCACAAGTTTGGATAGAGTAAAATATAACACTAGTTGAATAGAAATTTATTACATATTTATAACATTCACTATTCACAAATATTTACAATACAAGACTAAAATTACATTCCGTTCTATCTTACATATATATTTTGATAAGCTTCACTCATATGATCTAGGAGCGCGAAAAATTTATAATAATATATAAGGAAACCACACCTATAATAGGTATCTTGTCGAAATTTTGGTTTTTCTAGAATTCTTTCTTCTTCCCCATGGATATTCCACTTTTGGGGAACATTTGATCTTTGACTAAATATTTCATTTTGTTACCTACTAAATCCGAACTTAGTTCTTCCCATAAATTTTCTTGATCTATAATATTTATATATTGTTCTTGTAATTTCTCACACATGCATTTTTATTAGAATCAAATATTTATTTTTTTCGTCAATTATTCACTTTATTTCCTTTATTGAGAGTTCTAAATAGATCCTTTAATATTAGTTTCTTCTTGCATTCTATCATATATCTCAAATAGGTTTCTCCAAAAACTATTAATGATTGAAATTCCATACAATTCATCTTTGATATTATAAGAAAAATATTAGATTTCTATATTCATATCTCAACGTAATTATTCAACTTCAGGTAAATAATGGAACAATTTCAAGTTATCATTATTCAATTTTAGGTAAATAACGATATTATTTTAACTTTCCACATTCATCATTATTCAACTTCTGGTGAATAATGGTATTATTTTTCAATTTCTAAATTCATTATTTTCTTGTAACCAGAATACAATTACCAAAACACTTTTTGATCTCGAAGATCGACTGAGCGGAAACTAGAGAGTATACTCGTGCTGATAACGTGTTGTAAAAAATAAAAATAGAGTTAGGGTAGAATAGAAGAAACAATTTATATATATATATATATTAATAGAACCAGTTCTAGTTTTGAAACTTACTGGTTAGAGACTTGATTTGCAAAGTAGAATTCTTGAATTAGTGTGAGACTTTATCAATATAGGATAATGTATAGAAAAGGAAAAGGAAAATAAAGAATTACATAGACAAATAAAAGCTTCTCATTCTTGTCATTAATAGCTTATTTACATATATATATATATATATATATATATAAAATGCCAGGTGTCAAATAACAAAACTAAGCAAAGACACCTTACATCGTGGTGTGGTGAAATTCACTACTCATTATTAATTTAAAAAAAAATAAAGTATTATTAGTTAATACTACTAGAAATAGCTTAACATTTAATCTACTTAAATATTAATAATCAAATGTAAAAAAGTAAATCATCTAGTATCCATTTTTATAAAAAATAAATATTGGTTTAGAATGAATTAAAATATATAACTATACACTCATAAAATAATATCAACAATTTAATATTTACTATTAGTGAAGAACAAATAATGACTTCGAAAAAATAAGGACTTTCACATGTTATAGCAACATCGTAGGCACTCTCACATTTATGAAATTTCTCTGCAAATTTTATATTGAATTTAGGATATTTGCTTTTTTTTTTTTATTGATTGTGATTCTTTTGATATTTGATAGAGTCGCCATATATACATTTTGAAAATAGTTATACATGCTAATCTTGTGAGAATATCTGGTAACCGCTCAACAAACTTTCTTACTTTTTGTAACTGAAATAGGATTTTGATTGTCTTTTATTGGATTTAATTTACTTGTTTCGATCTTTTTTCGTCATTAGCATGTTGATTCATGTAACAACCTTTGATTCTATTAAGTGATTGTTGTAATTAAGGTGTGGAGATTTGACTTCGTCTCTTTCTGCTTTCTTCTCAACATTTACAAATTTAAATTGCAATATTTTTAGAGAACGTTCTTATATTTGGATAAGTATCCTGTGGAACTTAGATCTCTATCATAAAAGTGTTATATGGATGGAGCTAATAGGCAAAGTATTAAAGTCTAGGAGGACTTTTGGATACATAAATCCTCTACTTTTATGCCTTATGATATTAGTCATCATTGACCAATTTGGGTTTTTGAACTTATCGTAAGGTCTTTTAGAGGTAGATCATATGACCAATCTATTATCAACTCTCTGTTTGTAGAAAGTGATAGTCAGGATAATGTTCATTCCTCTACTTTCTTCTATTGAGGAGAATGAGATTGTGTGCCATTACATAGAGAATGGTCTTTATTATGATGCCCCGCTCTTTGAAATGTAAGTTTTCATTACTTAGCATGTATTTGTGAGGATTAGAATTTATTTTGGAGTGAAAAGGTTAATTTGGAAGTCACTGATGGAGCCTGCTTGGGAGGATGAGATTATGTGCCATTACACCAAGAAAATGAGTTTTATAGCATGTTAGAGAATAGAGGCTTAGATGAGATATATGAGAATGATGTTAGAGATAACTTTGAGGAGTTTTTATATGTTTGAGTAAGGTCCACGAGGGGGTTTTTAAAATTATTTAAGCAAGAGGGACTTTTTTGTTTGAATAGTTGATTCACAAAGGAATCTAGAGAGTTGTTAGACTATAACTCAGGTTGTGGGATGTACATAAGATCCTAATGTATACATCAGAACTTGTCTAGTAACTATGCACCAAGCACAACGGCGTAAGGCTTGCTTGAGTTTACTTGAGATTGCTCGATAATGCTAGAGTTTGAGATTAAGAATGCTAGAGTTTGAGAGAATGCTTGAGAATATATGCGTGTCTAAGATTAATTGAAATTTATATTGAGCTGTTATATGATCTTATAAGATTGAGAAGACATGTATATTTGTTTTGGATATGCTTGTAATGTCTTGTTTTAGGGCCTAAAATTTCTATTTGTTTTCAGTCAATTTTAATTTTGGTCAAATTCCGATTTTTCAAAAATTCCAAGTAGGAATAAATTGAAAATTCACTCTAAGAGCAAAATGGTAAATAGAGACCACTAATAGAAGCATAGGATCATAAATGATTTAATTGAAACTTTTTGAGAATTATTTTCATAAATTGGTTTCAAAAATTGAAAATGAGAATTTTAATGGTAAAATCATAATTTTGGACTTTTTTTGAGCAAAAATGTGTTTTACGGTCAAAAATAGATTTTTGGGTAGGATAAATTATTTTTCAAATAAATTATTGGGGTTAAGCTAAATAGACGGGTAAGAATTGTATGGGCCAGTTAGTGGTGCGATGGCTAATTAGACTCAATGACCCACAAAAGCCCACCAACATCCAAAAACCCACTTCTAATCACACCCCACTTACCAAAACCCTTCTAAACCCCTACACCTTCACTTGAACACTCTCACTCAACCAAAGCTTCCATACATAAAACACACCACTTACCCACTTCACACCCATACTCTGGACACAAGACTCACTTCTAAACAACCATCCCAAGTTCCTTGTTAAGCTCTTGTGTAGAAACAACACCTTCATTCATCTTTTGATTTTGGTAAGGAACTCTCAAACTCTTTAATGGTGATTTTTGTATCATAATGCTATTTTTAGTTTGAGAGTGTTAATAGAGTTTATAGTTCCAATTTATTCTTTCGAATAGTAGATATAAGTTCATATGGTCTATAACTGGTGTTTTGTAGTGACCCCTAGAGTAAAGTATAGTTGTGCAGGTTAAAGTGATATGGATAGTGTCTAATTGTGTTATTGTTAGTGCAATTAGGCAACCAAGGTGACGTAGAGCACCAACTAGAGGCAAGCTAGTTTAGTCTTTGGAGGAAAGGTTCGCAATTCTAGTTTTATACTCTAAAGATTGTATGTTGTGTGTTTTTATGCTTGATTATATTGAAAATGGATTAAAAGCATGTCCAACATAGGAGAATTGTGATTACATTATGATATTGGCTAAATTGTGTATAAATAATGATGATTATTAAAAAAATGAGAGATTGGATTTTTGGTATGTGGACTAGAAATATTGCTCTTGCTATATAGACTACTTGTTGATTATGATGAATTGATGATAATGAACCTTGATTGTGGTAAATGAATTATTGATTAGTATGAATTATGCATAAATGGTTTTATTGTCGAACATATGTGATGATATTATTGATCATTGGTTGGATATGATAAAATGATGACATTATGTCTAAAGTGATCCTAACATGTAATATAAGTTATATGTAAAGAATAAAGGATGATTATTTGATAAATCGTGTTATATGATACATTAATAGATAAATTTTCCTTGTGATATCTTGATAGAGAGTATAGTAGCATGCCATAGGGAAATTAGAAAATTCTCAACCATATGACTTATATGAGTAACCATGACTAAGTGGTCAAAACATAGAAACCAAGCGACGGCTTCTAAAGAGCGTGACGACTCCTAAAAGGTGTGACAACACCACCATCTTTGGGCTTGAAGTTTAAAGGACCCAAAATGTGGTTACTAGCCCATAAGAGGGTACAGTCGATACCAAAAATTCAGAATTCTGACCCTAAAGAGAGCATATCTCATAAAGTTCGGCTTCGACTTAAACTACTACTTTAACTATCCTTGATAGAAGTAGAGGCAATTAAAATGAACCAGAATGTTAAATGAATGATTTTACTTGCTTTGGTATAATTTGAGACTTGTATGTTGTGTAAATGGATCATGAATGGATATTGATGGTATATGAGTTTATTTGGTTATGTTTGGTTCTGCTATTGTCGGAACATGATGGCCAACTAAGTCACTTGTTCAATATCTTGATCCTTTAAGGGAAGACCAATGGATGTGAAATTCGTTTGACATTATTGTGATGATACAACTTGATATGTATATGTTTTATCTGGCAATTTGGTGTAGTTATAATGCATTTTGAAACTCGGCAAGTAGCCCATTTGATTACCCTGGAAAGTTGTCACAAAATGTTAAGTTTTATAGATTTTTAAGTACCACACAACTAGTTTCGCGACTAGGTAGTCGCCCAGCTAGTCCCCTGGAGGTTACGATTTGTAAATTAAAAAGTTAGACGGCTAGCTAGTCACCCAACTAGTCACTTGGATAAAATTTTTGAAATCATCAGCACTAGACGACTGGCTTCACGACTTGATATGAAATGCAAGTCGCCCAACTAATCACCTATCAATATTTTTAAATGTTCTTTCTAAAACCAGATGACATGCTTGGCGATATGCAAGTCGCCTATGACCTAGATTGTTAAGTCCCACCAAGTTTGACTTTTTTGACTAGGGCTATCAGGTTTAACCAATTTTGACTATTAGCAATTTAGTTTTGAATTGCTTTGTTTGTTATCGAAACCCTCTATTAATGAAATCTTATGATCTTATTTACTTGTTTTATGCATGATTAAGTAAATGATGTGGTTTCTTGAATGCATTTGTGTGTGTATTCATATAAAGGCCTAATTAAAGAAGCATATTGCTTATGTTTGTCTGAGTGTGAGATTGCTAACCATGCATACGATAACCTTACACTTTCCTTTCTACATTTTTGTTTCTTAAATGAATATCGAGTTAATGATTGAGCGAGATTTGACCACATCATTGCATATCATGAAGATTTTTTGGAGATCAATCATTGTTTTACCTTATTTATGTTTTTCTTAAAACTTTTGAATAAGTGTAAACTTTTGAACACTTGTTAAACTCTACATCTGAAACTATGAGATTTGTTATGTCTAGTTTATGAAAGTGACTTGTATTGCAAGATAGATCATGATGCGACTTTGGAATGACAAGATGAACTAATTTTAGTATTATGTATAATGAATGGAAGAAAATGACTAGTTTTACATGTTTTCAAATGAAAAGATACGAGTAAATGTAAAAAAAAAAATGTAAATGTATATATGTATATGTAATGTGGAGGTCGGCCACCAGATCTCAAGTCCTCCAATAGTGGAGGTTGGACACTATATTTGTTGGTATTAAAGTACAAATTCTTATTTACTTTGAGGGTTGATATTCAAATCGTTTAAATTAGTTTAAACTCGTGTTTATATCTCCAAAAATTATTTAAAATGCAAATTCAAATTGAATAAAAGAATTGAATTCGAATTATTTGGAAAGTCCAGTCGTCTCATTTCCATCCCTAAAACAAATTATAATATTGAGCTATTTTGAGTGATAGATAGGAACACCTGGGAAGATAGGGGTGAGAATTCGGTTAACCGAAACCGAATCGAAAATTCGATTTTTGGTTAATCGAACTTCAAATTTTGATAACTGAATACCGAACCGAAATTAAAACGGTTAACCGAAAACCGAAACCGAACTTTGCGGTTAATCGAATTATTAACCGAAAATCAAATAATTAACCGAAAAATTATATTTTTTTTAAAATAATTAAATTTTAAGATAAAACACCAAATTTTTCAATAAAATAATTGAAAACCAAATATATTGACAATATATCGATTTATTTCTTAAAAATAATTAATTTTTTCAATAAATTTTAAGATAAAATTCATAAACTAAAATTTTCGGTTAAAAATTCGGTTTTCGGTTAACCGAATTTTTTCACTACCCAAATCGAAAATCGAACCGCAATTTTCGGTTAACCGAACCGAAGTAATTGAAAACCAAAAATATACATATTTTCAGTTAACACAACCAATTTTTTTTTTTTAATTATTAGTTCAGTTTCGGTAAAAACGAAAAAAATGCTCTCCACTATGGGAAGATACTTGATCTCTTTAATTTAGGTCCCTTAGAAAGATAGATAAATAAAATAAAGAGAGAGCGTAACGATATCATAAAAGGTGAAACTCATTGAATTTTTTTATTAACGATGTGAATTACGTGTCAACCTCTGACTGGTTGTGTACAGTTTAGAAAATAGGACAAATTGTACCCAAAAATTCAGAATAATAGTGGTGGAGTGGTCCTATTTGCATCAAGCATGCTATACACGTGCATGTATATCTTCTACAGTGCATTAATTAACGAGTAAGAAAACTCACGGTCACAGACCATACGATGTCGTTTACGAGGCTCGCAAGCCACGTGGTCCATCCAATAGCCACGTGACACCTGGATTAACGTTTGAGAAAAAAATAATTTTCTGAATTTATCGAGATAGTACAAATTTGACTTATTTTGTCACGTAGCGAACCATTTATTTATATTCATAATCCAAAACCTATTTGTGGATATAAAACCTAATGTTGTTATCATTTGTCACCAGGGGTGTCAGGAGATATTCTACTCTATAATTTTAAAATTTTGAATTGATTGAATTTTTTTTTTATTATTATAGGAAACTTAATCAATATTTTTGAAGTTAATTTTTTTAATATTACATTGATTAAAAAAAAAAAAAAAAACCTTAATTAAGACTTAGTTAAGTTAGAAGGCTCTGACACCCATACCCCTAATTATTTTGTTCACGTGGGTCAATTTGTTGTTAATACCATGTTGAACGGTAAGATAACGTAGCATTCATATTTAATTCGTTAATATTAGTATAATTAAACTAGTGTAGGGTCCGCGCGTTGCGCAAAATTTAATATTTATATATTTTATTAAAATTATTATTATAATAATTAAATTTTATTAAAAAAATTGATATTCAATTTATCAAGTTTGATATTTTAAAATATTATAAAAAATTAAAGGATAAAATTGATTAATAATATACTTTAAAAAATAATGATATGATATTTTACACCACCTACATATGTTAAAGGAATAATGATATCATATTTCATACCATAGGTAAAAGAAAATTGAAAAAATTCATAATATTTAAATAAATTTTTAATTATTTCATTTTTTATTTTTATTCTATTTAAATTTATCGTTAAAGCATCTCCCATGCAAATTCCATTTTGAGTCCTAAGTGTGGACCCATTGAACTGCCATGTCATTCCAGTTGGGACTACTTTTAAAAATAGACTTTCACCTCCAATGCTAAGTTCCATTCCAAATCCCAACTAATTATTATAGTTATATATAATTAAATTTAACCATTAATATTAAATATATACTTTATATAATAAATTTATGTTTTGATGTAAATAAAAATATTAATAAAATGGCTATATATTTTATAAAAATTAATTTAAATAAATATAAAATAAATAAATTTTGTATCATTAATATTTAATATATAATTTTTATTTTATGAATTTCAGTTACTATTAATTTAAAATATATTTTTAAATATATATAAATAGAATGGATGTATATTTATAGTATATAAATATTATGATTAAAAATTACCAAAAAAATAAAATATAAAATATTTATTTTTCTCGTTTGAAAAGTCAATAAGAATTTAATTTTGGAGAAAATAGAATAAAAAAATTAGAAAAAGAAGAGAGTGATGATTAAAATACATATTATCATTCACTTTAGTTGATTCTCTTTTCGAAAAGAATTGATACTAACAAAATTTACATTGTGCTTTGTATATTTTACCTATGAAAAATCAAGAAAAATAAATAAAATAAAAAATTAATTAAAAAAAGACGTACATACATAATAGAATATACCAAAATTCAACGTAAAAAATTATGTCCATTTCGTTTATTTTCTTAAAAAAAGAGGAATAAAATTAATTAATCATATTTTAACATAAGACTAAAAATGACATAATATGAAAAATTCTCATACAATTAAAAGTAGTCAAAATATAACAATAAAAAAAAGTTTAAAATGGTAGAATAATGAGCGAGGAGTGAAAGAATAATATGAAATAAGCAAAATGTGAAGACATGGTATAAATTGAAAAAAAAAAAAAGGGAGCCACGAAACCTTTTGCATTTCATTTTTTTTATGATATCAATTAAAAGTTAATGTAGGAAAAATCAATTGTATTAAATTTTCGAGGATAAATTGATAATTAATAGAGGAATATTCTTAAGAATATACACCATCCATTTTTTTCAAACAAACCTTGAATTCCACTCTATGTAAGACAAGTAATTGGATCACCAATCCGGATCCTTCACTGTCTTACCCAAAACCCAAAGCCTCGAGAAGAGATCTCCCTTGTACATAAAACATGCCTAAGGCTTGAATCTCTTTAAAAAAGAATCACAATTTGAAACAAATATCACATTATCAAATCCAACAATCAATACATAACAGTAGATGAGCAATTCACCATAATGTATTGTAATCTTTCAAATAAGCAGAAAATTAGAGGGATACAATAATAAAGAGTTGAAATTTCAGGTTGAGATTATATCTGCAGCACATTTTTCTTCTGTGAGAGAAACCATTTTCATGGTCAGAATTAGTGGGTAGTACAGATATTTGAGAGAATTTCCACAGTAAATATCGTTTACAGTTCGGCAAGATGTCCTTACTAGACTGGTGGAAATGTCCTGATAAAAATATTGAAACAAAATCTGAATTTAGAGATGTGAAAAATGAACATATGAGAACTCCAAAAAAAATGACAAAAAGAAGAGTTACCAAGAGAAAACAACGGAGTCAAGGTTCAAAAATAAAGAGTATACATAGTACCCAAAGAATCAAGACAATATAGGATATAACACGGATAAAAAAAAATAAATTCAAAATTCAATACCAATCAAATGAAAAATACACAAATACTATAAACTAAACTTTTTACAAAAACAAACCTGATGAAGATAACCTGATTGGTTAAATTACATGTATATAGATTAATTTCGATATGAGCACAAAATTAATAGAAAAAAATAAAATAAAATGCTCAGATATCTAACCATTAAACAATGACTTACCTCGATATCACAAAATAGGAAGATTTTGACTGAAATTACGCGAAAATGTAAAACTGATCACGATAGGCACGACTTCTAACCCAAGAAATGTGATATCTCAACTAAACACGATATCTCAACTAAATACAATATTTGATAGAGACGAAACCTCATTGTTGAATTGAAATTTTGTTGGACTTTATGTGTTTCAGACTGATCTGGAGGGGTTTGTAAGTAACTAATGAGGAGTTTTATAGAAAAAAATAAATCTGAGAGTGAACGAAGAGTCAGCTATAATTTTGGGTGAAGGTGAAGAGAAATGGAAATGAAAAAAAACGGACTTAATTTTGGATGAAGGGGAAGAGAAATGGAAATGAGAGAAAACTGATTTACAATTGATTGATGGATCATTAAAAGAAAAATTAAATAAAAAAGTAACTGAATTCTTCTAATTCGTCTCATTTAATTCTTTTTCCACGTATTATTATGATTGAGCTTAAACATCTCACTGCCATATGTCAATTGATGATTGGCACTATATGAAGCAAACTTAAAAATGGCTATTTTACTTGTTTTTCTACCTAATGCGGAACTCTCAACGCGCCACATCAGATTCGTGGGACCCGCTGAGAGTTCCGCTTTATATATATATATGTATATATATATAGATTAGATTAATGTAATGTTCACTGAATAGAGTACGTGAACTCAACGTCACTGAAAATTTTTATTTTGAAGAAGCATGATTCTCGGGTATAGTGGGCCGCCATAATCTTCTTTCAGCCCATCGCCTATCATTGCTTTATTTTTAGGCCCAACACCTTATTCATTTTTACATTTTAGGGTAAAAATAAAGAATGGGTTATTTCCAAAAAAAAATCTATACTTTTTCAAACTTTTTATTTGAGTCACTGATTTTGAAAATTTTTACAAAACCACCCTCAAATCCAAAACAATTAGTGATTTTGCTATTAGATGAGTGGTTTTGGATAATTATGATGTTTTAATCATTTTTAATTTTTTATTTAATAATTTTAAATCCTTATCTTAAATTATTAAAACATCATAATATTCTAAATTACCCATAAAAATTCCAAAAACACTCATCTAACAGTAAAACCACTAGTTTTTTTTTTTTTTTTTAATTTTTAATTTGAGGGTAGTTTTGCAAAAATTTTCAAAATCAGTGGCTCAAAGTAAAACGTTTGAAAAAGTTGAGACTTTTTTTCGGAAATAACCCAATTAAGTATATTTTAAAAATATATTTTGGTAAATTTTCCAAATATGAGCATACTATTTTGTATTTTAAAAATAATTTTTTTTTATTGTTTTAATTTCATCAAATGAGTATTTATGAATTTTTTTGTCTTTATTTATCCTTAACAAACCTGTAAAAGTCTTTCACATATGTGACGGACCTTTGCAAGGGACCTTACTAATGTATGATAAGGAGAAAAATATTATGAAAACTCATTTTATGAAATTGAAACCTTAAAAGTTTTATTTTTAAAATACAAAATTTGACAGACTCATTAACTTAACTAAAACTAGAAAGAATTATTTATGGAACTTTTCCATATATTTTTATGTAAAAAAAATTTAAAATTAAAGTCCAATTCATTGTCATTTGTTTTTGAGAGTATGATCAAATTATAATTACTTGAAACTTGTAATTGATCCAATTATATTCCTTTTTATTTATATAAATAAAATTTAATTTTAATTTTATAATAATAAATTATCTTTTAATAAGATGATTACAAAGACGATTATAAACCGACTGAAGAATAACTTGGATTTCTTGATTAGTCTAGAACAAATCAGTTTTATCTCGAAAAGACAAATCATTCATAATATCTCGGTGTACCAGGAAGCTTTACATACCATGTTCACTCTTAAATGTGGGAAGGGTTTTATGGCCATGATAATAGTTTTGGGAAAAGCTTACGATCAGCTTAATTGGGAATTTATTGACTAAGTTCTAAACGTTGTTGTTTATCCTCCTAACTTAAATACTGACTATGATGCAATGTGTTTAGTCCTCCTCTGTGACAACCTTATGAAATGATGTTCGACTTGAACCCTTTCAACCAAGTAGGGGGGGAGGTAGGGGATTACCCCATATTTATTTGTATTATGTATCGAGCATTTAGCTTACTTGATACATCATTATATTTCTATTAGAGCTTGGAAGCCTCTTCTAATCCGTATAAAGAGACCTTCTCTCACACATTTGATGTTTGTTGACGATATGGTATTGTTTTCGGAAGCTTCAGTTTCTCAATTATAGAATATTTTCGGGGATTTTGAATACTTTTGGAGAGATTTGAGAATAAAAGGTGAATTTGAATAAATTATCTTTTTTGTTTCTCCCAATACAAATACTTCTTTAACAATTTCTTTGTCTCAAATGGTGGGAATTCCTCTTATAGATAATTTAGGAAAATACTTAGAAATTCTTTCTTTTCAAGCAAAGCCAAATACAGGTGCACATAATTATATTCTAGAGCAGATGCAGGTTAGTTGGAAGGCTGGAAAGCCCACAAATTATCTTAAGCAAGGAGAGTCACACTGACTAGCTCAGTTCTAAACTCAATCCCATTTTTTCCACTGCAAATCTATTTGCTTCCTTCATCGGAAAATGGAGAAGATTTTTCGAAACTTCATTTGGCATGAAACAAATGGGGGGAAACACTTGCATTTAGTTAAGTGGGAGGTGGTGCAGAGGCCTAAAGTTGAAGGTGGCTTTGGAATTCAAAATTTGAAAAACATGAATCGGGCTTTGATAACGAAGTTCAGTTGGAAATTATCTTAGAATCAAGATTCTTTGTAGGCACAGTGTATCATTAAGAAATATTGTTCTGGTTTTTTATCGTACCCTTTCATCAAGAGGTCGAAATGCTCAGTGATATGGAAAATAGTGGTTTCGGGGATGGAGATTATCAAACAAGGTGAGTCCGTTGATGTATGAAATGACTCCTACACTAAATTCAAGATGGATTCATGGCACTCTTTGGGACTACTAATAAATCATGCAATTTTATAATTTCTGTCACTGATCAGGATCTTTCAGTTAAGCATTACTAGATCTAGGGAAATGATGAAATTGGCTGGTTCAGAGTAATTTTTTTATCTGTTTATGCTCCTTTTGGACCGCTAATAAATCATGCAATTTCACCAATTTTTGCCACTGATCAGGATCTTTCAGTTAAGCATTATTGGATATAGGGGAAAGGATGAAATTTGCCGATTCTGGATAATTTTTTATCTGATTATGCTCTTTAGAGCCTTCAAGCGTTATATCTCTCTGACTCTTAGTTGGATTGGGACACTAAGATATGAAGTTCCACTTATAGTGGAGATTATAGTATGTAGGAAAAAATAGGAACGCTAAAGTCTTTGGTTCAAATTTTTTACATCTTACAGAAGTTTTTAATATTGTTCGAATGCAAGCAGGAGCTAAAACTTTTACTTGGGATTCTATAAGTCTTAGTGATGTTTCGGGAAGTAAAGGCATATGATTTGTTGCTTGGGAGCATCCTGAGACTGGGTTCATAGCCTTAAATACTAATGGAAGTTCTTTTGGTAACCTGGGGTCAGTGGAATGTGCAGTAGTGTTTAAGGACAAGGATGGAAGGTGTTTGGGAGGTTTCAAGCAATCTCTAAGGTTTTTAATTCTCTTGAGGCCGATTTATGGGGAGTGTATGTGTATAAAATTTTGTATCTTGCATGGCAAATAGGTTGGAGGAAGGTGGAGGTTCAAATCGATTCTTCGTTAGTATTGAGTTGTTTATCTTCGAGTCAACAAATGTCATGTCAAACCAGAAACCTAATTTCTTAATGCAGAATTATGCTTCAATGGAGATGAGAGGTGAGTTTAAAGAAAATTTTTTGAGAAGCTAATTCAGTTGTAGATGTTTTGGCAAAGTCAGCTGTTTCTTCTCACTCTTTTGAGTTGTTGCAATTTATTTCTCCTTCACCAATAACAACCTTATATTTGTTAACTAATTCTGTTGATGTTTTATATCCAAGAAAGTGATTATATATGAGTTAATTCATTCCTTTTCTAGAAAATGTTTTGATAAAAAGTAAAAAATTAACTATAACATTCAAAAATCTGGCCTAGAATTTTTCCATGTTTTTTAATTATTATTTTTAATGATGTGTTTGATTTGATTAATTTATACTTGATTTGATTTACTTTTTAAGTGTTTATTTTAAAATTGGTACTTACAAAAAATTTTATTTAGGAAATCTAAAGTATCAAGCGGACATGTGCCATTAATTGGGGGAGAAATGAATTATCAAAAGCTGTGATCTAAATGTTTTGCATTTTAAATATTTCGTATTTTCATTATTAACATCTATAGAGTTCAAAATGATTTTCCATCCTATGTGAATTTTATTTTTGACAACTAGTAAGGACATCAATAACAGACAGACAACGGATATACAGGATAACAGGGATCAAATATGCATAGTAGATAGAATATCAAACAGAACTTATATTACTGAAATCCAAGGCTGATATCCTAAACGGAATCCTTAATCAAGACTTCAACTTCAAATCATCTAGTACATAATCATCAGTTATAGATAATCGAGGTTCACAATCTGAAAACACAATGTTTAAAATCTAGTTTATAACTGAAATAGAATAATATTAATTACAAAAATTTAGAGAGTAGTCAAACTGAAAATAAGTGTTGAAACATGGATTTAGATGACAGAGCTGATGCATGGGATGATATGTGTATGTCTTTACTACTCCACCTGATTATCTAAACTCATCATTTTTCATCCCGATCAGAAAAATTAATATACAAAACAAAATGAAGAAACAAAATTAAAATATGTGAGAATCGTGAATTTCTAGGAATGTTAAGAAGTCTTGATTGGTATCCATTTACAATGGAAAAATTTTCCAACTGCCTGAGCAAGGCAATATACTGGTTGTAGTGGGTCTCCAACTATTATTCTTGAAGTTATAGCTGATTATAATATTTAATATGACATGCTTTTTTTGGGTTGCCAGGCTCCAACAATGACATTAATATGTTGGATTCATGTAACTTATTTGCAAATTTTGCAGCAGGAGTTGCTCCGGAAGTTCGCTACATAATCCAAGGTAAAGAGTATAAGGTTGGTTATTATTTAGCTGATGAAATAAATCCTAAATGGTCAACTCTTGTAAAAACTATTCACAAACCTTGAGGTCCCAAAATAAGGTTATTTGCAATGAAACAAGAGGCATGTAGGAAGGATGTTGAACGTACATTTGGTGTTCTTCGATCATGATTTGCCAAAGGATCCACACAGATGTAGAATACACGAGTTTTGCATGATATAATGACTACATGCGTCATATTGCATAATATGATTGGTGAAAATGAACGTGATTTAAATGCAGATATTATTGATTTAGGAGAACCATCAACTCAGGATGTTGAGTTTGTAACAACCATAATGATCGATTCCAACAGTTTCTTGCTCAACATAAACAGATAAGAATAGACACTTCGTAATGCATTAATTGAACATTTCCTGATTCATCAATTGAACATTTGTGGGAATAATATGTTAATTCTGCTGAGTAATTGTAACTGCTCTATTTATGTAGATTTTTTTTAAAAAATAAAAGTTTAAAAATATTATAACATTATTTTATATTAAATTAAAAATCTAATCTATTATATATATATATATATGTGGAGGTAGAAATAGATATTATTTTTAAGTTTATTTGATTAAATTAGAATATAATTTTTTTTTTAGTATTGTTATTTTCCACACAAGAATTTATAAACGTCACATAAAATTTGAACGAATTTTCAAAAATATCCTTTAACTTTTAAATTTAATTAATAATTATTATATCATAATATCATATATTTTTATTATTTTAATAATTATTATTTGAAATTTTATTTTATTATTGTAATAACTATTATTTTAATAAATGATTTTTTATATTATTTAGTTTTTTTATTAATTTAATTCTAATAAATAAAAATCTAAATTATAAAATAATAAACTATTTTATTATAAATACAATTATTTAAAGAATTTATTTCTAAATTCTAAAGTGTTTGATAAGTATAAAAGAAAAATTTAATAATAACACTAATTGTTTAATGGGTTGTAATTACGTGGAAGAAATATATTAAATAAAGTAATATTAATAATTTTGAAAAAAAATCACACATTTTATTGATAGAATTACCAAATTTAGAAAAGAACCTTAAATAATAACTATAAAAAATATATAAATTTTTTTATTTTATATATATCAATATATTTATATTCTAAATTACAATTCTAATTGAAGAAAGAAATTAAATTATAATAAAAATAAAAAATTAATTAAATTAAAATTTGAAGTGAAAAAGTAAATTGAATATAAATATAAAAATAAAAAGAATAAAATATTAAATAAAAAAATTTATTTAAATATTTAAATTATATAAAAAATTATTTTTATATTAAAAAATTGTTACGTGATAGATAGGCATGCCTTTTTATAGTTATAAAATAATTTATATTTCAAAATTTTAGATATATGTATTTGAATTGGTGAAGGCCTTCTATCCAAAACGTCTTTTCCACGATGAGATTTGTATTTGATGGTTTTGGATGAGATTTGTAGGTGCAGGTGGTTAGAAGAAAAAGAAGAAGCCAAAACACGATCCAACAACGTGAAACGAGTGTGTGAGATTCTTTTTCAAACCCCGTGTATGTCGTGAAAGCAACATATACATATAAACACAAATATATTCAACAATTATCAATTCACTTCTACACTACTTCATCGATTCACTTCAACATCAAAGTTCCAAATTTGTATATGTAATAACCTGTGAACTCATGAATCCAAACATCAATTCCAATAAATAGATAACATTAAGTTCAACAGTAATTTCAACATGAATCCAATAGAAATAGAAAAGAAATCTGCAATCTGTTCTAAGCAAATGTTGAAACCAACAATTCAATGACAGTGGTGATGGTGGTGGTGATGATGGTGGTGATGGTGGTCGTCGTCGCAGCCAAAGCAGCGGAGAAACGGGTAGACGACGGAGGAGATACAGGCGTTGAGTCCGGCGACAAATGCTGTCACAAAGCAAAAAGGGCAACAACAGCACCTCAAGAATGGATCATCGTACGGGCTGTCTCCTCCTCGGTGATGGTGGTGACTCATCTGAATACAGTAAATAAAAACACCCCAGATTTTAAAAACCAGTCAATTTGTCGGATTGATTGAAAAGTTTGTCTTTATGAAGGGAAGAGTTTCAGATTGAGATTGAATTGGATATGGTTTACCCGGTCTATATCGGGTCGGGTCGTCAATCAATTGTCAGCACCTGCAGAGGCCAATAAAAACAGAAAATTTTGATTTTTTTTTTATATTATATTTGACTGACGTCAAGTTTATAGATTGTTTAGCAGTTAATGAGATCAGAACAAGCTTCTAGAATTTTCATTATGCAGTTTGGTCTGTATTCACGGAGCCCAATAGATTCGGATGTTCCAGGACCCGATTTTGTATTTGGGTCAGGATAATGTACCTTTGGATACTGTTTTTCTCAATTTAGATACATCACATATAATAGGTCTTTTTGAAAACTAGAGAACAACAGATTAAAAGAGCATGAGCTAGTTAAAGCTTCGATTTGTTTCACAACCAAAATACAATGTGGTGACTGATAAGGCTGATATATTTCACTCTCGCATTTGTATCTAATGAGCAAGTACTTTGTACAGACAACACAAATTGTATATCTCTCTCCAGATTTACAGACAAAAGTTTCAGGATGTGCAAGATGGGTTTTCACCTATTCTATTCGCGTTTATCTTCCTCAACATCTTCCCCTAGCCCGTAAACACTTGTCCTTTCCAGCTTCGTTGCGATATCACCAGTTATCACATTGCCCGTCAGGGACACACCTTCTTCGTCAAGGTCCTCCCCTTCCGAATATGCATACCTATAAATTCATAACCAGATAGCATTCATGTTGAATCAGGCATGTTAAGTCATTTTCTATGCAAGAACAGGCAAATAGATGAACACCAGATGCAAATACAAATAAATGGCATTTATCAGGCAATGTTGTTGATGGCAGCAATAAATAGAAAGCAATGATTAAGTACCTGGTAGGATTACGTGAAGGAGCCCAAAGAACACATATAACCACCAAAAGACTAAATGAAAGCATTGTCCAGAAAGCTGGGATGATCCATGCATATTGCCACAGCTCACTCAGTGGATCAGTAGCGTTGAAGTATAGCTGCAACAAGGTCATGTTAAGGAAGTTTCATTTTTTGGTTCATTTGGTTTCAAGGTTAAAAAAGTAAACAAGTAAAAAGATTTCAGGAAATAGAGTTATGTAATGCAGTGAACATATTACCTCAAAGCCAATCCAGGCGATAGAGAGCAACACACACACAGCAAGAGAGTTGGTGAATTTTCGATACAGCTCCAACTTAGCCATGTTTCTCCTCATCTGCACCCGAAATAGATTGAAGTATAAAACATAATGAAGTATAAAACATGATGTGTTACACAGCATGTTAGTAAGCAGAGAGAAATGGTATATGTTCTCCTGGACTTTGAACAGTAAAACTTAACCAAATAAACTTTGGTATCTGCACTAAATTAACTAGATGTTTACATTGTCATTCTAGAGAGAAAGTAATGTATCGAAACTGAGCCATGTATAAGAACTTCATCTACTTGGAAGACTATGATTACCTGAAGTTTCTCCAAAGTTTTGGATAATGATGAGAAAATCCACAAAATGAAGGTAGCATCCAAGAAGACAACTGGTAACACAAAAAATAGCTTTGCTTTTCCAGAGAGGTCATTGATGTTCCCCAAATTTTCAAAAAGCTCAAGGCCCTCTGATGCAAATAAATATACCGTTCCAAGAAGAACAGCTTTGGAGGTTATGCCACCAAGAGTAGGCCTAACCACACCATATCCCATCGACACAACCAACAGAAGAAGGCGAGACAAAGTCTTTTTCACAGAGGTAAAACTAACAGCCCATATCGTTACCCCCATAGGTCTACTTCCAGTTGAGTTGAAATTAACATATTCAAAGTACAAAACAGCCATTTCACACATTCCAAGAGCAATCACGATGGTAATGCAATAGTGTAACTGAATAATATCCTTCCAGAATTGGACAAACCTCACAAACCAAGCCAGGCCTAGCACAAGGTAAGCTAAAGACATTAAACCAAAGAATGTCATCAAAGGGGTCCTCTTTCCTGGTAAATAACCATTCGGGTTCTTCCAAACTGTCCTTCCTTTTATCACAGTACCCTTCAGTTGTGGATCACAATACATAAAATAAAGGTAATACATTCCTGTTCTATGTATTTCAACCTTTTCAATACTCATCACAGCTTCTTCATCGGTGCCTTCAAAGAAGGTTTTAAACCGTTTAGGCCACTCAGGTTGGTCTGAATCTTTGTGAATGATTACTTCTCCTGCGCTGCAATGCCCTTCTTTGGACAGATTATGCGTGCAGCAGATAATATCTTGTTTCAAATATGCACCTCCAATCTTACCTCTTTCTTTTACCTCTAGTACAATGGCTTCCACCATTCCAGTGTTCTGCTGCATCTCATTCTGATTTTTTGCAGCTTCTTTTGGCCTAACGAACGTGACACTTTCAAACCTAAAAGACAATATCATCATACTCACATACTTCAATCACACTAGTATTTCTACTAAATCAAAAGCAATCACTTCCAAATATCAAAGCAAGCCATCAATTCAACATAAGAAAACTCCCATTTAGACCATCGCAAGACAATTTCTATATATATAATTTTCAAACAAAAGCCAGAAAATCAATCAAACAGACTAAACTAGCCATTTTTATTACGAAGTACAGCAACAGAAGACATACACATCACATGAGCTTTAAAGCTAAAAGGGGATAATCACAATTGATTTAATGAATTTCAATAATCTGATAAGACATTTTTACCTGATAAAAGATTTGCCCTTGAGAGACTTGTTATCAGAATCAGGTGAATCAACCTGCTTCGAAGCGTAAAGGCCTTCACTACCGCCATGGAAGAAGAAAGCATTAGACTGTCTCGTGAAAACTTCATTTCTGTACTCGTGAATCGAGCCACTAACGTTTGAGACAAAACAAAACAACAACAACCCAACACTATAAAACAATTTCGTGTCACTACTTGACCAGAAAGACATCTTCTTTCTTTCCTTTTCTTCTAGAAAGTTTGAGTTGAATGAATGTGTCTTCTTCTCTCTTCGGTTTCTCTTGACCGGTGAGAAATTATTTTGATTTTGGTAAAGGTTGAGACTTTAACACCTGCCTATCTATCTATATGTGACTTTGATATTTGATGGAATTGAGAATAAATGCACTTCACTTGACTTCACTTTCATTTGAGGCCCAGAAGTTTGGTCCATTGAAAGCTCAAAGTGGGTTTCAATGGTTTGGTCAATTGTTAGCCCACCACTAGGACTTTGTTTAACATTTCTTCCATTCTATTTTTGGAAAGTCAATTCAACTGTGTCTATATGTATTTATTGAAATTTCTGCAATCAAAATATGAATTTGAAGAGGTTCTTCTTGTATTTTCTGATTGGAATTTGCTTTGCTAACTGGATACAGTTAATGATGTAGTTCCTGAACAGAACAAGGTTGGATATAAATAAGCTTGTAACAGCAAAAGGAAACCGCTTTTCACTGATCGATGCACCTTATTTGTAGAGGAAAAATTGATATATATCAAGTTAACAAAAGAATAATATTGTAAAGTCTGCTCTTGCTCTTGTATAGGCAAATGTTTCTAGCAGAAGAAACATATCTACCTGAATAATCAATTATGCAAATTTGGTATATTGTCAAACTAGCCATTTGCATTGATGGTTTTTCCCCTGAAAAACAGCGAAAGGAAACTGCTTTATATCCAAATATCAGCAACAGTCATTTAGAGAGCAAAACGAATACTCACATTGGCAAGGAGTTTAACTACTTGGTTAAGCTCAATTTCGAGAGCATTGCGGCTGCTTGGTCACCACTGAACAAAAAATAAGGATGCCTTAAAGCAGCAGCAGCTGATAAACGACCCCTTCTAAGGAAACCTCTCTCGGAGATGAGCTTTGTAGCTAGATCCCAACCTCTACCCGAATCAATATCAAGTATGCTGAAATCTGGCCTCAATCTAGTATACTCTCTCCACCTATTCAAGTCATAGTTGAATGTTTTTATTTCAGAATTGAAATTCTTTAAGCCTGCTGATGACCTTAAGGAGGGTATAGCCATTTGCAAGAGCACGATCCCAGCAGAGTACATATCGAAAAGATCAGGACTGTTCAGCTGCAACACAGTACAGGAACATAAGAATAGTAGTATGTATGATATAGAAAGGGTGAAAAAATGAATTTAAGATATGGCACCTGCCAAATAATTGGTGATAGCAAAGCAGCGATAGGCTCTGGAGGAGGAATAGGTGTTTCCTCAGGCAGTACATATAGTTCAGGAGGACAATAATCAGGATCGAGTAAAGCACGATCTGGTACATAGTTTTTACCAATTCGAAGATCTGTGGCTGCTCCAAAATCTATAAGCTTTATCTGTCCCTTCTTTGATACAACTAAGTTAGCTGGCTTTACATCGCGATGAACAATGCCAGTGTCATGGATTTTTTTTAGTGAAGTGATTATCTGACGCATTATTTGCTTGACAATCAACCCATTTCGTTTGACTGAATCTACACCTTCCAAGACACGACCAAACATGACAGACTCTAAGTTAAATGGAAAGCTGCGATCTTTCATGTAGTCTGCAAGACTTTGATCTCCCTGTCACATTGGACATCCCTACAATTAGTGCAGGAATGTGAACTTAGAAATGAGTAGAGAATCAGCATATGCATTTAACAACCAAGTTCATTCAAAGTAGATGACAGACATCTAGAAAAATAAACAATGTCAAAGCCGAAAACTTCAGCATGCACATCCTGTTATGTTTGTGATCAAAGTTCAAAGAGTCAAAGGGTGTGAACACCATAACAATGCAATTCTAGATCACTAGTTTCAAATGTTGATTGCAGTTTCAGGTAAGCAAATGTACCTCAAATTTCCAGACAAGCCATTTTCCACCTTTGGTAAACTGAGAGCTAGTTTTGTCAGCAACAAAACTTCCAAGGAACTCAGCACAGGTTTCAGGAGCAGCTCGTGAGAGCCGATAATTAAACCATTCTTCCAACTCACCAAATTCTTCAGCCCCATTAACTCCAATTTTCACCTGCATCAATTAAATTTCTAAATTTATCGCCTACAATCTATAGATATCAAACATATTAACAACAGATTATAAGCATCTTTACCTTCTTGAGAATGACTTTCTTCTTGAACCTGCTATCAGTTTCTAATGACCTTCCTCTTCCTCTTTTCTCTCCTCTATCTTCAACACTAACATCTTTAGGTACAACAGCTCCAGCATACACAACACCAAAAGACCCTTCACCAATTTTATTTCCAATAACGAAATCAGTTCTCTTCAAGCTTCTCCTCCCAGTCAGATTATCAAAACCCAGTTGCAATGGAGCTAGAAGATAGGCATCAATAGCACCCACAAGAACACCAGGCCTTGCAGTCAAATAGACCCATGTCAAACCACCAAAAACCACTAATCCCCACTTCTGAAAATCAGATAAATCATCACTAAAGCTCTGCAACTCCACAAACCCAGATTGTAAACCAGACATTGATTGCTCCACAACATCTTCTGGTATGCTGCCAAACAAAGCACTGCACTTGCACCTTCCAAATCGATTCGAAAAAGACAAATAATTGTTCGGAAAAGAAGACTTTGATGAAGATAAACAATTGATTTTTCGATTCTGTTGAAGTGAATTTGTTGTTGGAGACAAAAGAGAAGCCATTTCTACTAGTTTATTATGTTCAGTCCAGTGAGTTGTAACTTTAGTTCTTTTGTTTCATTTTATTTTCAGTAGCCAGTTTTAAGCCACGTGGCTTTCTCAATTTTATCCGTTTATGTGGATTCATAAAGACCCCATAATCTAGAATTGCCTCATCTTGTTTCTGTTAAAAGTTCAATCAGGTTTATAGAATCAAACCGTATTGTAGTACTTATATAGAAGTGTTTACTGAACAAGTGATTATATATTATGTTTACGTATATATCAAAGTACATTTTCGTTAGATTACAGGTGAAGTTATCTGCACCAGCTAAACTTCCCAGATGGAACTCACAAGCCTAACACGGGGCTTTAGAAGCACCAATGTCAATACAGAGGCACACACTATCTATCTAATGATATGATGATATGTGCAGATATGTTTAACAAAAGGGTCTATTTGCTAGAAGGTAAGAGGTTGTGGTAGGTCTCACATAAGTAAAGTCAGCAAATGGATTGGCATTGCTCTTTGGCGAAGCAGCTGGAGAATCTTGAACTGGCATTTCGGTCCAACGCTTCTCAAAGTTCGCTATGCAATGCTTGCCTGCTACTTCTGGTCGGAAACTGGGCTGGATTTCTCTTGCCTCTAGTCTCTTCCAGTTGATGGTTTTGAACCATTTGTGACGCTTGATTTCCTCGCTTCCTGTTGGTCCACTACCTAGTCGCTTGCCCGGTTCCTTATGTAGCAACTGAAATGAACAAATGAATGGTATTTGTAAGCACTTTTCCAACGTTCATGACAGCATTATGAATATCCTTAAACGTAAAGAAAATGGAAGAATCCATGGATTTGAATATATATACCCCCTTTAACAAGGAATGCGCTTCACTTGTGAGAAAAGCTGGTAGCTTGACCTTATCCTTGACTATCTTTTGCTGGACTTTCCCTCTATTACCAATGAAAGGAGGCTGCAGAGATGAAACAATTGAGTATCAGTTAAAACAAACTTGGGAACAGATCTAACACGAAACAATTAAGGATTGTAACAACCTTCCCGGTAAGCATCTCAAATAGAAGAACTCCAACACTCCACCAATCTGCAGACTTGTCATGGCCTTTACCAAGGACAATTTCGGGTGACATGTATTCAACGGTTCCACACATAGAATTTGATCTTGTACTCTCATCAAATTGCTTTGCTAGACCGAAATCAGTCAACATCACCTGGCATTAAACCGTAAGTTAAACATCAGATTTCTATACATACTGACAAATTTAAAAATCAACATGAGGATAAAGAAGAGAGGACTACATGACCATCTGCATCCAAGAGAATGTTTTCAGGTTTAAGATCTCTATGCATTATGCCATTTGCATGGAGATGAGAGACTGCACACACAATTTCAGCAGCATACAAGCGCGCCAGATCCTCTCTGATACATATCACAATCATTGATCATCGGCTCCATGCCTTAAAGCAATTGAAAAAATTAACCAAACCAAATGAGGAAGCGCAAAACATACCTGAAAAGGCCATGGTGATAAAGCTGGAAAAAGAGGTGACCACCATTGATGAAATCCAACACAAGGTATAGCCGATACTTGGTCTGCATTTCAAGAAACAATGCATATGATCAATCAAGATAATATATGTATCAAGGAATTCATTGTAATTGAAAATTACCTGAAATGAGTATTTAAGCTGAACAATGAATGGATGATCGATTTTCGTCAAAATATCTCTCTCAGCTTGCATATAATCAGCCTGATTCTTTTCCATTATCCTATCCTTTCGCATGACCTTCATTGCATATATTTCTGAAGTATTTATCTTCCTCACTTGGTATACTTTCCCAAATGCACCTTGTCCAACAACCTTTAAAACCTCAAAGTCTTCAATGCCAACACCAGGAACCTTATCGACATTTGAAAGAGACTTATCAGCACAGCCTTCTGTTAATGTTTCCTTAGCTTCTTTGACGGTTATTTTCTTGACTGCACTGTCTACTAGCTCTACCGAATCCTGAGTTTCACATATAGCTAGTGTGCTAACCTTTACCGGTTGACTAATACAAGAAGACGGGCCAACAAGAGAATGCGACCGCTTGTGAATTACAACTGGATCTCCATAAACTATTTTACTCACATCTGCTGCAGCCAATGCCAATGCAGAACTTTCTAAATCAACTGGACCAACTTCCTTATTACCTGGAACTGAACCAAACACATCAGAGAAGTCCAACTCAACAGAATCCACATCAGCCACAATAGCATCCGGAGGGTTTACAGGAAAAAGTAGCTGACTTTTGATTAGTTTCTGATTCAAACCGGATAACTGAGGGGACACCATGTTAATGAGGGTGAATAGCAGGCTAGAGTTAATTATTTTCCCCCAATGCTCACCAAGGTTGAAGGGCTCCTATCAATGGCCTTAGTCAACAAAAATGGCACACAAGTTATTGGAGTCCCGAGAAACTTTGGCAGTAAGCAGAAGAGAATCCAGGAAAAGAAGTAGTTCTTGCTTCCCGATTTGCAGGAAACAGCAGATGATCCAGCAGTTCTCCAATTCATGAAGATCAAGTTGTCTAATCTGCAATCACACCAAAGCATAAAAATCAGATCTTTTTGAAGAAATCCGCAAATCTTATAGACAACTTATTAACATTCAAAACCAAACGTAAGATCACAAACAAAATCAAAGCAGGAATATCAACCAATTCTGAGAAATCATGATAGAAGTAACAAAGTTAACATACATGGAATCAAGACCATCATTAAATGAACAAGAGAACATACCATATATAAACCAATACATCAAAAAATTCAAACCAACCGAGATAACACACAACACCCTTTAAAAAGATGGTAACTTTTTCTAAATATAACAAGTTGAGTATAACAAAACCACCACAATCCACCATCAAAACATGAAAAGCAAACAAATTTAACACTTTTAATCCTAATGGTGAAAAGGGGAGTCAGTTTCTCATCCACCAAACACAAATCAAACCAAGAACACGTTCAAGTTACATGAATCAATCATAAGATTATGAAATTCAACAAGAAGAGAGGACTTGCCTGGGAAGAGTGGACAGAAAAGAAACAAAGACAGAAAAGGTGAGAATTTATAATCTTTAAAGTGTTTGATTCTGCAACGAAGAGGTCGCGTAGCCGCATACATGTACATGAACCATAACGTGAATCCAATGCATTGAATGCTAATTTTATGGTTACCAACACGTGGCAAATTCATAATGGTTCAAAATGTTTCACGTCGATCAGAGTCTGATTATTGTCCATGGACAGTTTTTGAAGAATAAAATATAGAATATGCGTAGGCATTTGGTTTGGGTTGGGTTGGGTGGTGGCGGGAGTAGTGGAATACAGAGTACTCAAGCAACCATTATTGACCACTATTTTATTCTTAGGCGAATATATTACTGGTTTTTCTTTTCTTTTCTTTTAGTCTCTTGCATTGTAATCAAATCTAACAAAAAGTTTAGTATTAATATTTTTCAAATTTTGTTTAATATCATATCATGTTAATTGTTAGCAAACTAGACTGTGTTCATTCTCTCTTGTTACTAGCATATGACATTAATCATAGGACTCTTTTCACATACTTGCTGCGTTACACATTTCAATACTATATACTATTCGGGTACCATATATTATGCGGGAATAAATCTTATTTTACGTATTATTTTTTTAAAATAATATAGTTAAAATAGAGTCTTATTTTATTCGTCTGGATATCTATTTTTCAAATATTAAATTTATACAATTTATAATAAAATATTATTAAAAATATTTAAAATGAAAGTTAAATATTTAGCCACGTGCTGCAAATATCTAAAAATGGAGGAAGTATAATATAAGTCAACTTTAAAATTGTTAACAAACTAATCTTCGAGAAAGATTATTATGCCGTCTTTACTACATCTACTTTCGCCATTCAATCCAATTTTATTGACTCTTACGATGTTGTTGACCCTGTTCCATCACTTCTTGCATTGTTGTCAATTCTAGTTTCATCTACTCTTGTACCATCGTCGACTCAGTTTCGGCGCGACAACTATAACACTACCACCCAAAATCGCAACAACTACAACACTACCTTTCAAAAGATTTCAATCGTGCTCAGTTGATGTCAATATTGTCTAATCATCAATAATAAAAAAGGTTGGTGAATAATTTGATTTTAGCAATAGAGATTCATTGTTCAATGATGATGATTGTTGAATGTCGTTGAATATTGTTTAAACTGTGAGTGTGAATTGAATTATGTTTTGATAATTGTTGAATGTTGTTAACTGTGAGATTGAATAAGTTATGGTTAATAATGGTGAATAGTTTGACATTAAACTGGTCATTTGCGCATTTTATTTTTAGATTTAATTAGTTTTGATTTTGCTATAGCTGATCAATGGTGAAACCTAATTAACTTTGCTTTCAACTTTATTACTAATTTCTTGATCAAAGTTGTTATAAACTTCATCACATTGTTCTTTGAATATGTTACTCGAAATAAGTTATGGTACATGCTCCAAACTTTGAATTTGGTCTATTGAGTTTAAAGATTTAAATCAATTTTGTTCTAATATTGAATTGATATTTGTGGTGCCAAATAAACCACAGCCTAATAAGCCAAATATTAGGCTAAGGTTGCTTGAATTAAATAGCTAAACAGCTTATAAATATGGTCTCTCAGAGCTTTGTTCTAATGAGTAAAAATCGGATCCCTTTACAATCATCCCTACCCCCTATTTATAGGGGGTATTTGGGGGTCCTATTCCTATTTGGATTTAGACTCCTAGTTTTCCTTGAATTCGGTCTCCTTTTATTTATCTGGCTTTAAGAACCCTTATCTCAATAGGGGTTGGTCTTCGTTTTTCTACTGGGCTTTGGAAATCCCTGGCCTGGTACGATTATTCTTCCTTCGTGGATTTGGCGTTGGAAATCCATGTTTAGTTAGGTAATCATTTGGTGGGCTGGAGCGCTTAGGTTTGGATTTTACTTTACTCGGCCGAGTTTAACTTCATTGGGCCTTTTGACCATGTCGGTCGAGCTTGACTAGCACGTTTCTTGGGCCCTTGGCCCCTTTTGTTCGGTCGAAGATAGCCTTTTTAGGTACCCACTGTATTCGACCGAGCTTGGTTTTAGGGTACCCTTTCTGTCTTCGGCCGAGTATGGCTTTAGGCTTCGGCTCCCTTTGCTTGCTCTTACCTTCGACTATGACTCCTTATGGTCATTTTCCCACCACAGTAATCCCCCATTGCCATGGCTTGAATCTTTCGAGCATGGCAATATTTGTTGTTATCTCGATCGAGTTTGGACTTCCATTTTTTATATTTTCGGCCGAGGTTTTTGTAGTTTTCTTGGTGGGCCACGTCAGCTCTGGTTGTATTGTCTCAATTAAATTTGACGGCTCCTCGACTGCTGTGCCCTAGATTTGCCATCATGATGGCTCCTCGGCTGTCGTGCTCAAGATTTGCCATCATGACGGCTCGCCTATATAAAGGTCGGTGGTTTGCTTCTCTCTCTTAATTTCTTTACTTTCAAATCTCCTCTCTCTCTCTCTCTCTCTTCGAAGGTCGTCTGCCTCCCTTGCCGGTTCCGATTTTCCAGCGACGTTTAGAGGTCCATTCTCCCGCTTCCGACTAAGGTTAGCCTTCTCGACTCAGTTCTTTGTCGTTGTAGGTTTGCTTCACTCGTATTCTGGTTCTTGATGAGTTGCTTGGTTTGAATATGTGTCTGTTCGTCTGCTTTTTTTTTTTTTTTTGATCTACTTCGTTTGCTTTTGCTTTCTGTCTTCCTGTTTGTACTAACTTCGGTCGAGAGTCTCTAACCTGCTGCTTTTTCTCGGTCGATTGTAGATGTCCACTGATTCCATAGCCACATCTTCTTTTGGGGGTCTGACTTCAGAGTTCTCGACCGCGGAGGACGCGGGCGAAGAATGTTCATCGGTCCGTAATTCTCCGGCCGAGTCTAGCCCTCAGGGCATTCTGCCTCCTTTCTTTAATATTAGGAGCACCATGACTATGGACGAGCTAGAATCGGCCTTCTTTGCTTACAAGTTCCCTAGTTGGATTAGGGCGCGGTTGCCTGAACCCGAGGAAAAGGTCGATGATATGTTGGCCGATGGTTGGGAGCCCTTCTACCTTCGTCATTTCAAAATAGGGCTTAGGTTTCCAATCATGGGGTTGGTCGAAGAGTTGTGTACTTGGTGTCAGATTCATCCAAGTCAGCTAACTCCTATGACTATTAGGCTTCTCCTGTGCGTCGACCGTTTGAAGGAGAAATATAACTTAGAGTTTACAAGATTTCTTCTATTCGTACTTTGTGAAGCGTGAGAATCCCGAGTTTGGGCGGTACGTTTTGAATGCCCGGTCGAATGCCCAGCTCTTGGTCTTAGGTTTTTCTTCTAACGAGACCAAGTGGAAGGACAAGTATTTTTTTGTTAAAGGGGTGACTCGTTTGTCAAAGGGGCTGGGTTACCCTCCATACTGGCGGGACTCTTGTAGGTTTTTTTTTTTTTTTGGCGAGTTTGATCTTGTTCTGACTGCTTTTCTTTTCAGCGAATTTTGGAACGAAGAACTGCAGGCCTTCTCCTCAGGCGCGTGTTAGGAGCGAGGCCATTTTCGTTTTGTCGGCCGAATCTCGTGATTATAGGACGCTTTTGGGCGAATTGTCTGTTAGTCGTCTTTGGGCTTTCACTAGAACGAGTAAGTTGTGTCGTGTTTCAAGTTCTTTTGATTGAACTTTGCTGATGTTTGTCTTTTCAGAATTATCCGACTACGTGATGTCCAAGCCTGAGGGTCAGAGAGCTTTGGCCATGCGGGCCATCATGCGTCAGATCCAGGCGGAGCAGGAGAAGTCCCATGCGTCCGGTTCTGCTGGGAATGAAGGGCCGATCAAAGAGCGGTCTGAGCCGGCTGCTGATCCTGTCCGACCTCCAAGTCCTGTTCCCTCGGAGACTGCTGCAGCTTCTCGCCCGGAAGTTCCAGGGGGTTCTCGGAAGCTTTCTCGCCCCCCGGTCTCGAAGGAAAAGCGGCCGATGGCGGGTGGCGAGGCGCCGGCCAAGAAGCGGACCAAGCATATTGGTCAAAAGCCTCGCGGCGATGGTCGTCATGTGATTGACTTCCCCGGGGATTCTTCTACTAGGGAGATATCGGCCGAGATGATTGCGGCCGCGGACGATTTTTTCTTTCCCCAGGATGAGGAATGGTTGGGGTCCTTGTCCTTTACAAAATTCTATGAGATGTCTATCTCGAGCCTTTATAGGGTAAGTTCGTCTTTCGTTTGTTTTCTTAGGCGGTCTCTTTGTTTACCTTATTTATCTTCAGGGCCTCCAAGGGGCGGTCGGTATGCGCAAGCATTTCGGCCCTGTTTTGCGGGACAGGCGGGCTCTTGAGGCTAAGTATCAGTCTGCCTCGACCGAGTTAAAGGCGGCTCAGGATGATTTGGGCAAAACGGTGGCTCAATGTGCTGAGGCTGTCAGCCGAGTTAAGAGAGTGGAGGCTCATAACGCTAGGCTAGAGGCCTCGATTGCTTCGAAGGATGCGGAGCTTAAGCGCCAAGCGGCGGAGTTAGAGGAATTGAGGGCGGCGAATCGAACCTCACTCGGTCGGATAGAGGAGCTTGAGAGCCGCGTTGAGAGCCTTACCGTTGAGGCAGCCCAAACTGAAATCGTGATCAGGTCCTTTTCTATGGAACAGGTCGTCAAGGGTCTTTGACTCCCGAGTCTGCTCAGAAGGAACTGGATGCGTTGGCTGCTCTACGTGAGGAGAGTTGAGCGAGTATCGTGTACCTTTTTCAATTTTTTTTGTGTACTCGTTGTAACCCCCCTCTTTTTAATTAATGAAATTTCATTCTTCGTACTTCGTGATGAATTTGTTTGTGGGGGGTGTGATCCCCCAGCTTTTTAATTGCAATTTAAGCATATTATTTCTACGCTCGCTGCTTTTGATTTTTGATATTTGTTGATCTTTTCGATCAGTCTGCTTCAAGGATTTCCGGGCTGCCCATTGGGCAGTTTTTGAGCAGTTGGTCTTCGCCCGAGACCCTCCAGATTTACCGGGGGTTTGCCTTTGGCAATTTTCGGGTTGCCCTTTGGGTAGTTTTTGCTCTTTGAGCGGTCGGTCTTCGCCCGAGACCCTCCAGATTTACCGGGGGTTTGCCTTTGGCAATTTTCGGGTTGCCCTTTGGGCAGTTTTTGCTCTTTGAGCGGTCGGTCTTCGCCCGAGACCCTCCAGATTTACCGGGGGTTTGCCTTTGGCAATTTTCGGGTTGCCCTTTGGGCAGTTTTTGCTCTTTGAGCGGTCGGTCTTCGCCCGAGACCCTCCAGATTACCGGGGGTTTGCCTTTGGCAATTTTCGGGTTGCCCTTTGGGCAGTTTTTGCTCTTTGAGCAGTTGGTCTTCGCCCGAGACCCTCCAGATTTACCGGGGGTTTGCCTTTGGCAATTTTCGGGTTGCCCTTTGGGCAGTTTTTGCTCTTTGAGCAGTTGGTCTTCGCCCGAGACCCTCCAGATTTACCGGGGGTTTGCCTTTGGCAATTTTCGGGTTGCCCTTTGGGCAGTTTTTGCTCTTTGAGCAGTTGGTCTTCGCCCGAGACCCTCCAGATTTACCAGGGGTTTGCCTTTGGCAATTTTCGGGTTGCCCTTTGGGCAATTTTTACTCTTTGAGCAGTTGGTCTTTGCCCGAGACCCTCCAGATTTACCGGGGGTTTGCCTTTGACAATTTTCGGGTTGCCCTTTGGGCAGTGCATAAATCATTGAGTAGCGTATGAGATAAAAAGGCTATTTTATTGTATTGAGGTGGGGCCTTGTTAAAATCCCCTCTTTTTTTTTTGGGGGGGGGGGGAAGAGTGCCCGTTTTTACAATTATCATATTATTTTCAAAATTGGTACCTTCTAAGGTGATGTATGTTCCAACTGTGCTCTATCTCCTTCCCTTCTTTTGTGAGCAGCTTGTAGGACCCTTTTCCCGATGCTCGTCCTACTTGGTATGGTCCTTCCCAGCTTTCGGCCAGTTTTCCATGGGCTTGATTTCTCGTGTTTTGGAACACCCTTCTGAGTACCCAATCTCCAGGTTGGAAGGCTCGTGCCCTGACTTTTTTGTTGTACTGCCTTGCTATCCCCATTTGATATTCGGCTATTCTTCGCTGTGCGCTATTTCTTTTTTCATCCGAAGTATCTTTCTCGAAAGCTAGGGCTTGCTCATTGGCCCTCCCGTTTAGTCTTTCGTGTGGTGATAGGACTTCCGTTGGGAGTACTGCTTCTGTTCCGTATACCATTGAGAAAGGGGTTTGCAATGTTGAAGTTCTGGGGGTTGTTCTGAATGCCCAGAGGACTTCGGGAAGGGCTTCGGGCCACAATCCTTTGGCTCCTTCCAGTTTTTTCTTAAGTGAGTCTACCACTGCCTTGTTGGATGCTTCGGCTTGGCCGTTGGCTTGGGGGTACCTTGGGGTTGAGTATGTAAGTCTTATGTTTAGCTGGTTGCAGAACTCTTTCAGAGTCTGCGTTATGAATTGGGGGCCGTTATCAGTGATAATTTCCCTTGGTATGCCGAACCTGCAGACGATGTGTTTCCAAATGAATTCTTGTACTTCTTGCTCTCTGACTCTTTCTAGTGCTTCAGCCTCTATCCATTTTGTGAAGTAATCGGTTACCATCAGTATATATCTTTTTCGACCTTGTGTGGATATTGGGAAAGGCCCGATGATATCCATCCCCCATTTGTCAAATGGCCATGGGAGGTGATGCTGTGTAAATTTCCGGCTGGAAGGTTGGAATAGTTGGCGTGTCTTTGGCATTTGTCGCACTTTTTTACAAGTTCGACCGCATCTGTCTTCATGGTTGGCCAGTAGTACCCGGCTCTGTGTGCTCTGAACGCTAGGCTTCTTCCTCCGGAATGATTTCCGGCTGGTCCTTCATGTAGTTCTTTTAACACTAGTTTGGCCTCAGGGAGGGAGATGCAATTTAGGAAGGGACCGCTTATGGATTTAGGAAGGGACCGCTTATGGATCTTTTAAAAAGTAACCCTCCGATGATGCAAAACCTGGCGGCCTGGGCTCGCAGCTTCCTAGCCTCTGCCCTGTCTTCAGGTACTTGACCGTGATTGATGTAGTTGATGATTGGGGTTCTCCAATCACTTCGTTCTACGGCCAAGGCTTCTTCGTATTCGGTGGCTGCTTTGGGAAGGAAGGCGTATACGATTGGTCCGGTCGGCTCGTCTTTATGCATTGAAGCTCCGAGATTTGCCATAGCGTCGGCCCTTTCGTTTTCTTCTCTTGGGACTTGTTTTATTATGGCCTTTTGGAAGCGTTTCATAAGTCCTTTGGCTATCTTCAAATACTTGGCCATCTTTTCATTTCGGGCCTGGTATGTACCGTTTATTTGATTTACCACCAGCTGGGAGTCGCATTTGATTGTCAGATTGTACGCTCCACTTTCTTTCGCCACTCTTAACCCTGCGATAAGGGCTTCGTATTCGGCCTCATTGTTGGTGGCCGGGAATTTGCATCGAATTGCTTGAAGTATTAGGGGTAGATTTGGGGGTCTGAGGTATACGCCTAGACTGCTGCCGCTTTGTCTGCTGGCCCCGTCTACTTCTAGTATCCATTCGTCAGTTGAGGGTGTTGCCAGCTGGTTAATATCGACCGAGGCTGTTTCGGCCGGTGGATCTTCGAAGTCAGCCATGAAGTCTGCCAACGCTTGAGATTTAATCGTTTTCTTTCCTTCGAAGGATATGTCGTGCTCGCTAAGTTCTAAAGCCCATTTCATTAATCTTCCGGATCGGTCGGGGGAGTGAATTGCGCTTCGAAGGGGTAGTGCGGTTATGACCGCGATTGGATGCCCTTGAAAGTATGCCCGAAGTTTCCTTGCAGCAAAAATAAGACTTAGAACGGCTTTTTCCAGGGAAGGATATCTGGTTTCGGCCGATGTTAGAGTCTTGCTTGCGAAGTACACTGGTTGCTGCTTTCCCCCGACTTCTTTAACCAGAACAGCGCTTACTGCGATCTCTGAGTGTGCCAGGTATAAATAAAGTTTTTCGCCCTCTTCTGGTTTTGCCAAGAGCGGGGGGCTGATCAAGAAAGCCTTGATATCGGCTAGGGCCTTGCTGCATTTTTCGGTCCATTCGAATTCTTTGGACTTTTTAAGAGCCTCAAAGAAATGCTGGAATTTTTCTGAGGCCTTGGGGATGAAACGAGTTAGCGCGGCTAGCCTTCCCGTGAGTTTTTGTACATCCTTCTTTCTCCGGGGTTCTGCTATGTTCAGGATGGGTCTTATCTGATCTGGATTGGCCTCGATCCCTCTCTTCGTGACTAGATAGCCCAAGAATTTCCCTGCTCTTACTCCAAACTGACATTTTATGGGGTTGAGCTTCATGTTATATTTTCTAAGCGTCTCAAAGGCTTGGCTTAAGTGGTGTACATGGTGAGCCGCGTTCTCGGATTTGACCAGCATGTCGTCGATGTAGACTTCCATGGTTTTTCCCAGCTTGTCAGCGAACATCTTGTTCATGAGCCTCTGGTATGTAGATCCTGCGTTTTTTAGGCCGAAAGGCATTACTTTGTAACAGTAGATCCCCCTCTCCGTGATGAATGCAGTTTTTTCTTGATCGTTGGGATGCATCAGGATCTGGTTGTAACCTGAGTAGGCATCCATGAAGCTCATCATCTCGTAGCCCGCAGTTGCATCGATGGTGAGGTCGATGTGTGGCAACGGGAATGGATCTTTTGGGCACGACTTATTCAGGTCCGTAAAGTCGATGCAGACCCTCCATTTCCCATTCTTTTTCTTGACGACTACCACATTAGCGAGCCAGTCCGGGTATTGGACTTCTCTGATGGACCCGTTTGCGAGGAGTTTTTCGACCTCCTCGTTGATAATTTTGTTTCTTTCGGGGGCAAACCTTCTGCGTTTCTGCTTGACTGGTTTTTGCCTGCTTTCAGGTTCAGCTCGTGGGTTATGATTGTTGGGTCGATCCCAGTCATATCTTCATGTGTCCAGGAAAAGCAGTCCTGGTTGGCTTTGAGGAAACCTATCAGGTTTTCCCGTTCCAAGCCTTCTACTGCGGCTCCTATCTGCACTATTTTCGCTCCCTCTTGGTCCAAGGGGACTTCATCGACTTCGCCTTCGGCCGGGCTTCGGGGTTTGTTCGGCCGAGCCGCTAATTGCTATTCTTCAACCCCCTTTTGCTTTAGGCAGTTGGCGTAGCATTCCTTTGAGGAGTTTTGTTCACCCTTTATCTGTTTTATCCCTCGCGGGGTTGGGAACTTGATGAGTTGGTGATATGTAGATGGAATCGCCTTCATGTCGTGTATCCAAGGTCTTCCGAGGATTACGTTGTAAGCAGACATCGAGTTTATCACGAGAAAGGTTGTGTGCAGATTGATCCCTTCTGTGAACACTGGTAGTTCGATCTCCCCGATTGTCGAGGTGGCTTTGCCATCGAAGCCGATAAGGGAGACGGCCTTTCTGCGCATCATTCTCTCGTCAAGTTGCATATTCTTGAACGTTTCGATGAATAGTATGTTGGCCGAGCTTCCGTTATCTACCAATACTCTCTTTACGGTTAAGTTTGCTATCGAGATTTTGATTACTAATGCGTCGTGGTGCGGCGCATTGACCCCATTGGCCTCTTCTTCTGTGAAGGTGATAGGGTAGTTATTGGTCGTGGATCCGTTTCTAATGCTATTTATGCTGAGGGAGTTTCTCAATTTTCTCTTTGCTGCCGAGCTTGTTAACCCGCATATGTCGGATCCCCCAGCTATCATGTTGATCACCCTTTCTTCTTCCGCATTCGCGACTGGGATCGTTTTTGGAGATCGGCGATTCTTGTCGGCCTCGGCCGCGATTTCTCGCCTCTTCTCAGATAAATATTCCCGCAAGTGGCCTGCTTTTATTAGCTCGGCAATTTCTCTCTTGAGTGTCCAACAGTCATCTGTGTTGTGTCCATGGTCTCCATGGAATTGGCAGTATCGAGATTTGTCTTTCCATGCTCCTGCGGGGTTCGCTGGCTTGTCTGGCCATCTGACTCTGTCTCCCATTCCTTTAAGAATTGTAAGGGTTTCTCTGGTGGGAATGGTGAGCGGATAAGGTAGCAGTTCTTTCCTCTTTCGGCCGTGTTCGGAGTAATCTGGCCTTGAAGAATTATGGCCGGTATAATCTGGTCTAGTCAGGCCGCTGTTAGTCTCCTTGAAGTTGTTCCTCGGCCTTTCAGTTCGGCCGAAATTTCCAGTACTGTTTTGGCCGCGGAAGTTTGACTTATTCTAGGAGCTTTTGTGATTTTTAGGTTGGAGCTCCTCCTCATACTCCATCGCGTCTTCGGCTCTTTCCAGAACGTCTTCGAAAGTGCGGGGTTTGATCAGTTTTAGGCTCTCGTAAAACTTGGAGGTCTTCTGTAAGCCCTTGATGAAAGCTCTGGTGGCGCTCTTGTCTCGACAGTCGGGGATAGCCATTTTGGTTTCCTTGAACCTTCTAACATACTGTCTGAGACTTTCGACACTCCCTTGTCTTAGATCATACAAATCATCTACGTCTTTCTCCTTTTTTCTGCTGTCCGAGAATTGGTTCACAAATTTGGTGACTAGTGATGAGTACGACTTGATGCTCTTCTCCGGCAGCGCCGAATACCACCTCTGGGCGGTCCCTGTCAAGGTAGAACCGAAACTTTTGCACATGATTGCTTCCAAATCCTCTTCTGGGATATTGCAGGTTCCCATGCGATTTTTGTATCCGGCGATATGATCTTCAGGGTCTGTTGTTCCGTCATATGGTCTCATGTTTGGAATTGAGAACCTTTTGGGCATTTTCGTTTCTAGGATCCAGGATGTGAAGGGCATGTTGGAGTATCGCATTGTTGACGACCTCATTGTGATTCTTTTTCCCGAAGTTCTCTATATCAGGTTTTTGAGTTCTTTGATTTCTCGATCCCGGTGTCTCTCTCGATCTTTACGAGTGGATTTTGGGCCTATGGTCTTTTCATCGGAGCTGCTTGAATCATGTTGGTCGATGTTTTTACAGCTTTCTGTCGACCCGTCACTTTCTTCTGATGTTCCTCTACCGGAGTCTTCAAAGTTGAGCTTGCGCTTTCGGAGGGGCGAGTATTTCCGGCTCGATTGCCGGGTTTTCTTTTCGGTGGACCTTCTTCTCGATTCTGCTTCTTTTTTCCACTGCTCCCTCTCTTCTTCAGCTTTCTTCAACATCTCAGTTAAGATCGCCAGTTGTTCCTCTGGCGTCTTTGGGACTTGATCTTCTACATTGATGGTGTTAGGGTTCTCTGGAGCCATGTCTGAGAAAAGCGGGTGTGGACTGTAATTTGAATTTCGAATTTTCAACCTTAACCTTGTGTGTGAGGTTCGTGCCCCACGGTGGGCGCCAAACTGTGGTGCCAAATAAACCACAGCCAAATATTAGGCTAAGGTTGCTTGAATTAAATAGCTAAACAGCTTATAAATATGGTCTCTCAGAGCTTTGTTCTAATGAGTAAAAATCGGATCCCTTTACAATCATCCCTACCCCCTATTTATAGGGGGTATTTGGGGGTCCTATTCCTATTTGGATTTAGACTCCTAGTTTTCCTTGAATTCGGTCTCCTTTTATTTATCTGGCTTTAAGAACCCTTATCTCAATAGGGGTTGGTCTTCGTTTTTCTACTGGGCTTTGGAAATCCCTGGCCTGGTACGATTATTCTTCCTTCGTGGATTTGGCGTTGGAAATCCGTGTTTAGTTAGGTAATCATTTGGTGGGCTGGAGCGCTTATGTTTGGATTTTACTTTACTCGGCCGAGTTTAACTTCATTGGGCCTTTTGACCATGTCGGTCGAGCTTGACTAGCACGTTTCTTGGGCCCTTGGCCCCTTTTGTTCGGTCGAAGATAGCCTTTTTAGGTACCCACTGTATTCGACCGAGCTTGGTTTTAGGGTACCCTTTCTGTCTTCGGCCGAGTATGGCTTTAGGCTTCGGCTCCCTTTGCTTGCTCTTACCTTCGACTATGACTCCTTATGGTCATTTTCCCACCACAATATTGTCATTTTGAACTTGCGATAATTGATATTGTCATTTTGAACTTGAGATATTATTGATATAATGTGTTTGGAATTGATTTTATTCTTTTTATTCTTTTTTATTTGTTATTATCCAAATGTTAGTATACACGGTCAGGGACGAAGCCAGAAAATTAGGATAATGTGGGCTAATTTTAATCCAGATGTGGGACGGAGCACCACGGTATGGTACGATATATTTTTTTATAAATTTATTATTTTTATGCATAAAATTTTTATTTAGTAATAATAAATTATGAAAGAGCTTTTTAAAATGATGTCATTCTTGATTCTAGAGAAACAATCTTCTAGAAATGTGACATTGATGTTTATTTGCAACCATTGATAGATGAACTCAAAGAGGTATGACATGTTGGTGTAAATACTTATGATGTTACAAATGGATAAAATTTTCAATTACATGCTGTTATACTATGGACTATAAATGGTTTTCTTGCTTGCAATGATTTATCTAGTTGCAATACTAAAGGATATGTTGCCAGTTTGTAAGGAGGATATATCATCAAGGAGATTGAGAAGTAAAATTTGTAACATGGATCATCAAAGATTCTTATCTTTCAACAATCTGTGGCTGAGAAGTAGAAAACATGATGATGAACTTGGATATAGAGAGCCACCTAAAATGTGCACAATCAATGGCATTATAAATCAGTTACAATATGTTAGAGATGTCAATTTTGGAAAGCGTTCTAATAATTTGGATAGAAAAGGAAAATGAATGGCTAGTGAGTTTACTTGGACGAAAAGAAGTATATAATTCTAGTTGCGATATTGGTCAACTCTAACAAAAAAAATTAAAAAAAAAAAGACATAAGCTTTATGTTATGCATATAAAAAAAAATGATAATATTTTAGGCATATGATTGAATAAAGAGGGGAAATCAAAAGACACTAAGAAGACTTGTTTTGATTTAGCTGATATGAATATTAGGCATGAGCTGCACCTCAAACAAAAAGGAAAATGGTCAAATGCAAAACCACATGCTTGTTATGCATTAATACCCCAGAAAAGAAAATATTTCTGCAAGTTTCAAAGGATTATAATGAGGGATCACACTCAAACCATATGGATCCACGTACTCCACAATGTGAACTAGAAGTTCAAAGGATTCTACATCTACAAATGACAGCTAATCGAATGCCAGATGCATTTAGTCATACTTCAAAATAACCAAGTCTTATATAGAAGTTGCTAATGCACTAGTAAGGGTAAATGTTCCAAAAAGACAATCTCAAAAGACAATAGCAAATGAAACTCCTATCCCATGCCAAAAGCGTGGAAGACCACCTAGTTCAAAAGATACAGTTCCAAGGAAAAGTGTAACGTCCGCAAAATGGGTCTAGAAGTTAGGGCCAATTTAAAATTTTTGCATGTTTTATTTTTGAAAATTCCACGACGGAATGAATTGAAAATAATATTAAGGGCAATGATGAGATTAGAAAAAATTATTTTGAGACAAAAAAGCCTATGATCAAATATCTTATTTAATTCAAAAATTAAATAATAATATTTTGACTTTAAAATCGAAAATTGATTTTTAAGGGCAAAGCATGATTCAATTGGAAGCTTAGAGTGTATTTACATTGAAAATTGAGAAAAATGTTGATTTTGGGTCAAAACGTCAATTTTTGGTAAAATTACCATTTTACCCTATTGAGCAGAAAATCCAAATTATATTATCGGTGGCTATTTTTATTGTGAAATTTTAAAATAAATTTGAGAGGTGAATAGAAGTATCGGGAAGGTGTTTTGGTGGAATAACGGGTTCAAAATTGGATTGGGCTCAAATTAGCCCAATCTACTTTTAAATCTAAACTAGAATTTTGGACTCGTGCGGTACGCACGGGTGTTAAAATATACACTTAAGATGTAATTTTGAAAATTTTGGCAAATAACAAATAATCAAATGTAAAGTCTCTCGCAAAACGATTAATATATCACATGATGTTCCGATCAACCGACAATAAAATAGAAAACAATAAAAGCAAATGAAATCCAAGAGATAAAAAAAGACTAAACAGATCTAATTAAATATGAATCTCTTTCCACTATTAGTCATTTGTGTTACTGAGATCAAATCATGCAAAATTAGGTGAACTTATTATGAATCTCACTTATTCTTAATTCCTTTGGTGCAACTCACGGTGAAATACCCTTCATCAAAATCAATACAATATTAGTATTTGCAATTTTATTGCTCTAAGAAAAGAAAATGTAATTACGTAACTTATCAGATAAATTACATGAATTTTGTGTCAGACAACATTCAGTTCGTACATTTATCAAGTGTTCAAGAAGACTTATTTAGATACAAATTTGGTTATGGTTTTTAGTACTACACCATGCTCATTCAAAATAAGTATTTTTAGACCTTTAAGATTAGTTGCTCGGGATAATCGACATATAATTGGTTGTGCCTAAAAACACGTCTTTTGAGATAGAGGCCTACACTATTTAGAGATTGTTCCTAACTCTTGTGTTATGGTTATTGCAAATTATACTAAGATAGGGAATTGTCTCCTCTTAAATTTGAACGGTAATATCGAATCTCATGGCGTCAATGTAAGTTACAGTATCAGCATATTCTGCCCAATAGTTAGACCTTGAATCACATTAACTTCCAAGACTCTTATTCCTAACCTTGCAATAATCAACCTAGTATCATTGTATAATTCTACCGAGTGATCAATATTTTGTAATAGCATCACTATTATACCAACTTTAAGTTCATGAAGTAGTAAAGGCAAGCACTTAATGTTATTTAACAATTTTAGAGTGTAGAGGTTAGTATATTGATCGCCGTATACAATTGGCGTACCAAATTTGAACTATGGTAAATCCTTTCATCACTTACATTCATCGATATCATGTAATTGTTTACCTCTTCCACCAAATCCAACATCAGAGTTAGTATAGCGTGCTCCTGTAAGTATGTAGGATCATTAATATACCAATCGAATGAATAATATATTACTTCTACTACAAAACCAAGCAGAAGATTCTTCTGTCAACAAATCTTTAGATATATCAAATTCGGAGATTCTTTTTTTTCTCCTATAGTACCATCACCGGCGCTTAAAATCTATTCTATAAAGTTTTTAAGAGCAGAGAACTCTATGGATGATGATATTGATTGGAGTCTCATATTATTAGTCAGTATCAAAATCATGTAGTACTCCTAGAGAGTTCAAGAATTTATCGTTGCATTTACCACTTGACTTCTACTACCTTTTGTATGGCAGGGAAAATCTGCCTAAAATCTCCTCCTAAAACAACAATCTTACCACAATACTATGTTCTAATTTTTGAGGTCAACTATTATCATCAAGTCCTTTAATGTCTTGTCTACTACTCCAAAGCAATGCTTGTGTACCATTGGCGCCTCATCTCATATGATTAGTTTTGTTTGTGCACTATTAGCGTCTCATCAAGTCCTTCAATTTCTTGTTTACTGCCCTGAAGCAATTAGTTAAAATATAACATATAGTAGAAAAAAATAAAATAATATATTTTAAATGAAAAAAATACCCTAATGATTAATTAATATTTATGTGTTAATATGTAATTTAATATAAAAATGCTTACATGTTATTTTTTTAGAGCGTCACTTATCAGCACGTGGTTAATTCGCTTTGTTAGTTTTCTCTCTATTTTTTTAAATAGAGATAAAGATATTATAATATTGATTTGGGGTTTGTATCAATTTCAAAAACTTAAAATTAAATCCAAAATTTAAAATATTTTAAACTTTTATTAAAACCTACAACGACAAGTACCTTTTAGTTGTACAAGGGGAACCGATGCCTTGAAGGTTGGTATGAAAAATAATTCACTAAAAATGTCATTTATATAGTAGTGACGAAAATAATTAGTAAGTTATGCTTCCGATGTAAGACAACAATTATTTAAAATATAACTTATAGTAGAAAAAAAATAAAACAAAATATTTTAAATTACAAAATAACCTAATGAATTAATTAATACTTATATGTTAATATGTAATTTAATATAGAAAAATCTTACGTGTTGTTTTTAGAACCCCACTTATCAGTACGTGGATAATTCGCTTTGTTAGGTTTTTAATTTTTAATTTTTTAATTTTTAATTTTTTTTATAATAGAGATAGAGATAGAGATAGAGAAACTTCTTATTTAGTTTGTTTGTATTGAATTAATTCTATTTTTAAGAATGAATTTATTTGATTTTTGAGATAATATGATTGCGAGTATAAAATAATTTATTTATTCACATTTTTAATTTAATAAAAAAATTATAAAACATATTTGGTTGAACTTCTTCTTTTAAGAAGATGATAAGTAAATTTTAAGTTTAATCAATATATATATATATATATATATATATTGAAAAAATAAATGTTATATTATTATTATAATAATATGTAATAATATAGATTTTGAATTCATGTCAACTTTAAAATTTTAAAATTGAATCCATAAAATAAAATAATATAAACTCATATTTAAACCTCGGCAAGTAGCTCTTTTAATTTACAAAGAGCACCAATGCCTTCAAGGTTGATGTGAAAACTGATTGAACAAAAATATCTTTATATATTGGTGGAGAAAATAATCAGAGAGTTATATTTCCGATGCGGTATAATAATTAGTGTAAATATAATATATAGCTGAAAAATATTTTTTTTTTTTAAAATAGGAAAAAATTGAATATCAGAATTTATTATAGAATATGTGTAAAAAGAGTGGAATTTTTCCATCTATTGGGTGAATTACACCTGCCTATTAAAATGTCGAAATAACCAATTTAGCTAATGAAAATTAAATACTAAAAAAGTAATTTAATAGAAAAGTATGATGTGTTGTTTTTTTAGCACCACTTGCTATCACGTGGTTAATTTACTTTGTTAGGTGTCTCCTTTAATTATAATAGAGATAGAAATAGAAATGTTATATATCGATTTAGGGCTTGTATCAATATTAAAAATTTAAAATTGAATCCAAAAATCTAAAATATTTTAAACTTTTATTAAAATTTATAGTGGCAAGTACATTTTAATTGTACAAATGACACAAATGTCTTAAAGATCGATATGAAAAATAATTCAACCAAAAATCTCATTTACATAGTAGTTGCGAAAATAACTACTGAGATATGCTTCCGGTGGGATAGCATTTAGTTGAAATATAACACATAGTATTGAAAAAAATAACATATTTTGAATAACAAAATAACCTAATGAATTAATTAATACTTATGTATTAGTATGTAATTTAATATAAAAATACATACGCATTATATTTTTATAGAGTCATTTATCAGCATGTGATTAATTCGCTTGATTAGGTTTCTCATTTTATTAAAATACAGAAGAGATATTATTATATTGATTTTGAGTTTGTAGCATATTTAAAAATTTAAAATTAAATCCAAAAATCTAAAATATTTTAAACTTTTATTAAAACCTATAGCACCATACACCTTTTAATTGTACATAAGGCATCAATGCCATAAAAGTCAATATGAAACAAATTCAATAAAAATCTCATTTATATAGGAGTGATGAAAATAATTAGCGAAGTACGCTTCCGATGTGGGATAACAATTAATTGCAATATAACATATAATAAGAAATATATATATATATATTAAATGCAAAATAACCTAATGAATGAATTAATACTTATGTATTAATATGTAATTTAATATAAAAATGTTTGCGTGTTGTTTTTTTTGAGCACCACTTGTCAGTACGTGCTTAATTCGATTTGTTAGTTTTATTCTTTTTATTATAATAGAGATAGTGATAGTGATAAAGATACTATAATATAAATTTTGGGTTTGTATCAATTTTAAAATTTTAAAATTGAATCCAAATTTTGAAATATATTAAACTTTTATTAAAACCTACAACGACAAGTATCTTTTAATTGTATCAAAGACACTAATGCCTTCAAGGTTGATATAAAAATTAATTCAGTAAAATTCTCATTTATATATATAGTTCTAAAAATAATCAGTGAGTTACGCTTCCGATGTGGGATAAAAATTAGTTGAAATATAATATATATAGTAATATATATATATATATATATATATTAGATGACAAAATAAACTAATGAATTAATCTATATATATATATATATATATATATATATATATAGAACAAAATGCAAAAGAGGTTTTGTAGTTCATATGGCTTAAGAATTCGACATGGGGCATACACATGGCAGGTGTTATGCAATTATAATGTGTCACGTGGAGTTCATTTGCAACATCAACCACTTCATTTCATATCTTCTCAAATCCTACGGTTACAAGTGTTAGTCAATTACTTTCATTATTGTGCTTTATTATTTCCATCCGGATCATTTCTCTCCATTTTCTTCGACCCTTTCTCTTTCTCTCGTCTAACCCTTTCCATATATCTTATTGAAATAACTCTTCTGTCTTTTATTTTTCTCAATTTTCATTGTCAATATTTAGTCTATTTAGAGTTTTATATTTCTGATCAAAAATCTATCCTACAATCCTGATTCCTCTATCACGCTCCCTTTCACCTATGTGAGATTGATCTTTCTCCTCTATTTTCTTGCAAATCGAACGATCCATTATGTCTTGCATTTCGAATAGAAAAGCTTCGTCTAGCTACACATGATCCCATTTTCCTCCTCATCCTCTTTAATTATTCGGTACGACCACTCACTCAAGTAAGTCTCTCTTTTCCTCACTCGCTTGCATCTTTTCAAATTCATATCACAGTTTTCTTCTTTACCTAAAGGACACCAACCATTGAAAGTGAAAGAAACTGAAAACCACATGTTAAATTGTCTTTATTTCATGAAGTCATGGGCATGATGCAAATAAAAATTAACTTATCCTGATAGTCATCTGTTAGTCCTCAGATTATTAATCAGGTCTACAAAAGGAAAGGGAGAAGGGGACTGTCTACAGGGCCTGAGAAGCCAATTGAATCAATTGGGCCAACTGGGCTCATGGAATATAGTGGGCCAATGGGAGTAGAGACAGCTGAAGGATAGAGATTGGTTAGTTAAGGATTGAGGAGAGGTGTGTGAGGTGCTATCAGAATTAGTACAGTAGGTGTCAATGCTGAGTCAGCAGAGTCTATAAATAATATGAGAAGCACTGTTTTAGGATTAGCCGTCATATAGAGAATTAGTCTGGTGAGCCCTAGGCAGGAGAATTCTGAGGGTCTCGAATACCTCAGCTGCTTGTATCACGTTTCTTGTAATGCAAGCTATCATCATTCTTAGTCATTTTATTGTTATTTTTGTCTTAAATCTACAATCCTAACATTGGTATCAGAGCCGTTACGATCTAGTGTTAGTATGGGTGGCCGAAAAGCTGGAAATAAAGGTGGATGGGAGAAAAGCATAGAGAGCTTGCGGGAGGGGTTTGAGAAAAACCTTGAGCTCTTAAAAGAAGAGAAGAGGCTAGAAAGGGAAGTTCAACAGGAGGTTTGGGCGAAATCTCAAAAAGCTATTGAACAGTCACAACATGAGATTAAAGAACTTAAGGAGATGATGAGAGTTATAATCGCTACAAAGCAGTGGAGAGAGATCTGGGTCTAACCGAATAGAAAGGGAGAGGTCTGAATCCAACAAACCTAGATGAGAAAGACGTGCAGACAGAGGAAAGAGTCCTATAATTGAGGAAGAGCTCCATTCTGATAAGAAAAGCTCTCATAGAGAGAAATTTTGGGCTAATGATGGGTTTGAACGGGAAGAAAGGAGGCATGGGCCAGTAAATTTGAATGATTATGTTAGGCAGTTTACCAACCAGAGGCGCCAAGAAGGCAGGGAGTTTAGAGCCAGAGGATACCGACGTCAGGAAGAACCTGAAGTTGAGATCAGATATGAGAACAATAAAAGGAATAGAAATCGTGGTGATGACTATAGAAGGGATTTCCGAGCTAAAAGGGTAGAACTGCCCATATTTGATGGGAATGATCCTGATAGGTGGATATACAGAGCTGAAAGGTACTTTGATGCTGGCAGAATTGAAGAGCTGGAAAAAATGAAGTTGGTTTCTTTCAGTTTAGAGAAAGATGCACTCTCATGGTTCAGATGGATTGAAGGAAGGAGACCAATTCTATTCTGGGAAGATTTCAAGGATATGGTGGTCAAGAAATTTTGACCACTGCAAGAAGGGGATCAATATGAACGCCTGATGGCCTTGAGACAAACAGGTATTGTTGACGAATTTATTAAAAAATTTATAGAACTGGCTGCTCCTTTACATGAAATTCCTGATAAGATGCTGGAGAGTACATTCAAATCGGGTTTAGATAGAGATGTGAGGAATGGAATGGTGCTATTAAAACCTAGAAATCTAGAGCAGATGATGTTGGTAGCTCAACAAATAGAAATAAAGAACAAGGAGAGTGGGAAGAATAAGAGCAGTAGATGGAATGTGGGAACTCGAAATAGGGAAACACCGGGGGGTTTTAGAAAATGGGAAACACAGGGAAAGACAGAGAGAAAGGGTGAAAAAATGGAGAAACAAGGAGATGAATCATCTAGAGGGCGATATAAGAGACTAACTTTTGAGGAGTTGCAAGAAAAGCGAAACAAGGGTTTGTGCTATAAATGTGATGAGAAATTTGCACCCGGGCATAAATGTAAGGCTGCAGAATTCAAGATGGTAGCTATAATGGAAGAAGAAAGGGAAGAAATAGAGGAAGAAGATGTGATAGAGGAGATCACTGTGGAGGAACCTGAAGTTCACATGATTGAATTAGCTGTGGAAACTGCTGTTGGACTGACTGGACCAAAGACTATGAAGTTAAGAGGAGAGATTAATGGGGAAGCAGTAGTTATATTAGTTGATAGTGGTGCTACTCATAACTTTATATCTAAGAAGTTGGCTGAAAAAATGGACATTCAAGAAGGAATCTGCAGGAAAATATATGGTTATCTTAGGAAATGGAGAGAAAGTGAGATGTGGAGGAAGATGTCTAGATGTCACAGTGAAGGTCCAAGGGTTAGAAATATGTGGGAATTTCCTTCCTATGGAGTTAGGTAGTATGGACGTGATTTTAGGGGTGCAGTGGTTGAGAACTCTGGGGATGTGATGGTTAATTGGAATCTAATGACTATGAAGATCAAGAAAGATAATCAAGTGCTGGTAATTAAAGGAGATCCACAATTAGCCAAGTCTGAAATCAACATTCATTCTCTATTGAAGATAACCAAGATAGAAGATGAGAGGTTTTTCCTACAAGTGGCTGTAGTGACTGATATGGTGAAACCAAATCAGCATATGGTGCCTGGAGAAATACAGACACTAATTGATCAGTACCAAAGGTATTCACTAAACCAGAAACCTTACCACCAATGAGAGGAATGGAGCATAAGATAAAATTGAAAGAAGGGGCAGATCCAGTGCAAGTTAGACCATACAAATACCCTCAATTTCAAAAAGATGAAATTGAAAGATTGGTACAAGAGATGATAGAAGCAGGGGTTATTCAGCCTAGTAACTCACCTTATGCCAGCCCAGTATTATTGGTTAAAAAGAAGGATGGAAGCTGGAGGTTTTGTGTGGATTACAGGGCACTTAACAAGGTTACAGTTAGTGACAAGTTTCCCATTCCTATAATTGAAGAGCTACTGGATGAACTAAACGGAGCCACTATGTTCTCCAAGATCGACTTAAAATCTGGATATCACCAAATTCGGATGACTGAACAGGATGTGGAAAAGACTGCTTTTAGAACACATGAGGGCCATTACAAATTTCTAGTAATGCCTTTCGGATTGACGAATGCTTCAGCTACTTTTCAATCACTAATGAACCGGTTATTTAAACCTTATCTGCGCAAGTTCATATTGGTCTTTTTTGATGACATATTAGTTTGCAGCCCTAATCAAGAGAAGCACCAAGAGCATCTTCGAATTGCACTATAAGTCCTATCTGAAAATCAGCTTTATGCTAATATGAAGAAATGCAGTTTAAGGCAGCATAAGTTAGAGTATCTGGGACATATTATATCAGCAACAGGGGTAGCAGCTGATCCTTCTGAAATTGAGGCAATGGTGGAATGGCCAACACCAACTAATCTGAGAGGTTTGAGGGGATTTTTGGGTCTAACAGGTTACTACAGAAAGTTTGTTAAGGGGTATGGGCACATTGCTGGTCCATTGATCAAATTGTTAAAGAAGAACAGCTTCAAGTGGTCAGAAGAAGCTGAGGCATCTTTTCAAGCTCTAAAATTAGCTATGACTTCAGTTCCCGTATTAGCACTACCGGACTTCAAACAGCCCTTCCATGTAGAAACTGATGCATCAGGTTATGGAGTTGGAGCAGTGTTAATGCAACAGGGAAAACCGATATCTTATTTCAGTCAAACTATATCTCCAACAAGAAAGATGGGCTCTGCTTATGAGAGGGAGCTAATGGCCATTGTCTTGGCGGTGAGAAGATGGAGGAGTTACTTGTTAGGGCACAAGTTTTATATTAAAACAGATAAAAAAAACCCTTAAAGTATTTGTTGGAGCAGAGGGAGATACATCCTGAATACCAGAAATGGGTCTTAAAGCTGATGGGTTATGATTTTGAAATTGATTATAAACCTGGTAAGGAAAACACTACAGCAGATGCTTTATCAAGAATTAAAGGTGATGGAGAGCTGAGGGTCCTGGTTTCAACTAAGGAACTCAACATGCCTACTCTAAAGCAAGAGATTGAAGATAGTAAGGAATTACAAACTCTAAAAGAAGGCGTACAACAAGATTCTAGTCATCGACCACCCTATACTGTAGAACAGGGAAGACTATTGTACAAAGGAAGATTGGTTATACCAAAAACTTCTATGCTGATTCTAAAAATCATCCATAATTGTCATGAAGGAGCTATTGGAGGACACGGAGGACCACTTAAAACCTATAAAAGAATTTATGGGCAGATTTATTGGGAAGGAATGAAGAAGGATGTCTACCGTTCAGTGGCAGCTTATTTGGTATGCCAAAGAAATAAATACTTGACCTTATCACCCTCTGGTCTACTGCAGCCACTGCCTGTACCTCAAAAGGTTTAGGATGAAATCAGTATGGACTTTATAGAAGGACTTCCAAAGTCGCAAGGTTATTCTGCTATCTTAGTAATCGTAGATCGCTTAAGTAAATATGGTCATTTCTTGGCTCTGAAACATCCATATACTGCACAAACAGTAGCAGAATTGTTTATCAAGGAGGTAGTTCGACTATATGGATTTCCTACTTCTATTGCGTCGGACAGAGATAAGGTGTTTCTGAGTCACTTTTGGAAGGAACTATTTAAAGCTCAAGGAACTGCTCTAAACTACAGTTCATCCTATCATCCACAAACAGATAGTTCCACTGAAGTAGTGAATCGATCCTTAGAGACTTACTTGCGTTGCTTCATAGGAGAATGTCCAAGACAGTGGGTTAAATGGCTTGGATGGGCTGAGTACTACTACAACACCTCACATCATGGAGCTTTAGGAACCACACCATTCAAGGTTCTATATGGTAGAAATCCCCCACCTATATTAAGGTATGAACAGAGGTTAGTTCCTATTGAATCTATTGATCAAATGCTGAGAGAAAGGGATGTGTACATTGCTAAGATAAGGCAACAACTACTTGGAGCACAATGTCTAATGAAGCAGCAAGCTGATAGGAAGAGAAGGGATGTGGAATTCAAAGAGAATGATTGGGTTTGGGTACGCTTGGCTCCATACAGACAAGTAACAGTATCAAAGAGAATCAATGAGAAATTATCACCCAGATTTTTTGGACCATTTCAGATAGTGAAACGCATTGGGAAGGTAGCTTACAAGCTCCAATTACCAGAATCTGCAAGAATACACCCTGTTTTCCATTTGTCTCAGCTTAAGGCAGTAGTTGGAGAACATAGTGAAGCAGAAATTCTACCTGAGCAATGGAATGACGCAGAAAAACAGCATACATATCCAGAGAAGGTGAAGGCTATTCGTTACCAAAGTGGGCAGGAAGGAATGGAAGTTTTGATTGCATGGAAGAATTCACCAGAAAATTAGGCAACTTGGGAGGATTTTGATACTTTTAATATTCAGTTTCTAGAGTTCCACCTTGAGGACAAGGTGAGAATAATAGGGGGAAGTAATGTTAGTCCTCAGATTATTAATCAGGTCTACAAAAGGAAAGGGAGAAGGGGACTGTCTATAGGGCCTGAGAAGCCAATTGAATCAATTGAGCCAACTGGGCTCATGGAATATAGTGGGTCAATGGGAGTAGAGACTGCTGGAGGATAGAGATTGGTTAGTTAAGGATTGAGGAGAGGTGTGTGAGGTGCTATCAGAATTAGTACAGTAGGTGTCAATGCTGAGTCAGCAGAGTCTATAAATAATATGGGAAGCACTGTTTTAGGGTTAGCCGTCATATAGAGAATTAGTCTGGTGAGCCCTAGGCAGGAGAATTCTGAGGGTCTCGAATACCTCAGCTGCTTGTATCACGTTTCTTGTAATGCAAGCTATCATCATTCTCAGTCATTTTATTGTTATTTCTATCTTAAATCTACAATCCTAACATCATCATGGTTGGTGCAGGAACGCATCCTCTTTTAAATCGATTACACACCGGCTGCTATATTTATATTCCGGTAATGATAAAATTTTATTTTTTTATCATTGACTTTTAATTTAAGTGACAATAATTTTTTATTCAGTTGGTATGATAACATTTGATTTTGATATTTATTTACAATTGATTTTAACGCACCGGTTGTTGAAACCGCTATACGTTATTTTAAACCCTTTTCACTTTATAAATATCTTTGATATTTTTATGGGTGTTCTCATCAATATCTACTGTGTATCTTATTTCTCCACTCATATCTTTTTTTCTTTTTTCTTCATACGTATGTTTATTTCTATTTTACTATTCCTCTCAACCAAATGAGCAACCAATTATAGTGTAGATTGGGTAATTATTTTTTAAATTCCCACACACTCCAAATTTGTTTATTATATTTTATTAATTACTATTAAAAAAATAAAATTACACACTATTAAAATACAAATGTTAAGTACAAAAATAATAATTTACTAAATAAAAAAAAACAAAAACAAAATAATCAAAATATCAATCATCTAATCAATTTTCTATTAAATAAATTAAAGTAAAAAAAATTGAACATCATAATAGTCAATAATAAATATAATAATTATTATTATCATTTTCTACTCGAACTGATTTTATCGTATTTCTAAAAAAGAATTGAAATACACACTAAAAGAATGACGTTATAATATATAATTATTTTTATTTATAAACAATTTATTTTTATTGAAGGTGAAATTCAATGGTATGAAATATATAATTAATGATCATAAATACTATATTATTTATATGTAAACTTTAATTTTATTAAATATTATAATAAAACTTATTAAATCAACTATTAATTATCCAAAATAATGAGGGATGATTTATCATTATTCAATTTTTTTTCATATTCCACTGTAAATTAATAAATGTTAACGTAATTTTAATCTCACTTTATATCTTCATTTTTATATTTTATTTATAATTTTATTTTAAATATTTAAAATTAATTTTCATATTTATTATATTTTTATCTATTTTTGAATTTATTATTTCACAAATTTATCATTTAAGATTATTTGTCATATTTTTAATATGAATTTAAATGGACTATTAATAATAAATATTTATATTTTATTCATTATCAATTATAAAGACTAATCTATATCTATATATTTATAGAATTGAACTCTTAAGCGCGGTTGAAAATTGAAAATCACAAGAAAAACAGAGTACATTTTAGATGTTTTGGTTTGTCTGATTATAACGTCATTAATTCACTTACACGCAACGCGCGGGTCTATTACCTAATTTATATATAAATGTAGATGGACACAACAAAATTATAATTGAATATCATTTTTCTGATATGGTGGATAAGTCAATGACATCAAATTATCCCTCTTACTAATCTCTTTTTTCTTTTGTATATTATTATTTCTTCCATTTTTAATTATTATCATTCTGTAAATCTCTTTTTATGAATATTAATAATATATAACTTCATAAATAATATTGATGTCCCAAAATGTATTTCGAAATTACCCTATGTATCTGTCTATAAATTATGCAAGTAATGGTGTTATATGCAGTTCTTTTCATATGAAGTTTTTATGATGCTCTAAGGTCTTCTCCAACCCAACTACCCTATCTCAAATATAGGGTAGAAAAACTTGAAAAACCAAATCCAACCCATCCACCCTATTACAAATTTCAAGATTTTTTAGGGTGTTTGCATAGAGGTCCTTCACTATTAATAGTGTTCTACTCTCCTCCACGCCCTATTGAACCTATTTGCAATTTTACAAAATTAAATTTACATTTGAATCCTTTTCACCATATATTTGATAGTTATAAAGTATTAATTATAAAGTAAACATTAATTATATGATATTTAAAATAATAAATTATTAAAATTTAAATTATTAATTTTTTTAAATTAAATATTTAAATTAATTATTTTTTATGATAATAATAATAATAATATAATGTAAAAATATAAATAATAACACTAAATAATAATAAAATAAGTAATCATAAATTAACTTGTACATGAATTTAAAACACCACACTCATACATAAACTATGAACTACAATTAAAAAGATACATATAATTTAAAATTGCGGATAATAGTAATCATCTTCTCCAAGACCACCAAAATGTGGGTTGCTATTGTTGGATGTGTTGGAAACACCATCTTGTTGTTCTTGAATCATTTTTGCATAAATTCATTGTTGTTCCCCTTCAATAAACTTACGATGGGCAGGATTTGTTATGGATTCTAAATTTGTTAATAGAATTTTGTCCTCATGCTTCCGTTCTTTGAACTTTAATTTTCTTTCTTGTAGGTCATTGTGTTGTTTAAGTAATGTTTCACTGTTTTGAAATCCTACTGAACTTTCTTCAAACATTTTCTTAAATTGCATGTTTTCCTCTTGAATGGTTTTAATAAATTCGTTATGTTCATCACTTTGTTTTTTCTTCATTTTCGCCTTATTTCTACCAATGGGTCTAGCTGACGAATCTTCCACACAATTAATTTGTGCCACATTATCAAATTCTTCATTTAAATCAATATTAATAGACGAAATACCTTGAGATTGATTAGCATTACTATCCGATTCTGATGCTTCGATATGACTAGTCCGTTTTCTCCCACTTGGACTATCGTTGCTATAACATCCATGTACATCTGAGTATTTTTCAAAATTGACCACAAGTGATCAAATTTGAAACCTTTCTTAAATTTCGGATCTTGTGTAAGCAAATCCTTTGCTCGATCCAACTGTGTAATATTAAACAAGAAAAAGAAGTTAGTACATAAAACTATTCTACAAAACAATAAAAGCAATGTTTGAATAATAAAACTCTTACTATATCCTGTTCTGATGCACCACTTGGATTTAGATTTTCGATTTGGCGGATGCAACCTCTTAACTTGTTGATGGCAGCTTTTATATGTTGCATACGATTTTGAAGAGATCGAAATGGTCGGATATTACATTTCAAGTGCTCTGGTAATGCGTTGTGATATTCTACTTCAATACGAGACCAAAAGGTTTGTGTTGATTGGTTTGTGCTGATGATAGGATTTTGTGAGATATCGAGATATATGGAGCACAATAACTTATCCTCTGTTATGGAATATGAAGTAGTGCGACTGCTCATTTTGTTCAAAGTAGTGTAATCTGTTAAGAATGAATTTGCTCTGCCTAAAGAAAATGGAAGTTTTTCTTTCACATGTTATGAAAGAAAGTAAAGCATTTATAGTGTAGAGCTTTTTTTGAAGAGCATTGTGAATGACAGGGTTGTCAATTTGTGTTGATGTTCTTGAGCCTTGTGAATGGCAAGGTTGTCAATTCGTTCTGATGTTCTTGAGCCTTGTGAATGGCAGGGTTGTTAATTCATTCAGATTTTGAGTCTTGTGAAGTGATAAGGCCTGATGTTCAATAAATATGTACTCTGTTCATGCATAAATATAGTATAATAAACTATAATTACCAAGTTTAAAGTGATTAGGGCTTCAATTACGATCAAAATGCCATAATTTTTTATAAAAATTAGAATTTGACCCCCTTAATGAAGGATTTTGGGATTCGAAAAGTGCGCCTTGGAACGACGCAAAATTCAAAGTTGTCCGTCTCGAAATTCCCTTTCCGGAAAGCTATAATACGTCTAAATCGGACACCAATTGCATAAGTTATGATCAAATTAATAGATATCAAAATTTTACCCTACAATTTTAGTTTGATTAAAATTTTAAAGTTATAATTGTAGTAGAGTTGTCAATTCAACCTTTTCACCATGCATGTAAAGGCTTCAGAATTGTCAATTCTTTCTATAGCCATGTAATGGCTTCAGAATTGTCAATTCATTTTATAGCCATGTGAAGGCTTCAGAGTTGTCAATTCAACCTTTTCACCATGTGAAGGCTTTAGAGTTGTCAATTCATTCTTTTCACCATGTGAAGACTTGAGAGTTGGGCTAACTATTTACATATAAATGTATTCTATAAGTGTCCAAATATCTGCATAACACAACTATTTACGAATTCAAAGCTTAAACATGTATTCTTCATAATCTTCTTCTTCTTCAGGAGATGAACTTGACCTAACAGTGGCTATACAAGCTCATCGGAATCAAGCTCGAGTACGTCATTCATTATTAACTCGTATTCTTTCGAATAACGATCTTATGATTAGACAATATAGAAGAGAAGAAGATGAAAATCACAGCAACTATAGAGGATCAATCCCTGGTCACCGAGTTATTAATCGGGGACGAGTGGATGCCCATCAACGTCTGTGGAATGATTACTTCTCTGAAGAGCGATTATATGATGATACACAGTTTCGAAGGAGATTTCGAATGGATAGGGAACTCTTCCTACGTATTATTCATGCAGTGGAAAGTCATGATAACTACTTCCAACGACGATATGACGCTTTGGGTAGAGCTGGATTATCTGGTCTTCAAAAGATCACTGCAGTTTTTAGAATGTTAGCATACGGTGCATCGGCGGATTCCACTGATGAATATATTAAAATCGGAGAATCAACTGCGATTGAAAGTATGAAGAGATTTTGTCGGGCTGTTGTTGAGATATTTGGGGAACAGTATCTCAGATCGCCTAATGAGAATGATATAGCAAGATTACTGTATATTGGTGAGCAGCGTGGTTTCCCTGGAATGTTAGGGAGCCTTGATTGTATGCATTGGGAGTGGAAAAATTATCCTACAGCTTCGGCGGGTCAATATTCTGGTTGTAGCGGATCACCGACAATTATATTGGAAGTTGTAGCTGATTATGATCTCTGGATATGGCATGCTTATTTTGGCTTACCAGGTTCTAATAATGATATTAATGTGTTAGAATCATCTCATTTGTTTGCCAACCTTGCTGCAGGTTTAACTCCCAAAGCTCATTATGTAATTCAGGGAAAAGAATATGATACCGGTTATTATTTGGCGGATGGTATCTACCTTAAATGGTCAACTCTTGTGCAGAGTATTCAGAATCCTATGGGTAATAAAACGAAATTGTTTGCAATGAAACAAGAAGCCTGTAGAAAAGATGTTGAACGTGCATTTGGAGTCTTACAATCACGTTGGGCAATAATAAAAGGACCTGCAAGATTCTAGAATAAACGAGTTTTACATGATATCATGACAGCTTGCATCATAATGCATAATATGATTATTGAAAAAGAACGTGATATGGATGTGAATATCAACTATCGGGCAGAAGCTGTTAGTTCTGACATCAATATGGTTTCAAATGAGAATGGTGACTTTGATAGGTTTCTTGCAAGACATAGACAAATTAGAGATAGAAATGCTCATTATGCACTTCGAGATGCATTAATTGATCATTTGTGGGATCGATATGGTAACTCGGAAAATTAAATAGATATCTATTTTTAGTATTTAATTTTGTTATGACAATGTAATCGTTATTTATCGTGTTATTAAAATTATATATCTATGTTTTATGTTATTTTTATTTCAATTTATTTATTAATAAATATAAAAAATAAACTATTTAATTATTTTAATAATATTAATTAATAATTAATTAATTATTATATTTTTAATAATATTTATTAATTTAATTTTTATAATTATTAATATACCATCTACAATTATTAATCTTTCATATTAATAATGAATTCAAAATTTAACCACAAAAAATAAAATAATTACAATTTGACCCCAAAATGAATATAGGGTATGGGTAGGGTTGGAATGAAAATCAGGATAGAGTGATAGGGTATGCCTTATTTTTGAGATAGGGTATGAGTGTGGGTTGGAGATGGTCTAAAAGATTGGTTTACATAAGAAAAATTGTTCAAACACTATTTGAAGACAGAAAAGATATGACATAGTTGGAAAAAGAACTATTTAGCTAATTGGCAAGTAAATTTTAAAGAATGGGAAAATGAAACATATGATGATATCACTTACTACCTTTATTGGTGAATCTAGAGTGAAACAGGCTGACCGTGATACATTTGGGAAGCCTGAATTTGGTATGAATCCCATATTGTTGTGAATCAGTTAGTGAAGTCACTACCTACAATGAAATATATATTACTCAAAGGTCATTCTTGAAAATAATCTAATTGGATTTTATTTTGTTTTACTTATGATTACAGCTAATTCTTATTTATTTTTTTTGTTAGACTATTTACGTTTTATTTTTTTAGTTTAAAATTTTAAATTTAAAATAAAAATATTATTCTCGTGCAAAGCACGAGTTGTTTTCCTAGTTAATACATATATGTTAATATGTAATTTAATATAAAAATGATTGCGATTATAAAATAATTTATTTATTCATATTTTAATTTAATAAAAAAATTATAAAACAGGTTGAACTTCTTTTTTTAAGAAGATAGTAAGTAAATTTTAACTTTAACCAAATATATATTATTATTATATATATATATTTAAACTTCTATTATTACTATATATAATAATATAATGATAATATTAATTTTGGATTCATGTCAATTTTAAAATTTTTAAAATTGAATCCAAAAAATAAAATAATATAAACTCATATTTAAACCTCTAGTGGCAAGTAACTCTTTTAATTTACAAAGAGCACCAATGTCTTCAAGGTTGATGTGAAAACTAATTGAACAAAAATCTTTTTATATAGTGGTGGAGAAAATAATCCGTGAGTTTTATTTCCGATGTGGTATAAAAATTAATGTAAAAAGGTGAATAGGAAAAATTGAATATTAGAATTTATTACAGAATCTGGTAAAAAAGTGAGAAATAATTAAAATGTCGAAATAACCAATTTAGTTAATTAAAATTAAAAACTAAAAAAGTAATTTTATAAAAAATATGACGTGTTACATTTTTAGAGTGCCACTTGTCATCACATGATTAATTGGTTTTGTTAATTTTCTCCTTTTATTATAATAGAGATAGAGATGTGTGTCATGACACACTTATTAGGCCATCTTCAACCCTCCCATTCTCCGTTCACCATCTTAAAGAGAGAGAATTATATTTTTTTAATAAATTAATCACAATTACACTATAATCACTCCAACCCACCTCATCTTCACAATTATAGTATTATTATCCAAAAACTGATAACTTGAAAATAATTTTTATATAGTATTATTATAACTATACTATATAATAGAGATTAACAAATACATGGAAAATTGCATCCACATCATATTTAAAATAATAAAAATAATAAACTAGTGGAATACCTCCGAGAGGCTAGAGGGAGGCTAGAGGGATATAAGTGTAAATTTTCATTTGGGGTGTAGTTTGTAATTGTATATGGGTTTAAATATAATTTTTCAAAATCTCTAATGGAAAACATCCAACACTAACCGAAAACAGCTCACTTTCTGAAATTGGGGGCAGTTTGGTGGAACGTTTGAAAATCGGTGGCGTAAAATCAAACGTTTCAAAACATGGTGGGTTTTTGGCAAATACCTTTTTTTATATAGTATTATTGTAACTATACTTTAAAAAATACATGGAAAATTGCATCCACATTCATATTAAAAGATAAATAAATAAATAAATAAATAAAGCAATGGAATATCTGCTAGTGGCTGGAAGGATATAAGTGTAATTTTTCATTTGGATATAGTTTGTAGTGGTATAGGGTTTAATCGCAATTTTTTTAAAGTTTCTAATGGAAAACATGCTCCACTGACAGAAAACAACTTACTTTGAAAAATCGGGGGTAGTTTGGTTGAACGTTTGAAAACCGGTGGCATAAAATCAAACGTTTCAAAATCTGGGAATTTTTTGTAAAATACCAAAAATAGTAAATTTAAAAGTATACAATCAAAATGAACTAATAACAAAATTCAAAGAAAATGGAATTAATAAAAAAAAATTACATAGGCAAGTGAACTAGTTAAAAAAAAAAAAAAAAACCACCGTAGGTTACTTAACTAATTAAAAATAAAAAAGAAAAACACAATTAAACAAATAAAATAAACACATATGCAATATTAGTCATTTAATTACCCACATTACCATATCGCTCCCATAATGCTCAATCAATGCATTTCAAAAGGCATAATGAGCATCTCTATCTCTAATTTGCCTATGTCATGCAAGAAATTATTGAAAATTATTAGATTCAACATGAATCAAATCGACATCATGGATTGGCATTTCTGTCGAATTGTTGATACTTGCTTCCATATCACACTCATCTTCAATTATCATATTATGCATTATGATACATGTTGTCATGATGTCATGGAGTACTCTTTTCTCCCAAAATCTTGCTGGGTCTTTTATAATTGCAAATCTTGACTGTAAAACTCCAAATGCACGTTCAACTTTCTTTCTATAAGCTTTTTGTTTCATAGCAAATAATTTCCTTTTAGGACCCAAAGGATCATGAATAGTTTGCATAAGAGTTGACCATTTGGGGTATATACCATCAGCTAAATAATAGCCAGTATTGTACTCAAGCCCTTGAATCATGTACTGGGCTTTGGGAGCTATACCTGCAGCAAGATTTGCAAACAAGGGTAAGGATTCTAATACGTTAATATCATTATTAGTGCCTGGGAAGCCAAAATATGTATGTCATATCCAAATGTCATAATCTGCTACTGCCTCTAAAATAATTGTTGGAGATCCCCCTACGTCCAGAGTATTGGCCTGCCCAAGCTGTTAGACAATTCTTCCATTCCCAATGCATACAATCGAGGCTACCTAACATTCCAGGAAAGCCACGTTCCTCACTTATATGGAGTAATCTTGTGATATCATTATGATTAGGTGATCTTAGATAGCGTTCTCCAAAAACCTCAACGATGGATCGACAAAATTTTTTCATACTTTCAACTAAAGTAGTTCCCCAATTTTAATATACTCATCAATGGAATCTGCTGGTGCTCCAAATGCTAACATTCTAAACACAGTAGTGATCTTTTATAAGCTGGATAATCCGGGTCGACCAAGTGCATCAGTTCGTTGTACAAAGTAATTATCATGACTCTCAACAGCTTGAACAATACGGAGGAATAAATTTTGCCCCATTCGAAATCGTTGTCGAACATTTTGTCATTATAAACAGGGTTTTCAGCGAAATAATCGTTCCACAATCGCATATGTGCTTCTCCTCTGCCACGATTAATCACTCGATGACCAGGGATAGAACCTCTACGTAATGGTTGGTTAGCTGAGTCTTGATTTAGATAATGTTGAACTAAGTTGCCATTATTATCACTAATTTGACATAGTAGAGCATGTCGCAATTGAGCTCGAGGTTGATGTGCATACTTTGTGTGAAAACTTATGAATATTTTTTCTTGTTATGGTATGTAGTATTTATAGAGAAAGCTATCTATGCATTAGAATATATTCTTCGAACCTCTTATCACTCAAGACACAAGGTTCAATGCAATCAATTTCAAGTCATTCAATGGAATATATTCTTCGAATCTTCTATCACTCAAGACACAAGGCTCAATGCAATCAATTTCAAGTCATTCAATGGAATATATTCTTCGAATCTTCTGTCACTCAAGACACAAGGCTCAATGCAATCAATTTCAAGTCATTCAATGGAATATATTCTTCGAATCTTCTGTCACTCAAGACACAAGGCTCAGTACAATCAATTTCAAGTCATTCAATGGAATATATTCTTCGAATCTTCTGTCACTCAAGACACAAGGCTCAATGCAATCAATTTCAAGTCATTCAACAGAATATATTCTTCGAATCTTCTATCACTCAAGATACAAGGCTTAATGCAATTACTTTCTATCCATAATGCCTCTATAAATACTAGAAGTTTTCTACATCATAAACACTCATCTCTCTACATTCCAACAAAAAAAATGTGTTCTCGGAGTGCTTTATATACAATTGAAGAGGATAAGCTCTTATGCTCTATATATCTCGAAATATCCCAAAATCCAATATTAGGTATAAACCAATCCGCCAATGCCTTTTGGTCTCGCATTGAAGTTGAGTACCATAATGCACTACCAATCCACTTGAAAAGTAATATCCGACCTCTTCGTTCTCTTCAAAATCGAATGAGCGTTATCCATGGTGCAATAGCTAAACTGAGAGGTTGTGTGCGTCAGATAGAGAGTGTCAATCCGAGTGGTGCTTCAGAACAAGATATTATAAGTGTACTACATTATATATATATATTTTTTAAATTTGGTGCTTTGGAATTTTTTTTATTTACTTTATAATGATTTTTACCATAATGTGTAGTTGGATCGAGCAAAGGAATTGCTAATGCAAGATCTAAAATTCAAAAAAGGGTTCAAATTTGATTACTTGTGGTCTATTCTCAAAGATACTCAAAAATATGCTAATGTAGAAAGGAGTCAAAGTCCATCTAGCCGAAAGCAAAATATTCGGAATGAACCATCACAATCAGATAGCAACACTTCTAAGTATCAAGGTATGTCATCGTTTAATTTGGATTTAAACGAATATTTCATTGATGAGCAAATCAATGACGACAATAATCTATCTGCTCGACCTTGTGGGAGAAATAAAGAAAAAATGAAAAAGAAACAAAATGATGAGACAAACAAAAATATAAAAAGGATGCAAGAGGAAAATCAAGAATTGAGAAAAATGTTTGAAGCTAGTGCGACTGATTTTAAAAATTCAGAAATTTTAATCAAGTAACATAATGATATTCTAGCTTTATGAGCACAAAATGAAGTAAAAAAACTTCAATTGAAGGAAAAAAGACATGAGGATAAGATTATGATGACCAATTTGAATACCATAATAGATCCTTCAAATCGTCAATATATTGCAGCGGAACAACGTCGAATTTACAACAAAAGATTTTCGGAAAAATACTATGAAGCATTTGAACCATTCAATATTCAAGATCAAGACTTTGGTAATATAGAAGGAAATGGTGACCTCCCAGAATATTAAATGTTGTGTTTTAATATGGTTAAATGTAGTTTTAAGTTATTTTGTAATTTAGTGTTTAAATTTCTATGTTGTAGTTGTTTTAAACTATGTTAATCTAATCGTTGTTTTCAATTTTAAATCTAATGTAGTATGTTTTATTAATATTTGCCATTAATTTTTTTAATTTAATATTTTGTTATTATAAGCTATTTATTAGTTATATTTAATAATTAATTATATTAATTAATTTAATATAATAATATTGGGATTAAATTAAAATATTGTTTCAATTAAAATAAATAAATATCTATTTATATTTATATTATTTATTTATTTATAGACCAAATTAAAAAATATTTATATATATATATATATATGAGAAAAGGGTATGAATGCAATTTATAAAAGTTGGGTGGAAAAGTTATAATTTAAAAAGTATCAAAAGTACACTTGATGGGGCCATTTTTTAACATCAATAATGAGTAGGACTTGAATATAAAATTGTCGCTTTCTTCAAAATTTGTCTTGGAAATTGAATTGAAGTCATGGGTTGGAGAAGAAATTTTAACTTTTTCAACTCATCTTGAAGATGAGGTAGGCCGGTTGGAGAAGGCCTTAAGCCCACCAAACACACCCCATCCATTATTACTATTCATCATCCCTACCATCCAACTCTTTCACATTCTCTCAACACACTTTTACGTATTTTATTCTCCACACAAACCCTAGCCACTACACCTCACAATCCACCACCAAAACTACCCAAATCACCCCATTTCCATCTTTATTAATCTCTAAGGAGTCTATTTAATGGTTCAAGAGTGTTTTTAAAGTAAGGTAAAATCCTCTCTCTCTACCTTCTCTTAATTTCGAAAATGGCTCATGAGTGTTTATTTTTATGCTTATAACTAGTTTCTAGAGTAGTTTTGAGATTAAAGTTAGTATTATTAGCTTCCAATTGAGTTTAAGTAATTTTGCTCTATTGTCTTTAAAATGGTGATTTTGGTCTTGATATATATATGGTTCTAATAAATTATATTCTTATATTCCAATGATGTCAATTAATGATTCAAATTGCTACCTTTCATCAATAATGTCTCCAATGTCTATTTTGTCAAAATCCTTTACTTGAATATTTGGATTTTGTGTTCTTAAATCTTGAAAATGGTTAATTGATGATCCTAGGTGGTTACTAAAAAATTTTGGGTTAATTACAACCTATTTTGAATATCTCTAATCTCATCACTATGTTAATTCCCTTAATAGAATTGTTGTGTGGTAATTAAAATGTGTTAGAATCATATAATGATATTGTGGTGTGTTTGGATGGTTGTAGTGTGATTGTTGTATTTTGGTGATGGATGCGTGGAAGCGGCTTTCTAACATGTGGATTGACGGATGCGAGGTTCATGTTTTCACTTTTGGCCCTACACACTTGTTTGTTATTTATTGGTGCATTGAATATATGTTTACTTGTAATTATGTCATGAAATTTGTTAAATAAGATAACCATCCAAAAGTTGATGTGATGAGCATAATTGTCATGTTAGGGCGCTAGAGCATATATGTAATGCATGTAGAATCATGCTAAGCGCTGCTTTTGGGAATTGAAGTTTTGGATGGACTAAGTCCACATTGTTTACGGATATTGAAGGGCATAGGCTAGAGACTTATCTTTCCGCTCTTGATTGTAGTTGTTTGAATTTGTGTTGACATATGTTTGGTAAATATAGGTTGGTTGAATACATGACTTGATGATTATGAACGTATTGCATTTACGACTATGTGAAAATGTATATGTGGTTGCCTTATGGCTAAATGATTTCAAATGACAATGTTGTCTTAGTACCTTTTAGTGGTCAAATGAGCAAATGAAAGTTATGCAAGAAAGGATAAATGGGTGATTGTGGTTGAATCACTAAAACGAATGAATTGCCCTTATCATAGCTAACTAGCGAATGTAGTGGCATGCCATAGGGGAACTTAAGATATATCTTCACATATGTAATGTATGTGAACTTGGTCATAAAACGACCTTAAAGAACTGAGCGACGGCTCCTAACGGGTGTGACGACACCACAGCTTTCAGGCCTAACAAAATGAAATCTATAAAATAGAGGACCGGCTCGAGGGAGATATAATCGGCTCTATGGATTTTGAATTGAACGACGGCTCCTAATGGGTGTGACGACACCATCGCCTTCGGGCCTAACGAATGAATCCAAAAGTAGATGACCGACTCGAGGGATACTAAATTGGCTCTACGGATTATTGGTCTTTAGACCCCAACGAGAGCTTGGCTCTAAAACGATGGCTTCGGATCTAACGTCCCGTTTTCACTAATCAAGCTAGAATTAAGGGCGATTGCTTAAAAATGGCATAATGTGTCTGTTGAACTTAATTGTTGGGTATTTTGAATTTGATTGGTCATATATTGTGGAAACTTTTCTTATTAAATAATTTGGAACTCTAATTGCCTTGAACTTGAAATATTGCAAACTTGGAATATTTTGCACTTGAATCATTTTGAACTTGAAATGTTTTTGATGAGTGATCTTGATGATGAGTTGATATTGTCTTGATAATGAACTTGAAGTGTTCTTGAACTTAAACTTTAATTTGATGAGGAAATTGGTTAGGTGGTAGGAAAAACTTCCTAATGAACTTCATAACAAAATGACATTGTTAGAAATATTGAAAATTTGAAATTGATATGAACATTCTTGATAATCAAGATGATTAATGAACTTGACTAAAGAAGAGATCATGGCATGTCTTGTGCATGCTCCTATGTTTTGGAATGTTTGTTTAGTGAGCCAACCCTTAGTCCAACACATTTGTCTAGTGGTGTGATCTTGATAACCTTTTTGTCATGTAACATGTTTCATTTTTTTACTTAATTGGCTAAATTATGATTTGGGGAATCATATTGAATGTTTGATAATCAACTTGTTATTAACTTGGTTGGTAAGTGTTGGCTTTGCTTGAATTGGTATTGAAATGTTAGGATAGGTAAGGTCTTGAAAAATTGGAAATTATGGTTTTGTATTGCTGCTGCAACAAGTTGACCAAATAGGCAACTTGTCCAATTTCGTTCACCCCAAAGGTTGGGTCGCTTGACAAAAAGATTGTTTGTATGTGTTGTTTGATATGCATAGATGATGTGTTTAAAATTTGGTTACATTCCGATGTCGTTTGGTCGGATTTTAAAACTGAGCAAATTGCTCAGATGGTAACCTAGGTAAAATCTGCATACTTACCATATTACAGTATGGTACGCAGTATGGTATGCAGTTCGGCTAGAAAGCCAGTTTTGTGTAGTATCTCTTACCGAATTACAGTATGATATGCAATTCGGTATGCAGTTCGGCCAGAAAGCCAGTTTTGTGTAGTATCTCTTACCGAATTATAGTATGGTAAGCAATTCGGTATGCAGTTCGGTCAGGAGCCCAGTTTTGTGTAGAGTCCCATATCAAATTACAGTATGGTAGACAGTTCGGTCTAGAATTCGGTATGACCAAAAATTCTGACTTGTCGGTCCTCGTTCTCCTTCATCCAGACTTCGATTTAGGTGTCGTTTGTGGCTATGGATTCATCATTGAGTCTAGTTTTCAATCATATCTTTATATTTTGAAAATATGACCATTTGAATATTCATATTTTAAAATCTCCTCTAAGTATTTGTAAATTTCAGCTTTTGAAAAATACGTGTAATTTGCATAAGTCTTGCATCCGGACTCTGAATTGAGCCTTATTTCTTGCTATGAATTTTCTATGATGTCTTATTTTTAATATATATTTTTAAATTATAGAAAAAAATCAATAATATTGCAAGGATTTCAAGCTTCTTTCAGTGTACGAAACATCCTATTTTTGGGTATCAAATTTCTTAAGCTAAGAACCCCACGGTTGAATTGTTTCTAAATCTTTTTGAACTATTCATTTGAGTGTATATACTTACTAGTGAATTTATATACTTTTTACCATGCAAAAAGTTATTTTGACATCGAATATTTTTTGAAGATAGCATCTTTAAAAGTAAATGAAAACACTGGAGTTTTGTAATATGAGAGCCTTGCAATGTTTTCATTTTATTCATTTCTTCTTGTTCCAGAATTGGCCTCGTGTCTCATTTTTTATTTGTTACTTAGATCATGCTTTTAAAACCTGAAAGGTTGAATATATTTGTTGCAAGATTAGACTCTATTGCTCATAGATTGAAATGTGCAACTGTTTGATTGACTGGTGATCTCCTTAAGTCTAGTTGCTTGGACTAGGCAGCGTTTGACTCATGAATTGGTTTTCTTGATATGTCATTGTGAATTGATTGTCTTGATTTGGTCATCATGAAATAAATGCATCGATTTACTTAATTGAAATAATTGTATTGATTGACTTAATTGAATTGGTCGTCTTGATTGACTCAATTGTATTGATTGTCTTGTGATCGCATTATTGATTGATGGATCCATATGGTTACTGATAAGAGAAATGAGATTAATCCCAATGATGGGTAAACCATAGATCGATTATGAATGTATGACATAACATACCTCGATTGTTATACTAGCATGATGGATTGCTAGAAAGTGGTTGTGTTTGACTTCTATGAGTTAAGGTGAGCTTAGAGATGCTCATATTAAAATTGCATTGTGTTAAAGCATTGCATATCAACTGAAAGGTAAGAGCATTTGCGTGTGCTTGTTTGGGACATGGAATGCGAACCAGGCATGTGCCTGGCCCTTCTTCTTTTTCTTTTTCCGCGTAAATTGTGTTTTCAGGTTCGATCGAGCAAGACATGTGGTATTCGAGCTCTCATGGTGAAGTTCACTAATGCTATAATCATTCATACATGTATTTTAGAAGTTTATCATGTTTGTAAATGAGCTCATAATCTATTTGAATTATAATTGTAAAAGATATTTTATTCATTTGGAAATTCTAATTATCGTCTATGTATGATTTAAACCAAGTATCATATATTTAAGAAAGTAACATCTTTATTCGTTTTTCACATAAATATCGTATAAACTGATTGAATTTTGAAATGTTCCTAAATCATAAATTGCAATCGCATCGTTAATGTGGCAGTCCGGGCCACCCAATACGGTCTCGGCCGGGGCGGGGGTTCGACGCTACAAAAAGAAATAAAAATGATCTGAATCCTAAAACCACATCAAATGAAATTCCAGAAGTTGTTGAGATCTCTCGAAATAATCTCCCTAAAAGAGGAAATGATAAAAGAATATCATAATAAAAAAATGAATAAACTTCTGTAAATTTCAATCAAGAATTATGGAATAGAAATTAAATGAAAATTGATGATCTATTTTCCTACACAATGGCAGTAGATATTTTATATGATGATCATGAGCCACGTAGTATGGAAGAATGCAGAAATAGAAATGATTGGGAAAAATGGGAAGAAGCAATCCGGGCAGAGTTGAACTCTTTAAATAAACGAAAAGTTTTTGGACCCATAATGAAAACACTAGAAGATGTTCAACCAGTTGGTTATAGTGGGTATTCATTCAGAAACGAAATGAAAGTAATGAGATTATGATATAAAGCACATTTGGTTGCCCAAGGTTTCTCTTTAAGACCTGGAATTGATTATGATGAAACTTATTCCCCAGTAATGGATAATATTACGTTTCGATTTCTTATCATTCTTGTCATTTCTGAGAAACTGGAAATGTATCTTATGGATATAGTCACTACATATCTATATGGATCACTTGATTCTGATATTTACATGAAACTTCTAGAAGGATTGAAATTACCTGAATCATATCGATTAGGATCTCGAAACTTATATTCCATAAAGTTACAAAAATCTTTGTATGGATTGAAACAATCTGGGAGAATGTGGTATAAACATCTTAGTGAATACCAGAATAATGTTATATGTCCATGTATCTTCATCAAGAAATCAGGTTCTGGTTTTGCCATTGTAGTAGTTTATGTGGATGATATGAATATTATTGGGACTCCTAAAGTGATCAAACAAACTGATGAGTATTTGAAAATGGAGTTTGAGATGAAAGATTTGGGAAAAACAAAATATTGTCTTGGTCTGGAAATTGAACATAAATCAAATGGCATATTGATTTATCAATCAGCATACATTGAAAAGCTTTTGAAAAGATTCAATATGGATAATGCACATCCATTAAGTACACCCATGGTTGTAAGAACACTTGATCCCAAAAAGGATCCATTCCGACCGAAAGATTATGACGAACAAATACTTGGTCTTGAAGTACCATATCTAAATGCAATAGGTGCACTGTTATAATTGGCTCAATGTACGAGACCAGATATCTCGTTTGCTGTAAATTTATTAGCAAGATTTAATTCTGCACCAATCCGTCGTCATTGGAATGGAATCAAACATATTTTACATTACCTGAAAGATACGAAAGATTAGGGATTATTTTATACAAATTCTAATAAATTTCTGGGTTTGACTGGTTATGCCGATGCTGGATACCTATCGGATCCACATAAAAGACGTTCTCAAACTGCCTATATTTTCGCGTACAATGGGACTATGATCTCTTGGAGATCTACAAAACAAAATTTAGTAGTCACGTCCTCGAATCATGCTGAAATTTTGGTATTACACAAAACCAGTCGAGAGTGTATTTGGTTTAGGTCAATGATCCAACATATCTATAATTCATATGGTATCTCCCAAACTACAGATGGGCCAACCGTAATTTTTTAAAATAATGCAACATGCATCGCTCAAGTTCGGGGAGGTTATATCAAAGGAGATCGAACCAAATATATTTCTCCTAAATTCTTCTACACCTACAAGCTTCAAAATACTAGTCAAATCGACGTGAAGCAAATTCGATCTTCCAGTAATCTAGCCAATCTATTAACAAAATCATTACCGATGTCAATGTTCGAGAAGCTGGTTTATGAGATTGGAATGCGGAAATTTTTCAGATTAAGAAATTAGGTTTATGGATGTTGTAAACAAAGGGAGAATTATTGTAATTCTGGAATCACCAACTGTACTCTTTTTCCTTCGTCTAATTTTTCATTTTACTAGGTTTTTCTGATAAAATTTTAACGAGACAGTTAAATTTTCAATAATGAAATCCAAGAGAAAATGATGTGAAATCCAAAAGATCACAGGTGGATTCCACCATAAGTATTTTAGTAACAAGTGTCACATGTATATTCACTTTTCTTCTTATCTTGACAATTGTCAAGTTTGTAGTCATTTGTTATGACTCATCACTTTATATTTATATATATATATATATATATATATATATAAAAACGTGGTTTAGAAATAACAACGGTACGAACAGGCCCGGCTCTGAGAGGTGGCCGGAGGGGCGACCGCCGGGGGCCCCGTGTGGAGGGAGCCCTCAGAGTCGGGGTGAACTAAAATTTTTAAATAAAAAAATGTAATTTAGTGTTTTTTTTATAAATTAATCACTGAAATTCGATTAATTGGATTAATTTGATGTAACCGGACTAGTTTTATATTACTACCGTTTTGGTTTATTGGATCGTCATGTTAATTTATAATATTGAATACTAGTATTCATATTTACTTTATTTATGGTCACGTTAAAACTAAAATAAATAAAATAACTTGAAGGGGTCATTATATCATATTTGCCAGGGGTATCCAGTAATATAGAGACGGTACTGGGTACGAATATGGTACTCTTACCATATCCGTACCGTAAAATTTTAAATATAAAATATCTGCACTATATACGCTCCGCACGGTATAAAACTTGTTACCATATCCGCACCGGGCGATTTTTAACAAAAACCGATATTATATTTCTATTCGTTTCGTAAATTTCTTTTAATTTTTTTTAAATTTTTTTATTTTTTAAAGTAATACATAACCTATTATGACTTCCAACAACACTAAATGAAATGTAAAATTAAATTTTTTATTAAAAGTATAATATGAAATATAAAATTATTTGTATATTTTGAGAAAATATTTTTAAAATAGGTAAATAAAACATAAAACACCAAACTCAAAATAATATTTTGAATAGAATATTCTTTATACTTACATAATAAATATAAATGAATAATTAATAATTAAATTAGATTTGACTAATAATGATTTTTTTAGTATAAATTTTTTATTTTATTATTAATAAAATAAATAAATATTTATATTATACATAATTATTGTATAATTTTTTTAATACAAATACGTACGTAAATTGTTATATCCATATCCAAATCATATCCATTACGGTTACATTAATTTTTTCCCTATACAAATTAAAATATTTTTACGGCCATCCTAACATCCTAACATGGTTCTCTTTTCTTCTTGAGTTATATTGTTATCTCTCAAATTTCTATTATTGTGTGTTATTATGGACTTGCAAGTGAAGAGCAAAATCAATTTCTGGATTTACAGCTGAGGACCAATTCGGTAAGCTGTTCAACTAAATCCATTCAATTAACTTTATTTATCTTTCTTCTTTCGTCTTCGCTCTATTTTCCATTTTCATAACATATGATATTATAAAAAATATTTATAATTTTATTTTTAAAAATAAGCAATAATGTACAGTCTACTCTCAGTCCATTTTTATTGCTTACTCATATTTGATAATTTATAATTAATTGATAAATTAATAAAAATAATTATATAATAAACATAAATTAAAATCATTCAATCATAAATCAATACGTAAGCAGGAAAAATGGATTAGGAGAAGTGGGCGATGAGAGTAGACATCATTACTCATTCTGCTGGGATATACTTCATCCAATTTTCGTACCAAAAGAATAAATAAAGATTGAACCTTGTTCAATCTCCACCGAAATTTGACACCATGCAATTACAATTTAGGGTTTTCAGACCCCCTGAATGCAGGACCCAAATTCCTCTCCACGCACCATCCGCAAGCTTCAAGATTGAAGCTTTATCATTCAAATGGAGAGAGAATAAAGCAATTGCTAGAACCCGCAATTCACATTTCATAATAAGCTGCTACAAGCCCAGCAAAGAGCAACACCTGTTTGGGGAGTTAAACTTGAAAGAAGAAATGGGCGTTGAGTCAAAAGTTGTTGAGCTGAAGAAAGATAAAGTTGGGTTTGAAGAGAAGGAGAAGAAATTGGTGAGAAAAGGTAGACAGAACATGAAAAGATCAAACATGTTGGCTAAGCAAGTGATAAGCATTCAGTCTGCTGTTTCTCTGGGTTTTATAACCCAGCTTTGGGTTAATACTGACTCTGTAAGTGATTTGGGTTTTGTAATCCGTTGGTTATTACATTAGTTGAGGAATTGATTTTGGTTTATGTTTGTTTGTTTGTGATGGTTCTAATTTATAGTGGGCGGTATTGGTTGTTGAAGTAAGACCAAATTTGTTGTCTGGTGAATCAGAAAGGTTTCTGCTTGAAGATGTTAGTAAGGTAACTGAACTGCTTACAGTCCATGTTTATGCAATTGTGTATGATATGACTGAAAGATGTTGAAATTGTATGTGAGAGACACTGATATAGTTAGTTTAACTGATCATTGTTTAATATCATCAATCGATTGTTTCTATCCTATTGTTTTAAAAAATAGGACCCAGTTAGGCTTTTATTACAAATAAAAGAAAACCTCTCAAAGAAACCTTAAGATCTGGAATCCCTCACCGTGCAAGTGAGGTTGTTATTTCACTTTGCTTGTTTCTGATTGCAGTCTGGTACTTGATTAAGCCAATGATATTAGTTTGCTGTTAATGCAGTCTTAATTGGTTTTTGAATTAACATCTTTGTATAACTGAGTTGATTACGACATTTGAACTATATAATGCGGCTGAAATACATCTCTGTATCAATACTTATGCTGTTTGTACTTACATGAGCTTGTTGGTGGCTTGCAAATGTGAAATTTAGTTGGTGTATTCAGGTCGGTGATGTTGTACTTGTGGAGGATGAGAGTGTAATGGAGAATGATTGTAAAATCATTGGACTTGACACATTGGTTGGTGTTTCTGATATCTGTTGTTTTGTTGGATTGGCTTTATAAGTTGTCTTATGTTAACTTTCTCACTTACTGATTTAATGTTTGATGCTGCTTGTTAGGTGGGATATAGAGTTGTAACACCAGGTCGACGAAACATTGGAAAGGTGAACTCAAATCCTACTCGGTGCATTTCATATCATTGCATTAGGTTTAATATCTTCATCTGATATTATATTTTAGGTTCGGGGATACACTTTCAACATTAATTCAGGTGCCATTGAATCGCTTGAACTCGATTCATTTGGTATATCAATTATCCCTTCTAGTTTGGTAAGTTGACTGGCCCGCTTTCTTCTATTAATAGCTCAAATGCCTATCTTAATTTAGCAGTTTTCTCTGACTGTATACAATCCACTGGAATTGCAGGTGAGCACTTATGCTTTGCTTACAGAGGATGTACTCGAAGTTGTATCTGACACGGTGGTAGTTCATGAAGCTGCAGCTTTACGCATACAAAGGCTAACAAAGGTACCTTAGTTCATGAACCATAAACCAAAACACTTATTACTGTCATTTGCACTTTACATTAGTCATTGTTACTACTACCCAATAAGACTCATATTCGTGAATGTTGGTCTTCTGCAATACCAACCATCCTGTTTACCACACTGTTGACATTGCTGATGTATTTCTCTCAGGGTCTTTGGGACAGCCAGAATGCAAAAGCATCCATAGATGAACTTGAATATTTAGACATGGAAGGTTCTGATGCAATTGACCAAAGCAGTAGCAAAAGACGAAGTTCCAGTCGCCAGAAATTCCATCCAAATACCAGAGTCACAGAAGATGAATGGGAGCTTCCTATGGATTACCTATAAATCTTCACAGACGCCTTTTCACTGCTTATGGTTTTGCTCTCAGTGATAGGGTTGCCCATGAGATCTATAATTCTTTTCTGATGTGAATTGGAAGTAGGATTCTGTACAAAGATCAACTTACAGTATACTACTGTCTATGTTTGTAAATTTTGTAATGAGCAATAAAAATCTGCAGAAAATTATACTGTAAACCAAATAGCTGTATATGTGTACTGTGATGTGAGTTTCTGTAGATGAGGAAAAATGTCAGATATGAATGAGTACATGGGTAGGAAAAAGAGTAAAATAATGTAAGATATATGAACAAGGTTTAAGGTAAAAGCAATAAAATCCTGGTGTAAAAAGGTAGAAATGTGAAAAAAAATTAAAAATGACCCATGCAGGTTTCGAACCTGCGACCTTCGCGTTATTAGCACGACGCTCTAACCAACTGAGCTAATAGGCCAATGATGATGAGTTTTGACCATTTGTTTTATTTCTATATATCATTTCAATGAAATTTAAATATTTTAAATATGTTTTCCCAACCATTTATTTGGTTTCTCTGTAGATAATTTATGATTGGTGTACTAAGCTCCTGTCAAAATCAGGATTAGTTGGATCCATTCATGAGGTCTATTCAATGGAGACAGGAAAAAGAAGACAGTAGAAGGGCGATTAATGTAATTTCACATCTCTTTATCACTTTAAGGGAATCTAATAACACATCCCTTGTCTTTCTCTTTTCAAATCTCATCTCCATAAAAATATAAATTAAAGTAGCCGTTGTCTCTTGGCTCCATTCCAATTTAAAAACCACCCTCAAACCTCTCCAATCTCAAAAACACTTCCTTCTTCCTCATTTGCATCTCTCTTCTCAACAATGGCTGCCGGAGACCCCAAACACAAACCCAAATCATCCCGGAAGCCTCTCCACCCCATCATTAACTCTCCCATCACCACCACTACCACTGTTGCCACTCCCAAGAAGTCCAAGCCAGAATGGACAGATCAGAACAAAGTTGCAGATTTGAAAGAGAACAATAACAGTGAGCAGATTCAGGCTGTAAAGATGGAGACTTTTGACTCGTCCTTGGCTGAAGAGCTAACTGCAATCAGGAAGAAGATGGAGAGGTTAAGATTGGATAAAGACACAACTGAGAAAATGTTGGAACGGAGAGCTGCTGCTATGGATGATCAATTGAAGGAGATGCATCAAAGAGGTGAAACTCAGAAGCTACTTGAACTTGAAGTTGATAGACTGTACAGGTTAAACCAGCTCAAATCTTACTGCAAGGTATATCACTCAAACCCAGATTCATAAATTAACTTCCCCATCTTTCTAATTTGCTAAAATGATGTATATTTGTATTGATCAGAGGATTACGACATTAAGGACGCTAAGAGAGAAAGAGGAGGAGAAGAGAATTGGAGGATCTTCTCCGTATCAGTACCATGAGGAGGACGACGAGGAGGAGTCTGTGGGAGAGAATAGTCCCAACCGGAGTCCCTGTTCATCAGAACATGTTATAGAGAAAAAAGAGTGATAAGTGGGATTAGTATATGCAGTTGTATTGAGTGTATGTGTTTTGTTTAGTTACAAATGATATAATGTCTCGTTATGTTGATGATGGATTGATATCTTTGAAACTGTGTTTGAGCTCCGGTTGTGTGTGTATGTTGTGGTAGTGATTTGAATATTTGGTATACTAGACAAACATGATGACAATAGGCTTTTGTATCTAAGGTGTGTGTTGTTAGCATCATTGACTCGATGTAATGATGTCCCTGTGGGGACTTTCATATAATTCAATGGCAAATGCAATTTACCAAACTCACAAATATAAAAACATATTGCAACCTTTTTCCATTTCCATCACCAAAGAGGTTCTGTTTTAATATCAGCATACATTATACTCTTGATGAAGAACAAAAAATGAAGTTTCAAGTACAACACATGAACATATTTGATAGAACAAGATTGATATGTAATCAACACTCTTCACCTCATCAAACAAGGGAAGCCAAATACCACACAGATACATCCCAACCATGAGTTTTAAACAAGTTTGATGTGTTTATAACAAAACAAATTACCTAAGATAAAAAAGTAAAACTACAAGAGCTACTCAAGAAATTTGTGACTCAAACCAAATGAGTCTTTCTCACTAGTTAATTTTAAACATTAGTCAGAACACTTCACTACCTGACTCTAAATAAGGAGGTTTGGCCCTAAAAAAACAAATTTGAATAAGAAAATTGTCTTCTAAAGCTTCAATTGTAAAATGTTACTAAGAACAATGAAGTTTCCTTGATAACCAACTTCTTACCTTCTCTGTGTCTAATCTCCTCTGCATCAATGGCAGAGTTATTGAACCCCATTAGCAGAATTTCCAATGGTTGTTGCAGTTCACGCAAGTTACATAAGTTGTCATAGGTTCATCTGCACTCCTTGTCTGCATTTGATAGTAAGTACATTTGCGCTGACCACATCGGCCACACTTAAATTGATCAGTTGTGGCCTTGGGTGCACCACCTCGTTCGCAATCAAACAAAGCTTTCTCTTTAATTTGGGTAATCTCACGTTGTCGCTCATCGCTTGCCATTTCTTCAGGGGTCATGTTCAGGAGCCTATCCGGCCGAACTTCTCCAAGAAGAACCCTTCTCCTCAAATCAGGATTTTTGGGATCCTTGATGTTGAACATGATTGATCTGTACTTGAGTTTCTGGGCACCATTAGACTTTCCAAACTTCTCGAACATAGCAGATTCCACAGAGACAGCAACTCGAATTGGATCACAGGCATTTACTGCCCGAATATTTTCCTCATCTACCTCATTAGCAACTTTGGACAAGGCTTCAACAAGAAGTTCTCGAATTTTATCACGTAAAGCATCATTACACTTGACCATAGCTGACAACTTGGGTGTAGCAATAGGTGCTTGTGATGATCTATGAGCACTTGGAGCTTGCTTCTCCTCCTTAATCACTTTTTCGACCTTCACAGTCTCGCTAGCATTCCCATTTACTGACTTTCTCTCAACCTTGACACTTCCCACCCTTGAAGCACTCCCAGATTTCTCAACCTTAACTGTTTCTCCAGATGAGACCTTTTCAACCTTCACCGGATTTGCCTTCTGCAACTTCTCAACTTTGACAGTATCAATAGTGCCATTGTTCTTCTCTTCAATAATTATTTTCTTCCATAAATCAAGCAAGTTAGATGCAACAATCTGTATCTTATCCACAGGATGTTTCGTGAGAGGCCGGAGTTTTTTACCAACCTGAAATAAAGGATAGAAATTAAGTTCACAGAAACCAATACCAATGTGCACGCGAACATGATATCACGTCAAATTAACCAAGAAAAAATCTACTACTTATATAGTCTCAAAATAAAGAGAATCCTTAAAATATAATGACATTAAAAGCTTTGACAAAAACTATCTGCACAACATGTATATACAAAAGACAGGATTCAATTAAACAAAAGACATAATTCAATGAAATAAACTCAGTTTATTTTCTAGTTGAACAAAAAAAACAAAAATAAGTTTGTCAGCTAAACAAAAACTGAAGGACCACCTTAATATACCTCCTGAAACGACCATAAATATTTACTCATACAAAATTAGTATGAGTGCCACCAAGCAGGAAACAATTAATCACCAAATCAACAAAATAAACCACACTATACACAATAAACAAATAACACATGACTTGATTGAAAATCAGAGATGTAAGAAAACCAAATAGACAAATATCTGAAAATAACCATTAAAGATTCTATAAATTAAACCACAACTAAAACTATAAACAACAATAGCATAAGTTCTAAAGCGAACACCTTTATTCCTTACTTGCTTCTAAAACAGTCACTTTTCCCAAATCGGATAAAAACCAAAATAAATTAAATAACAGAAAAACAAACAACATAAACTAATCAGGATATGAAATGACATTATAAATAACATAAACCATTGACATTATACACAAACTGAAATTCAGAAAACGAAATTCGAAACCAAAAAAAAAAAAAACTACATGCCTATATATAAACAAACCTGAGTGGAGACGAGAATGCTATATGAGACAGGAAAGGTTTTGAGCTGCTTCAAGGCATCGATGCAGCGAGAGACTTCAGGAGATGACGAGGAAACGCCATCGACAGCAGCCGCGTCGGCAGCTTTCTTGGCGGAGTCGAACAATTCGACGAGCTCTCTCTCCATCTGGAAAACCCTAACCTGACGAAAATACGAAATAAGGGAGATGTTAAGGGAGAAAGGCGATAAAATAATAAGATGAATGGAAATAAAGCTACCGAGATCTGGATGAGATACATAGATAGGTAGAGATGGAGATACCTGACCGATCGATGAAGACGAAGAAGAGAGTGAGGGAGATGTGTTTGTTCTATGTGGTGGTTGTGTTGTGTTGCAGCTTCTTGTTTTGCGATGACTGTGTGGATGAATTGTTTATCGATTACCGGCTGTACTACCCTCTATGATAAATCACCCTTTTTGTTGTTTCCTCTTGGGCTTAGGATTGGGTTTTTTGTATTGGGCTTTTTTGAAACGATATTATTGGGTTTCTCGGTTAAGCCCATTTCAAATCGAATTTCTTCAAATGGTGTTGAGGTCTACGTCATCAAGATTATTGTAATCTTAAATTTTCACATAGGTGGCTTTTAAAATTGGAACCGATTTGAATTGTACTGGATTTTTTGGAATTTTTTTTTTTAAATGAGTTAAAACACTTATGTAAAATAAAAAATTAAAATAAAATCGAATGAATTTAATAAAGATTAAAATTTTAAATTATATAAAATTTATAAATATATATATATATAATTAGGATTATTTTCAAAAACACCCCATTTTTTCAAACGTTTCACTTTGAGCACCCGATTTTGAAAAGTTTTGAAAAACCACTCCCAAAATCAAAACCACTAGTGGTTTTGGTATTTTTTGTGAGTGGTTTTGGTATTATATGAGTAATTTTGATTTTAGGAAATTTCCGAATCTTCAAATTAAAACATATAGAATTTCAAAATCACTTGTATATAACACCAAAACCACTCACAAAAATATCAAAACCACTAGTGGTTTTGATTTTGGGGGTGGTTTTCCAAAACATTTCAAAACCGGGTGCTCAAAGTGAAACGTTTGAAAAAATGGGGTGTTTTTGAAAATAATCCTATATAATTAAGGGTTATTTCCAAATAAATCCAATTTTTTCAAACATTTTACTTTGAGCCACCGGTTTTGAAAAATTTTGCAAAATCACTCCCAAAACTAAAATGACTAGTGGTTTTGTTGTTAGATGGATGGTTTTGGATAATTGTGATATTTTAATCATTTTAAAATTTTCATTTAATGATTTTAAATATTTTTTTAATATATGAAAACATCATAATATTCCAAAACTATCCATCCAAACCTCAAAACTACCTATCCAACTAGTGGAAGTTGCTAGTAATGTGCCCTAGATCCATATGTCTAGGATTTTATTATGTATTATTCAGGCACCTTTATTATTCGGTTATATTATTCGATACATTAATAACTGTGTAATAAAATCCCTAATGTAAATTATAGTGTGACGGAAATTATGAAAGGTTCATGATTATGAGATTCCTATTACATGAAAATGAAATTACATTTAAATATCCCTAGTTGTTGTATTAGTGAAAATATCACTAATGTTGGAAGACTAGCACGTTGGAAGACTAGCACGTATTTATACTTCTTAATGTGATTAAGCAGTAGTTCTCATTAACGGTAGATATAAGTGATATTTGAAGTGAACACGTGGATGCTTATTAGGAATAAATATTGGGTGGCCCGCAATGAGATTACACATGGATAAATCATCTAATATCACTTCAAAGTATCCTAAGTATAAGTCATATACTTTGAGATTATTCCTCGTAAGCTTAATGAGTTAACTTATAGGGTGATTATCGGGTGCATCACAAACTACTTGAGGATAATTGAGTGTCAAATAAAGGATTTGTCGCTCTTGATGAAAGAAGAGATATCTCTGAGTTTCTTGTTAGAGATCCTACTCTGGAAATCCTTGGCCAAGGTATGTGTATTAATGAAATAAGTTTCACTGATAACACTTTAGAGTAAGTAGTATTTCTAATACAAGAAAATAGATATTCGGAGTTAGAAGAACTCAATCTTTCTAACGGAGTTGATATCTAGTCTATACTCAAATCCGAATGAGATATAGTATGATGAAAGAAATACATTGCCCAAATACTAGATATTGAAAGGTATTTTCAAAATTGTTGGCAGTTTAGAATAATTAGTGAACTGAGTGATGGCTCCTAACGGGTGTGACAGCACTATCGCCTTCGGGCCCAACGAACGAATCCAAAGGTAGATGACCGACTCGAGGGAGACTAAATCGGCTCTACGGATTACTGGTCTTCGGAACCCAACAATAGCTTGGCTTTAAAATGATGACTTTAGCCCTAACCTCCCGTTTTCACTAATCAAGTTAGAATTAAAGGTGATTGCTTAAAAATGGCATAAGGTGTCTATTGAACTTGACTGTTGGGTATTTTGAATTTGATGGTCACATATTGTGGAAACTTATCTTATTAAATTATTTGGAACTCGAATTGTCTTGAACTTGAAATGTTACAAACTTGGAATATTTTGCACTTGCATCATTTTGAATTTGAAATGTTATTGATGAGTGATCTCGATGACATACTGATGTTGTCTTGATAATGAACTTGAACTTGAATTTGATGATGAAATTGGTTAGGTGGTAGGAAAAACTTCCTAATGAAATTCATAACAAATGACATTGTTACGAATATTGAAAATTTGAGATTGATATAAACATGCTTGATAATCAAGATGATTAATGAACTTGACTAAAGAAGAGGTCATGACATGTCTTATGTATGATCTTTATGTTTTGGAATGTTTGTTTACTGAACTAACCCTTAGTCCAATACCCTTGTCTAGTGGTATGATCTTGATAACTTTTTGTCATGTAACATGTGTCATTTTTTTACTTAAATTGTTGAATTATGATTTAAGGAATCATATTGAATGTTTGATAATCAACTTGTTATTAACTTGGTTAGTAATTGTTGGTTTTGCTTGAACTTGTATTGAAAAGGTAGAGTAGGTAAGAACTTGAAAATTGGAAACTGTTGACTTGTGTTGTTACTGCAACAAGTTGACCAAATAGGCAACTTGTTCAGTTTCGTTCACCCAAACGGTTGAGTCGCTTGACAAGTGGATTGTTTGTATATGTTATCTGATATGCCTAAATGATGTGTTTAAATTTTGGTTACATTCTGATGTTGTTTGGTCAGATTTTGAAATTGAGCAAATCACTCACATGGTGACCTAGGCAAAATTTGCATACTTACCATATTACAGTATAGTATGTTGTTCAGTCAGAAGCCCAATTTTATGTTAAGTCTCATACTGAATTACAGCATGGTATGCAGTTCGGTCAGGAGTCCTGTTTTGAGTAAAGTCTCTTACCGAACTACGGTATAGTATGCAGTTTAGTATACAGTTCGGTCAGGAGCCCAGTTTTGTGTAGAGTCTCATACCGAATTACATTATGGTAGACAGTTTGCTATAGAATTCGGTAAAGCCAAAAATTCTGACTTGTCGACCCTCATTCCCTCTCATCCGAATTCTGATTAAGGTGTTGTTTGCATCTATAGATCCGTCATCGAGTCTAGTTTTCAATCATGTATTTATATTTCAAAAATATGATCATTTGAATATTCAGTTCTTAAATCTCCTCTCAGTGTTTGAAATTTTAGCTTTTGAAAAATACGTGTAACTTGCATAAGTCTTGCATCTGGACTCTGAATTGAGCCCCATTTCTTGCTATGAATTTATGATGATGTCCTCTTTTTAATATATTTTTGGGAAACGGGTTTCTTTAGCTAAGAACCCCACGGTTGAATTGTTTCTAAAACTTTTTGAACTATTCATTTGACTGTATTTACTCACTAGTGAATTTATCTTCGTTTGACCATGCTAAAAGTTACTTTGACATCGAATATCATTTCGACGATAGTGTCTCTAAAAATAGCTGGAAATACTGGATTTTTCGTAATATGAAAGCCTTATAATGTTTTCATTTCATCGATTTCTTCTTGTTCAAGAAACGACCTCATGTATCTCATTTATCATTTGTTACTGAATTATAGCTCGGTGTAGTTCAGTGTGTAGTTTGGACAGAAAACATATTTTACATCTTCATGGGTTACTGAATTGTAGCTCGATGTGGAGTACGGTATGTAGCTCCGGCAGAGGGTTTGTCTTTTAATTGTGTATGTTATCGAATAGTAATTCGGTATACAAGTCGGTAGTGAGCTCAGACAGAGATGTTTGAGTCATGCATTTGAGTCACTGAATTGTAGCTCGGTATGGAATTCGGTGTCCAGTTCGATAAGCAATTCGGTATAGTTCATTAATACTTTTAAAACTTGTAAAATTGAATAGATTTATGGCATGATTAGACACTTTGATTATAGATTGAAATATGCGATTGTTTGATTGATTGGTGATCTCCTTGAGTAAAGTTTTTTGGATTATACGAGGTTTGGCTCATGATTTTATTATCTTAGTGGGTCATATTGAATTGATTGTCACTGACTCGATTGTATTCATTGTCTTGTTGGTCGCATTATTAATTGATGGATCCATATGGTTAATGATAAAGAGGAACGAGATTAATCCTAATGATTGGTAAAACCTTAGAATGAACATTAATGTGTGACATAGCATGCCTTGATTGTTACATTAACATGGTTGTTTGCTAGGAATGGGTTGTGTTTGACTTCTATGAGTTAATATGAGCTCAAAGATGCTCACATTAGAATTGCATTGAGTGTTAAAGCATTGCATATTGATAGAAAGGTAAAAGCATTTGAGTGTGCTTGTTTGGGACATGGAATGCGAACTAGGCGTGTGCCTGACCCTTTCTTCTTTTTCTTTTTCCCCGTAAATTGTGTTTTCAGATCTGATCGAGCAAGACATGTGGTATTTGAGCTCTCATGGTGAAGTCTATTAATGTTGTAACCATTCATATATGTATTTTTTTTTTTAATTTTATCATGTTTGCAAATAGGCTCATAATGTAATTGAATTATAATTGTAAAGATGTTTTATTCATTTGGAATTTCTAAACATTGTCTATGTATGATTTAAACCAAGTATTTTATGTTTAAGAAAGTAATGTCTTTATTCATCTTCCGCATAAATATCGTACAAACTAATTGTCTTTTGAAATTGTTCCTAAATTGTACCTTAGAATTGCATTGGTAATGTGGCGGTCCGGGCCACTCGCTACGGTCTCGGCCGGGGTGGGATTCGACGTTACAGTCTCACATTTTTTAAATGTACAGGGACTAAAAAGTAGTAAAAGTGAAGAAACATCTACATAAAGCAAGGGTTGCCGTGTTGATTGTAGGAGTTGAATAATTGTCTTTACTTTAAGAATAATTTTGATTCGAAAGATTTGTCTCTATGCATTTTTAAGAATTTTTCCTTTTTCATAATAAGAGTTTTGGATTCAATTTTTGAATAAATATTATGTTATAAATTTGATAGAAATGGTTTTGGATGCCATACAATAAATCTTCTAAATCAAAGTACTTTCTCAATAATACTTATGTTTGACATAGTCTAATGGTCTGACGTAATTATCAAAGTTCTTTTATGGAAGATAAATAATTTAATTTTTCTGGTTAGAAAAATTATAGATGTCTATAGTTTAAAACAAAATATGTTTGTATTAAAAGAAATTCATTCTATTAGGAAAATAGTTTTCTTTTAAATAATGAAAACAAGAGTAAGTTTGATCTTAATAAAGATCAAAATAACCTAATAAACATTGTTCATGTCACGCCATAACCCACCCCTGGTCTGGTGACGGACCATTCCGAAGGCGAGCTATGACAGACCTATGAATGCAATTGTAAAACCCTGTATAATATGAGTTATTATAAATTGATACACTCTATCAATGTAAGTAACAAAAATAAAATAAAAGAGCTTATTTAGCTATTTTAAAATACAACCTGTTCAATAAACAACTATAGATATACCTATAACATAAGAAAAAAAATATTTATATATATGTATAACTCCTGAATTCATTAAACATTTACAAAGGTTAACACTCATTTGATAACATTAGGTATTAAAATTTATGAAATGAAAATATGCCCTATACACATTTACTATGGACATATAACAAAATGAATATGACTCCATGAGAGGCTATCCGAAGCCCGATCAAAAGAACTTGCTCGATCACCTGCTCCATTTTCAATTTAAAAAAGAAAAAGAAAAAGAAACCAAAGGATAAGCTATATAGTCAAGTTGGTAAAAATCTTGTCCCATAAACACAGACACACAAATGCTCTATATAATTTTAGCTAAGTGTCACACAAGAAGCAATTGAAGCTTTGCCTTTAACTTCACCATACAATAATTCAACCATTAACTCATACCAAACAAGCAAGATCGATAAAATAAAATAAAGTAAGACATTAAAACACGTTAAGATCTATATGCATTAGTCTTGCTTATTAACTTGATTAAGTTAATGCAAATGCATCATAGAGGTAACTTGCACCGCAAGTAACAAAATCAAACAACTCCCGTAACTCGAGACAAAAGAAATTTGTGCTTGAGACATGTTGGATGAGTTCTAGAAGAGGTGAATGGTCAATATACATGGCTATGAAGCCCTATAGACTCAATCTATTTAATTAAATCGAACTTATCAATACTTAACACTTGAAAGCTTTTTGAAAATTAAAATATAATAGAAACAATCCAATAAATTAAAATAAAAATAATAATAAAAAAATAGGTATCAACATAAAACACTAACCTTAAAATTTATCCTAAAGGAGTTAAAACAAAAAAGAACGGATATACAAAAGTCCGCTATTAAAACCTGAAATTTTACGAACACCTGAAGGAGTTTCTAAATTTTTAAATATAACATAAGCCTGATAAATTCTAAAAAATATATAATTAAATATAAGATATCATAACAAATACGTGACCACAAATTTTGTCCAAACTAATGAGAACGGAGGTAAAGAATTATGTTATTAAAACCTGAAATTTTATGAACACCTGAAAGATTTTCCAGAATTTTAAATATAGAATCAGCTCAATAAATTTAGAAACAAAATATATTTTTAAGCAGTAGATATCATAACAAATATGTGGCCGCAAATTTGGTCCAAAATAGAGTTAAAACGAAAGAGAACAGAAATAAAGAATTATGTTATAAAACCTGAAATTTTACGAATACCTGAAAAAGTTTCAAGATTTTTAAATATAAAACCAGCTCAATAAATTCTAAAAAATATATTACTAAATATAAAATATAGTAAGACTTCTGAACCCGATTGGCACTATAGACCGAAGTCTTACACTATTGGCATACCCTCTCCGCCAATGCACCGTTATAGTGTCGAAGTACTTCTGAACCCTTAAGGCGCATTTTCATCACCGGATACACTATAAACTAAAAACGGGCACTAAGGTGTTTCAGTTTACACTTAGTCAATTTATTTTACACACTCCATGAGATTATTAGCACTATTATCAGCACCAACCATAACAAGCAGAGATTCAAAATCAAAGTACATTAAAGCAGAGACTCAATGCAACTCTCTTATTTCCACTATAATGACTAACTAAACTAAAATTTTATTTTACACTAGTCTCTAACATAAATTAATTTTAATTTACATCAAAGCAGCAACTACAAAACTCAATATCAGCCAATTTAATATGCAGCAAAAGCCAAGAAGAACTATTATAAACAAACAATATGTAGGGCGAAAACAGATTTTACCAACCTTAAATTGCTATTCACTCAAGCCGATCAAGTCCCCCTGAACCGGTTCCAATTCTCCTCTAACTTGGCCCCCTAAAGTCAAATAAACAATCAACACTTTAGATTTCCAAAACTTTGTTTCTTAATTTTAAAATTTAGCTTTAACATTTTTTTATTCACTTTTAAAAAACAATTTTAACATTTATTTTTTTGAAAAGAAAATCAGGGTCATCTCTCTTAAAATAAAAATATAAGGTTACGAGTTCTAAAATGATAAGATTTTGACTCTTAATTAACGACTCACAAATTATAGTTCATAAAATAAGGAGAAAATCAGTTCTTCACTAAATCACTTTAAAGAAAAGACAATTTCATATGGATTTCAAGACAAGGCAAATCATCTATGCAGGAACAAAAATATAAACCAACATAAAGAAGAATTCTAAAGACAGGGATCGGTTTTAAAGTCCAAGTCTGGTATTATCATTTACCCCACAAAATAATCTTTTGAAGAAAACAAGACACAATTTAGTAAGGTGAACTTCCTTATTCGCAGAATGAACCCTAGGCAAAGATTAGGCAAAGATTTAAGTAAAATTTCAAGCTAAATTCATGAGGTTCAGTTGAATAAATAAGAATCAATTACCTCTAACAGATCTTAACTCCCAATTTGCAGAATTGATGAGACTCACGGCAGATGGTCAGAATTTAAAACCCTAAAAGTTGAATTAGAGGATGAGAATTCTACAACCTTAGATAAAACAAGCTAGAGAGAAAAGAGTGAGAATGAGCTAAACTACCTTGTAAATCACACTAAAATTAAGTTGGCTTGGAAGACATGCAGAAGCAGAGCTAGATTACTTTGTTTGTTCGTTGTTTGAAAGAAAAGAACGAATGAATACTTATCAGTTTGAGAAGGAGAAAATGAGATTTATCTGATGGGCTGAGCTGCTAAAACAAAGGGGTTCTTAAACTAATTTGATTATATTAAGCCCAAAATTATATCTAACTTTACTAATCTAAATCACTACATATAGTTTTTCTAATTCACTAGAAAATTTTAGAAAATAATTAAATTAAAAGATAAATATTGTCCTAACGATTATAAAACTCAAACTACTTCAATATTCAGTGTATTCTTAATGATTTGCCCAAATAAATAAATATTTCTTGAATTTCTTTAAATAAAAATTCAGATAAAAAGTTTTTTTTTTTAGTATTAAACATAAAATTTTTATCATTTAAAAATTAATTTAAAAGCGAGTTAAACTCATTTTATGAAATCACATAGTTATTTAAAATCCTTCAAAAATTCTAGACCCACTTTCAGGATGCTACAGTTTAACCATTAAAAATTGTACACAAAAGTTTCTGATTATAAGTAGGACACATATTCTGACAAATAGATTTGATCTATTCATGAATGAGAATAATGATGTATCTATCATTTTTAATGATGAAACTACTTGTTGAAAGGAAGTATTGTGTAAAAATTGTTAGTGGGAGTATGGTTATCTTTCATAAATATAGTTTACTATTATTTATGAGAGATGATTGGAAAGGTTCCAAAAAAATGTTTACGCATTTACAACTAAGACTAAAGACATCATAGCTTAGTGAATCTAAAATGGATTGGTATATTGTATACAAAATGGTTCCAAGTTAATTAAATGTACAACATTGTTATCAGATAAAAATATAGCCATTTATAAGAACCATAGTCTTATCATCAATCCAAGCAAGTACTTAGAAAGTATCATTTAATATGAGAATTTGTTGGAAACAAAGATAGTCCCTATGAATCATAATCCACTAACTAAGCATCTATTAAAGGATAAACATGATAATCATGTGTGTCCTTATGGTATTAGATATATTAGCTCGAGTGCAAGTGTGAGTTTGTTAGAAATGTGCCCTAAATCCATATGTCTAGGATTTTACTATGCATTATTCATACACCTTTATTATTCCGTTATATTATTCGATACATTAATAACTGTATAATAAAATCCCTAATGTAAATTACAGAGTGAAGGAAATCATGAAAGGTTCATGATTATGAGATTCCTATCACATGAAAATGTAATTACATTTAAATATCCCTAGTCGTTGTATTAGTGAGAAGGGATATCACTAATGCTGGAAGACTAACACGTGTTATACTTCTTAATATGATTAAGCAGTAGTTCTCATTAACTGTAGATATAAGTGATATCTAAAGTGAACATGTGGATACTTATTAGGAATAAACATTGGATAACCCGCAATCATATTACACATGGATAAATCATCTAAATATTGGTGTACAATCTCATTGTAGTAGTGGATGCAAGTTTCCTTAGACTTGAGGTCTTCAAAGTATCCTAAGTATAAGTCATGTATTTTGAGATCATTCATCGTAAGTTTAATGGGTTAACTTATAGGGTGATTATCGGGTGCATCACAAACTACTTGAGGAAAATTGAGTGTCCAATAAAGGATTCGTCGCTCCTGATGATAGAAGAGATATCTTGAGTTTCTTGTTAGGGATCTTAGTGCATCTCCAATAGCATGTGAATTAAGAATTTCTCCATAGCCACGTCAGCAATGTGGAGATTTTTCTTAAAAATTGATCTCCAATAGTTGATTCTATTTCCAATGTGAAGCTGACGTGACATATTTTATTATTTACATTGTGAACTTTAACTGCTATTTATGGAGGGTCTAATCCACATCTAAATAAATATTATTATATTATTTTATTAAAGTAATCTTATCATCTCTCTTTTTATAAAATTCTAATAATTATAAAAATAAAAATATATATATATATTAGACGGTGACTACTGCGTCAATATTTTAAATAGGCGCCGTCTATTTCTAAACATTCAGTCACGTCATGATTCACGTTCTCTATTTTCCACACCACATCATCTCACGTCCACAATCTATTAGAGATGCTCTTACTCTGGAAATCCTCAAAGGTATATGTATTCATGAAATAAGTTTCACTATTAACACTTTAGAGTAAGCAATATTTCTGATACAAGAAAATAGATATTCAGAGTTAGAAGAATTCAATCTTTCTAATGGAGTTGATATATAGTCCGTACTCAAATCCGAATGAGATATAGTATGACTAAAGAAATGCGCTGCCCAAACACTAGCTACTAAAAGGTATTGTCTAAACTGTTGGGCAGTTCAAAATAATTAGGTTGTCTTGATGAATTTCTAGATGCCAATCTTGATTTGAATAATTAAAATTGATTAATTAGAGAATTATTAATTCAAATTATTATGCTAAACATATTCTGATATCTACTGGGTCACACACAAAAGGAATTATACTACTCGGAGTAAAATAGTCCACGAACATGATTCGACTTGATAATATATAATGTTATAGGGAATTGTAATGAAGAAATTAAAATATTAAAGTTTTAATTAGATTAAAATCAAGTGATGAGTTAAAAGATAATTTTGTGACAAATTGGATTGGATCCAATTAAAAGTAAATTAGGTCCATCACATGTGGATCTAATTTTATGGGCCAAGTTACATTAGTTTTTTCCATTATATTTGTTTATAATATATATTTATTATATATGATAATAAATATAATTTTCTATTTTATCAGATAAGATATCCTATCACTTAGATTTTTTAGATTGAAAAGTTATTGTTTTGAAATTGAAAAAAAAAAAAAAAAAGGAGAAAACACTAGTATGCTGTTATAAAAGAAAAACATCAGAGTGCAGCCTTCGAGGTTTTTTTTTTTTTTTTTTTTTTAACATTTAAGTGTTCAAGACACGTTAAAGGGACTTTTTTTTTTCATTCTCTTTCTTTTATAAATTTAATATCTCGTTTGTATTTTCTTCTTTAATAAGATTTTGGATTAAATTGCTGTTAAATAAACCCTAGTTCTAACATTGCATTATAATCACACACAAAGCAGTATATAGAGTCTAAACATCAACAAACACAAATTTAAATAACACAAAGCTTTACGTGGTTCACCAAAAATGGCTACATCCACGGGATAGGCTCAGAATTGAACCCAGTCATCCACTATCAAGATCAAAAGTAAATGTACAATGTCAATCATAGAGATTACATCATAAATCACCAAGAACCATAGAGAAAATCACACAGAAGCCTAGAGATACAAAACCCTAGCAGAGAACAAATGAGAAAGAAATACAACTGAGAGACGGGCACTGTGAATAGTGACCATAAAACACATTATATAGCTAGGTTTAAGTTCGGGTCGGGTCAACTGCAGGGTCAAGGTGCGGATCCTTCATTGCAAGAGACACGAGAGGCAAGGCATCAGCTTCTTAATGGATCAGCACATAAGCCCAACAAGGCCCAATCTGGAAAGGTGAAAGAAGCCCAAGCAGAATAGATGAAAACCTCTAACAAACTTCCCCTGTTTTCATGTATTCTCTATTTCAGATTACAATTTTAGAATTACAACAAATTTGTGGTGTACATGATTTTCCTCACTTTCTGATAGTGACTTTCTTGTAGACTCATTCGTCATAGCTATCCAGCCCCAGCTGACTAAGTCCAGTTGATGTGGAGGAAGCTCCTACAAAAGAGTAGCTTCTTGGCCATTACAGCCTTGGTACCCATGTCAGCTGGGTTCTTATCTGTAGAAATTTGTTCAACCTGCACATTACCATTCAAAATATGTAAACGAATAAAATGGTATTTAACACTAACATATTTAGTTCTATCATGATACATAGGATTTCGACTTATATTATAAGCCCCTTGACTGTCAGTATAGATAACACCTTTACATTCTAAGAATTTCAGTTCATCCAGCAAACTCTGTATCCACAAAACTTCTTTGATGCATTTTGTAAGTGCAATGTATTCACATTCTGTAGTAGATAGAGTAATGTCAAATTGTAGCCTGGATTTCTAGGATACACAACATCTGCATACAGTAACTATATAAGATGATATAGATCTCCTGAATTCAGGATCTTTGGCGAAATCAGCATCAGAGTAACCTGCAATATTAACACAATTTGAAAACTTTCCAAATTCCAGTCCAATATCCAAGGTTCCCCTTAGATATCTCATTAAACCTTTCATAGCCTTCCAATGTTTCAGAGTTGGTTTCATCATAAACCTACTAAGAATACTTATAGAGTAAGTTATATCAGGTTTAGTACAGACTATAGCATACATAAGACTTCCTATAGCTTCTGCATATGGAATAGAGGTTAGAATTTTATCATCATTATCATTCTTAACATCCATGTTATGACCAACATTAATAGGTAGTGAATTAGGGTTGGCATCCATCATATCAAAAGTTTTCAATACTTTTATCAAATACGTTTTTTGACTAACAGTAAGCAGATTTTTATCTTTTTTCCTACAAATAGTCATGCCAAGTATTTTAGATACATTTCCAAGATCTTTCATCTCAAACTCTTTACCAAGTTGAGTTTTAACAGTTTTCAGCACTTTCATCTCAGGAGACATTAACAATATATCATCTACATATAGTAATAAAAAACACAGGTGCAGGTTTATCAAACTTATAATATAGACAAGCATCAAATAAACTGCATTCAAAGCCAATATTAATCACAAAGTTATGGAACCTCTCATTCCACTGTCTGGGAGACTGTTTTAAGCCGTACAAGGACCTTTTGAGGAGACAAACAAGGTCAGGATTAGACACAAAACCTTTAGGCTGAAACATGTAGATATCACGGTCTAAGAATCCATGTAAGAATGCTATTTTAACATCCATCTACTCTAGTTCCCAATCAAAGTATGCAGACAGAGCTAACATTATTCTAATGGTTCCATAACGATTGATAGGAGAGAAAACTTCAGAATAGTCAATGCCAGGCTTTTGTGTGAAATCTTTGGCGACCAACCTGGCTTTATACCTATTTGTATCACTCTCTAAAAGACTCTCTTTCACCCTATAGACCCACTTGCAAGAGACCAACTTCTTACTGTCAGGTTAGGATACTAGTACCCAGGTTTGGTTTTTATTTAGAGACTCCATTTCCTCTTTCATAGTTACTTGCCATTTTGAGGAACTAGGATACGAAATGGCCTCTTGATAGGTTTCAGGAATGAAATTCTCGGTTATAGAAGCATTCAAGGCAATTATAACCAGATTTGCATCCAGGTACCTAGAAGGTCTTCTAATATTTTTCCTCCTAGTTCTATCCGTACTTAGCAGGTAGTTATCCAAATTAGACTCTCTATAGGTTTCTAGAGGATCCTCATCTACACAGTTCGGATCAAAAGACTTAGATTGAGACACAAGAATATTAGTTTCATACTCAAAAGAATCACTTTGATTGTCAACTGATTGAGGATTATTACTACTCGGGGAACCCACTGATGGTCTCTCGGTGATGGTTTCACTATTAGGTTCCATGTTGAAATCATCTACACTGACTGGTACAGGTTCAAACCTAGTTTCAGTGTTCTCATATCCTAGAAAACCAGGAAGCTCATCTTCTTTAAAGACTACATTCCTACTAATAATGAACTTTTAAGTATTTCCTTCCTTATAGACCAGTCTGAACCCCTTAGTTCCATCAGGATAGCCCATAAAAAGGGAAACACAGAATCTTGGTTCTAGTTTTCCTAGGTTTTGGTGTGCATAAGCCTTATAACCAAAAATTCTAAAGTGTGACAGGTTGGGAGAATTCCAAAGCTCATACGGGGTTTTCAGACCTAAAGCAGAGGTGGGAGACCTATTTCTAAGGTAATTGGCAGTACTAATAGCCTCTCTCCAAAATTTCTTAGGTAGTCTAGCTTCATACAACATGGATCTGACCTTATCTAGAAGGGTTCTGTTCAGTCTCTCTGCTATGCCATTCTGTTGTGGAGTATAGGTGACAGTCCTATGTCTACTAATGCCATTTTCAGAATAGTATTTATTAAACTAGTCATTACAAAATTCCAGACCATTGTCTATTCTTAAAACTTTTATTTTGCAATCCTTTTGATTTTCAATCAGAGTTTTCCAAGATTTAAAGGTATCAAAAACTTGAGATTTTCTTCTAAGTAAAAACAGCCAACTGTATTTAGAAAAATCATCAGTAAAAGTTACAAGATACAATTTCTCACTGAAAGTTGGATTTTGAGATGGGCCCCATAAATCAGAATGAATCAAGTTTAAAACCTGATTTGTTTTGAAATCTGAATTTTCAAAAGGTTGTTTTATTTGTTTCCCCATTACACAACTTCCACAGAATTGCATATCAAGATCAACATCAGAATCTATAATACCTCTCCTCGTAAGCTCTCTCATCCCATTAAACCCTAAATGACCTAATCTACTATGTCAGGTCATGGCTTTAACAACATTGTTTCTGGTGGTAGTGCTAGCTAGGGCCTCTATGGTTTTACCTTTCAACATATAAAGGTTCTCTACCCTTTTCCCTTTCATAACAATCCTACCATTAGGTCTGACAATCTCAAAAAAATCATTTTTAAACAAACAATGCAAATTAGATTCCCCTAAAGCACTCACTAAAAGAAGGTTTCTCCTAAGACCAAGGACAAATCTCACATTCTTAAGTCTAGTGACATTACCATCAAACTATTGGAGTTTGACAGTCCCTATACCCTCTATCCTACACTTGTGATGGCTACCCATGAAAACAAAACCCTCACTTTGGTTTTTAAGGTTACTAAGCCAGGTTTTATGGGGGACATGTGAGTACAACCAGAATCAATCACCCAAACATCACAATCAACATTGGCAGAATATAGATAATCAGACAAATTAACAACAGCAGTTAGGCCCTCACAGTTAAGAACATCAAGTTTAGCAGAAGATGTTTTATTCTTAAGTTTTCCATTAGCCACATCCTTTTTCTTCTGAAAATAGTCATTTATTAAGTGATTGATGTTCTTACAATGATAACATTTTCTTTCATTACCAATCTTGTTCTTACCATTATTACCATTTTTGTTATTTCCATTATTACCAGAATTATTGCCCTGAGTAGATCCTTTATTCTGATTCCGGTTATTAGGGTAATTATTCTTCTTAACTTTCCCTTTTACCTGATTATTGTTATGAGAAGTGGAGGTCTTACTCAAGAATAGACCTTCACTCTCGTTCTTAGTGATTTCTTCCCCTATAGATCTGAATTTAAGTGCATTCATTATCAATTTAGTAGTAAGTAGGGGTTGGCATGGTCCGGTCCGGGTTTGGCCGGACCCGGACCGGACCGAGTAAATTGTTGGACCGATCGGTTCGGTCCCAACCGGTTCCGGTCAAGTCTAACCAGGTTGAATTTTTACGGTCTTTTTAATTTTTTAAAAAATATTAATAAATAATTTTTAAAAAATTATATATAAATTACATCTAATATAATAAATTTAATACCACCATTTTGATGTCAATTTATAATATTATAATTATTCTCCTAGAATATTTTTATTCCTAATAAATTCAAACTAATATAATTAAATTAATTAAATATTATTATAAATATTAAAATTTTGCTATCCAATTAAATTCCATCAAGTATATAAATTTAATTTTATTTTAAATATTTTAATTTGTATTATTAATATGAATTAACTTATTTAATAAATATATTTTTTTATTATTATTAATCGGTCCAGTCCGATCCGGTCCCTAAAGGGGGACCGGACCGGACCGACAAAAATAATCGGTCCCAATATTTTGGACCGGACCGGGACCGTTTGGACTGTGGACCCGACAATTTTCGGTCCGGTCCGAGTCGGTCCGGGTTTTATGCCCATCCCTAGTAGTAAGGGACTCCTATTAAATGAAACAAATTCTTTAACCACTGAATGAGTCTCAGGTAAAGAGTGCAAGAGAATCATTGCAAGATACTCATCACTCAATCTATGATCCTCAATAGCCCTACTGTAGGATCCTGAACAAGCCTCTTAAAGGTAGCCAAATTCTCAGTTATAGACTTATCTGTTTTAAATCTAAATCCAAACAATTTATGCAAACTTAGAAGTCTATTAGATACATCTTTTACCAAATAAAGATTCTCTAAACCCCTCTATAAGTCAGATGCATTATTATATTCAGATACAGCAGTAAGGAAATCATCACTAAGGTGTAAAAGAATGGTGTGATAGACCCTCTTTTTAACCTTACCATTTTCTAACAAAGTTATGCTAGTAGGCCAATCATCCTCAACAGTAGCATCAAGACTATTGTAAACTAATACAGATAACATTTTCTTTTTTCCAAATTACAAAGTCTTGTGAACCATCAAAAAATTCAATGTTCATAACATTGTAAGAAACAGGTTTTGAAGACATTTTTCAATAAAATTTTGAAAAACAAAAGAAGGTTTGGTTCACAGTTTGAAACAGTTTAAAAACAGACAAATGTCAATTTAGGTAATGATGTTGTGGACCTCTTAGCTCAACTAGTTTGTTTCAAATTTTAGTGAAGGCACACTCATACTCAGAAATGAGAGCATGTTAGAAGACACAGAGACAAACAATCAAACAAAATACAAAAATACAAAAAACAGTATCAATAGAGCAATATATCAACAGAAATATTCACAGTAAATCAATCAGCAAGACAAACAATCAAAGAATCCTTTTCTATGGGCGTTAATAAGATCAAAAGACCTTATACCCTTAGGCTTACATAAGAACAAGCTTGTACCCTTTGTCAGCCAAACAAACAAGCCAGTTTTTACAGACCAACGTAACTGTTCTAGGACATTAACAAAAACTAGTTCTTGTATCCACTCAGCCGTACACAATTCAACAATCACAGAGTAAAAAAACAGATTTAAGAAAGAGTTTTAGGGTTTGAGAAGATGTCACTCTTGAAGAACCCCGCAAAAGATTCACCCCTTTCGACTCTCTCTTTTGCTCCTGGACTGCTACAGGTACCTATTTCTTCACAGACTGTTAGTTTCCAGAATTGATAGAAACCCTAATAATACTACAGAGACTAATCTGACATACAATTTTAAAATCGACTTAGAGTTTCCAAAAATGGGCCGAATCTCAGAAGTTTTTAGATAAAAACCTTTAGACTCGAACAGACTATGAAACAGCTCTGATACCACATGTTATATAAACCCTAGTTTTAACATTGCATCATAATCACACACAAAGCAATATATAGAGTCTAAACATCAACAAACACAAAGATAAAGAACACAAAGCTTTACGTGGTTCACCAGAAATGGCTACATCTACGAGATAGGCTCAGAACTGAGCCCGGTCATCCACTATCAAGATCAGAAGTATATGTACATTGTCAATCACAGAGATTACACAATAAACCACCAAGAACCATAGAGAAGATCACACAGAAGCCTAGAGATACAAAACCCTAGCAGAGAACAAATGAGAAAGAAATACAACTGAGAGACGACCACTATGAAAAATGACCATAAAACACAATATATAACTAGGTTTAAGTTTGGGTCGGGTCAACTGCAGGGTCAAGGCGCGGATCCTTCAATGCAAGAGACACGAGAGATAAGGCATCAACTTCTTAATGGATCAGCAGATAAGCCCAACAAGCCCAGTCTAGAAAGGTGAAAGAAGCCCAAGCAGAATAGATGAAAACATCTAACAATTGCAGGCACGAGTTATCTAATTTCTGAGTTATCGGTTCTGTGTGGATAGTGTTAGAGACGCACTTCGGTAAGATTGTGTTGAGGTTACAGATTTCACGGATTGTATTATGGGAGCCATTAACATAGTAAATTTTCACATCTTACATTTTATTTATCAATTTTATTGTATTCAAAATCACAAAAATAATTGATCATCTCTGAATTGGAATTTCATTAATTTTAAAATTTTAAACTCTGGTACATTGAAATAATATGATATTTTTTAGTTAGAAATTCCTAATGGCAATTTACATAACATACCAAATGACCATATCAAGTGCCATATTGGCATAAAAAAATTAACTAAAACAAAATTACGATAATAAAAAGTTAACTGAGACTACAATTATAATAAAAAAAGAAGATAAAGTTATATAAATACATGGATCATGTATTACTTAACCCAATTTTAATAAGCTATAATTACTTGTCTTTTTCTCTCCGTGAACAGTAAACCCACGCAAATCCCTAACTGTTCATCGTGTTGATCCCCCAGCTCTTCTAGGTTTCTTGCTAGTCTGCAGTGTTTTATATTGTCATTCCTATCTTTCTAATTTCTTCTATTACTCTTGGTACCTAGATGGAGGAAGAAGAACTCTCTCGGATTTGTCAGCAACTTGTTATTTCTGACAAAAATGAGGATATCAGAGTACTAAAGGTCAGTTGTGAGGCCCAGCGACGAGGAATAGCAGCAGTTGGTTACAGTCTGGTTGTGAGGTTTGTTGCTAATAAGGAGTTAAGTAGAGAAGCTGTACGAAATGCTATACCCAGAATCTGGCGAACTCTGAAGGAAGTTGACATTGAACTAGTAGGTTTTAACACTTTTATCTTTCATTTCAAGTGTTTAATGGATAGAAAGCAAGTTTTAGAAGGTGGGCCATGGAACCTAGATCGAAATTTGTTGATTATCAGAGAGTTAAAAGGTTTAGGGCACATTAATGATCTCTATTTCCGCTCTACCCCTTTTTGGGTTCAACTGCATAACATCCCTCTGGCATGTATGAATAGAGAAATTGGTCGTCAAATTGGCGAGATGATTTGGTCAGTGCTAGAGGTGGAAACTAATAATAAGGGTAACTGTTGGGGCAAATTTCTTCGAGTACGTATCGACATAGATGTTAGCAAATCTTTGCAAAGAGCCTTAAAGGTTTTGCTGGGAGAACCGGAGGAAGAATGTTTGGTTATTATTAGGTACGAGAGACTGCCCAAATTTTGCTATTTCTATGGATTGATTGGACACATTGCAAAAGAATGTCCGGATAATATAGATCAGATTATGGATGAGAGCCAGATGAAATTCCAACCGTGGCTTAGAGCTGCTCCTCTTAGATCATCAGTGCTGAAGATTGATTCTCGAAAGTTAACTACTGGGACACTTATTGATAATGTTGGTTTAAACAAAGCTTCTTCCGGAACTGGTTCTCATCTCAGAGATAAAGATTTATTTGATGAGGGTTATATGGATGGTTTCGGGATGGATGGAGGAAGTATGAAAGGAAAGGATAAGATGTTGCAGGTAGTTGCAAGGCAGGATAATATTACAGAAGATGATCAGACTAGTAATTCAAACAATCTGGCTCTTCTAGACAAAATGGTGACAACAGATGATGATTTGGGGTCAACTTTGCAGAAGAAGAGGAAATGGAAGAAGATTGCAAGAAAGGGGACACAATCTGAGGAGAAATCTCCTGAATATCAAGGCAAATCTAGAGAAAATCTTAGTAAGAATGATGTTGGTGATAAAAAGTTTAAAGCTATAACCCCACTTGTTGCAGCGGCGGAGGCTGGAGACTAGCCCCCGCCGAGAATTATGAATCTATTATGCTGGAATGTTCGGGGATTGGGGAGCCCCCAAACATTCAGAAATATTAGGCATGTTTGCCGTAAGTACTCCCCTGATATATTGTTTTTGAGTGAAACAAGGTTAACTGAAGAAAGAGCTATAGAGGTGGCTACAAAATTGGGTTTTAAGGGTTGTTATGTGGTGGGTCGAGTTAATCTTGGTGGAGGTCTAATGTTATTATGGAAGGAAGGAATCCAAGTGGATGTATTGTCATCGTCGATGGGCCATATTGACTCTTATGTAATGCAATTTCCTGGCTTTAGCTGGAGATTTACAGGTTTTTATGGTAATCCAGAAGCCCATCTTAGGAAATTTTCTTGGGATTTGCTTCGTCGCCTGAATGATGTTTCTACTGCTCCTTGGATTATTGGAGGGGATTTTAATGAAATTACATCGTCTGATGAAAGCAGAGGAGGTAAAGAAGCCAACTCCAGGGGTATGTATATCTTCAGGGAGGCAATAGATGATTGCAGATTGTTGGACTTGGGTTTTACAGGAGATTTGATGACTTGGTCCAACAGATAGAAAGGGAAGCAGTATATCGCTAAACGACTAGACAGATTCCTCTGTAATCTTGAATGAAGAGTTTTCTTTCCAAATACTGCAGTTCATCATTTGGAACATTGGAGTTCAGATCATTGTCCTATCTTGCTTAAGAATATTACTATGAGCACTATCAATTATATGGAAAAACAAAAGAGAGTAAGTCGTTTTCATTTTGAAGAGGCATGGAGTAATGAGGATGAATGTAGGAAAATTGTTACTCAGTCCTGGAATTCATGTTAGGTTTCTGATGTTGGTTCTAAAGTTGCTTTATGTATAAAGAAGGTTAAAAACCATCTTGCATGTCAAACCAGGAGAAATACCTTGGAATGCCTATAGGTTTTGGTCGATGCAGAAAGAAAAGATTTGATTTTCTCTTGGACAGAATGTGGTCTAAGCTACAAGGTTGGAAAAGAGGAGCTGAAAAATCTGGAGTTCATTGGATGAATTGGTTGAAGCTTTGTAGAAGAAAGGAAAATAGTGGTATGGGATTTCGATATATGGAAGCTTTTAATCAGGCGATGCTGGCCAAACAATGCTGGAGGTTACTGAACAATCCTGAAGCGTTGATATCGCGGGTGTTACAATCAAGGCAAAGAAGATTCAGAAGTTATTATAATAGCCTTGTGGCTGCTATGGAGGAGAAGAAATCAAATCTTGCATGACCAACCTCCGGATCCAATTTCTGGTTTGTGGTCGTATGTGTTTAGATTGAAACAAGAGTTTTTTTCAGTCAAGCTTAATCCATCACTGCCTCTATCTAGATCTAATGAAACATTCCTTTATGGATTCCTCCTCCTCCCAAATTTGTTAAGCTGAATGTGGATGCTGCTTTTATTTCAGTAAACAATATGGCTGCTGCTGGAATGATTTGCAGGGATCATTTAGGACACATTGTGTTTGCTGCAATTTTTAAGATTGGTTTTTGCTTTGATTCTCTTATGGCAGAAGGTTTGACTCTGCTCAAAGGACTAGTGTTGAGTTCTAATTTGGGCAGAAAATGCTTTGTAGAATCTGATTCTCTGCAGTTGGTTAACTTATGTAATAGGAGATCTTTTACTGCTACAAACATGGATAATATCATATCTAACATTTTGGTTTTTTGGGAGATGGATTTCTTGGTTTCTATCAATCATGTTCCGAGACGTGCAAACTTGGCTTCTCACAAATTAGCCAAGAAAGCGTTACATTGTTCGGGGAATAGCTTTTATTGGACATTCTTAATTCTTACTTGACTTTCAGACATAATAAATGGAGATTGTGTTCATTGGTGATGATGTATTCATTAAGGATGTTTGGTGTATATATGACTTTCGATGTGAAATGAAATTCATATTTTATAAAAAAAAAAAATATATTAAGCTATAATTAATTAAAAAATTAAAAATATAATTTCAAATTAAACCGAATCCAAATGAAACAATCCAAAGCCATAATATAAATACTTAATTGGTAAGAAACCACTATATGATTGATTAAGATGTTCGTATGAAAAGGGCAGGGATGGAAAGAAGAAAAGAAAATGAAAAGTAGTTGCAAAGTTAAAGGTATGTACATGAATAGAAGCAAGTGGTTTTATCTCTCTATCTCTACATCTACTTCTACTTTGAGTAAAGAGTTTCTCAACGCCTCTGCAACTGGATGGAACGACATCATCATCAAGTACGCCTGCACCACCGACTAACATCAGGGCTAATCTCGTCATTTTCATCCAAACTATTTGAAAGCCGAAAACGACTGGCCCTATTTCTTTTTCTTATTGTGTACTACGTACACACATAATTGAAGCTCATATGTAGAAGAATAGGATCTATCACTACCACATTTTTTTTTTCTTTTAAAAAAATTATCTGTACGGGACCGTACACTTTGTCTATATATTTTTTGTGTTGAATGCGTTTCACGCCCACAATTTTTTCCTTTTAACAAATTATTGCTTCGATAGCCCGTCACGATGTGATCCGTGTGCTCATACAAATCGATTTCTATTGTCCCCATAAGATGCTTCATGTACACATTCGAACTGCATGACATTTTTTAAAAATAAATTAAAATAGCTGGTCAATAAAAAATTAAAATAAAAATAATATTAAAATAATTTAAATTCAAATGTACCCATAAATATTCTTAATTCAATAATAATATTTTTAAAAATATTAATAAAATATAAAAATTAATTTTAAAATAAAAAATTGCCTCTGTTCGTAACTTTACCTCCACTATTTTAAGTGTAATTCGTGATTATTTAATTAAAAAAATTTAATAATAAATTATAGTAGTAGATTTCTGTTTAAATAAAACTGCATGGTCACTGTCGCTATCTTTTAACTAATAAATTATCTAATCCAAATTAAAAATGGATCTGTATTCATTTACTCTTTTCTATTGGTGGAACAGTAATTATGATTAATGTACAAGTACACGTCAGGGCAAAATAGGAAAGGAAAAAAAATTAGAGGAGGACATGTTTGTATGCGTGGTGTATAATTATTTTTGAGGTGGGATAAAAAATATTTTTTAAATAATTTTTGTTGTCTGCAATTCTATTCATTAAATTGATTTTTTAATCAATTAATTATATTTAAAAATATAATATAAGATAATTTATTAATTTAATATTTTTTATTATAAATTGATATAATAAAATTTTAAAATAGTTAAAAAATATTATAAAATTTAATTTTAAAAAAAAACTATATGAGTTTCTTTATTTTTATTATATAATTATTAAAACGAAAAATATTAAAATTTTAAAAATAAAATTAAAATTTTTACTAATAATAAATCTAATAAGAAAAAAAAAGATTAATTGAGGTAATTATTAATTTTATTGAATTTTTTTTCATTTTTCTCTTCATCGTCAAACTCTTAAAACTGGTATTAAAATTAAAAAAAATTAAAAAATTAAAAAGCTGTTTGTTTCTTCTTTTTTTTTTTTTAAATAAAATATAAAATTAATTTTAAAATTTATAAATGTAAGTTAAAAAAATTATTAAAATAATAAAAAATATGATTTAATCGTAATAATAATAATGTAGGTGTGACAGGACAAAGCAAGAAAAGTGGAAAACCACTAGAATAATCGTTGTCTCGCTCGTCATCGATCATTTTGGTTTCTGTGCTCTCTCCCTCCTTCTCTGTCCGCCCCGTTCCGTTCCACAACCACAACCACAACGCCGTTTATCATCCGCCATCATCTCCACCACTTTACAATTTTCTTTTTTTAATCAGAAACTAACAAAAGTCCAAGCTGATTCATTCATCTAGTCGACTCGGGAGAGATCTGATTTGTGATCCGTGTCTCCATGATTCGTGATTCAGGATTCATGTCCGTCTGATCCGTCGAACAGTTCACTTAATCATTTCGTTTTCAGTGCATTCATAGCCTTCCTCACTGATCCCGAGACGATAAAGCCACACATGTGAGTGTTCTCTCTATCTTTCTTCTTTCCTTTTTATTTTGATTTCGATTCTTGATTTAGCGATATTTAATTTTAGGTTTTATTGGTTAAATGTGTATGTGTGTGTGTTTTCTTTTTTTAATGTTTTTGTCTTGTGTGTGGGGGGTTTTCGATTTTTGCAGTTTTGGCTCATCTTTGATTCGTACACTGGTGGGATCAGACGGGGTTTGTCATCTTTTGCTTCGATTGGCATTTATTGAAGTTTGGTGGTTTGTTGAAGGGTTAGTGTGGTTGTGTTTTCAGCTAGGAAAGCTGATGCTTTTGTTGATTTGTTGTGGTAGTCTTTGAGGGGTTGGGTTTTGTTTTATTTGAGTTTGGATTGGATCTATTAGGTTTTTCTCTAATTGGTTTTTGAGTTTATGATTTTGTGAAGTTGATGTTTGGGGAGAAGAATGAGTAGGTTGTGTTCTACTAAGGGCGTTGATGTTTTTTCTCTGCCGTGTTTAGTTTGGCTTCGGGTTGAAGAGCAAGTGAGATAGTGCTTGAAGTTGTTTAGTGTTTTCAGTTGGTTTTTAGAGTTTGAGGTGGATTATTTACAGGATTCTCCAATGTTGACATTGGAGAATTATTTATGAGTTCTGGGCAGAGCCCGTTGCTATCTTCAGTAGATTCTTCTTCGGTGTCTTTGCCTCCTTCTCAGTCTCTGAAAGTTGATTCTTTTGGTTTTTTCGGCTCTGACACTCTGCTAGCTTCTCCTCTTTCTGAAGAGGCTTCTCCTGATGTTGATTTGAAGTTCGTCCAGGAGCAGGCTAGCAAGGGAGAAGCTGCCCCGGCTGGAGATAGTGTTCTGCACTTGATATCTTCTGTGACCACCCATTCTTCTACCGAGAAGGCAGAACGAATTTATTCTACTGAGTTTGGTTCGAATAGTCAGTCCTCCCTGTCATGCCCTGTTAAGCATAGAAGACGTGTAGTCTCCTGGACTGCTGCAATGGAACCGGGGAACAGTAATAGTACTTCCTCAACCTTTGAAATGGCTAGAACCTCCGGTCTGGCACAAGAAAAGTTGGGTAAGTCACAGAGGGTTCGTCATAAAAGCACTCAGTTTGATGAGGACTTGTTACATGATGATAATTCCAGGGTAATTTACATTAATGATCCGAGGAGAACAAATGATAAGTATGAGTTCACTGGCAATGAAATCCGAACAAGCAAGTACACTCTGATCACTTTCTTACCAAAGAATCTTTTCATCCAGTTCCATCGGGTTGCATATTTGTATTTCCTTGCTATTGCAGCACTCAACCAGCTTCCTCCCCTTGCAGTATTTGGGAGAACGGTGTCTCTTTTTCCCCTCCTGTTTGTGCTTTGCGTCACAGCCATTAAAGATGGCTATGAGGATTGGCGAAGACACAGATCAGACCGCAAAGAGAACAACCGGGAGGCGCTTGTCCTTGAATGTGGTCAATTCAAACCAAAAAAATGGAAGAAGATACGAGCAGGTGAGGTTGTCAAGATATGTTGTGATGAGTCCATTCCGTGTGATATGGTCCTGTTGGGTACTAGTGATCCGAGTAGCCTTGCTTACATTCAGACTATGAATTTGGATGGTGAGTCCAATCTGAAGACTAGGTATGCTCGGCAAGAAATAGCTTCCACTGAGTTTGAAGATCCTAACCTTACAGGGCTGATCAGGTGTGAGCATCCTAACAGAAATATTTATGAGTTCACAGCCAATATGGAGTTCTATGGCCAAAGATTTCCTCTCAGCCAATCAAACATTGTGCTGCGTGGTTGTCTGCTGAAGAACACTGATTGGATAGTTGGTGTTGTTGTGTATGCTGGTCAGGAAACTAAAGCAATGTTGAATAGTGCAACATCACCTTCCAAGAGGAGTAAACTGGAAAGTTACATGAATAGGGAAACCCTGTCATTGTCTGTCTTTCTTTTTGTCATGTGTTTGGTTGTGGCCATTGGCATGGGGGTATGGCTTGTGCAGCACAAGGACCAGCTTGATTCATTGCCTTACTACAGAAAGATTTACCTAAATAGAGGGAAGGATTATGGCAAAAAATACAGATATTATGGGATTCCTATGGAGATATTCTTCTCCTTTTTGAGCTCAGTCATTGTTTTTCAGATAATGATACCAATATCTCTTTACATAACCATGGAATTGGTTCGGTTGGGACAGTCCTATTTCATGATTGAAGACAGGCATATGTATGACAGCAGTTCGGGATCGAGGTTTCAGTGCAGATCTTTAAATATCAATGAAGATTTGGGCCAAATACGTTATGTATTTTCGGATAAAACAGGCACACTTACAGAGAATAAGATGGAATTTCGAAAAGCGAGTCTCTTTGGAAGAAATTATGGGAGTTCCTTGTCACCTATGGATGGGATGCAAGACAACATTGCTGGTAAGACAAAGCACTCATGTTGTCATTTGACCAACTTTTTTTCCCCCTAAATGTGTGAAGTTATTTTGTTATCCAGCATTTTGTATATTTGAATGCCACGGGGCTAATAAATATATAGAATCTATTATCATTAATAACCAGAAGATATGTTAACTTTATGCTTATTACTTACATTGCAATAACTTAAGTTACTTAAATGAGTTCAAAGATGTTGCAAATACTTCTTATTGGACCCATTGATTTGTTATGTGAAATTTCTGGGCCATCAACTTAGTTTGCAGATTGGATCTTTTATGCTGATCCAAACTATTGAAGAAAAATGGTAGTATAAATTAGAGTTACAGGATCAAGTTGAAAGACTTCTGCTTTATATTTTAGACTCAACTATAGGGAGGCTTACTTTGCTTTTTGTTATATTTTAAAGGCCAGGGCTAGCCACTCGTGTTACTTAAACTGAATGCATACTAGAGTGCTGGTTTTTTCAAGTGCTCACAACTTGATTTGCTGTCAGTCTCGGCAGTCCTGGTTTTATGTCGTGGTCTCATGTCCTAACTTGAGCTGAATGCCTTCTCCCATGTCAGTATTGAGTGTCCTGTGTTACTTATTGCTCATTTATGAATTTGAGACCTCTTTGAAAAGTTAGAAGAATATGCTTTAAGACTTCGTGTTAGAATTGCTTGCAGGGTCATTTTTTTCCTACTTGAGAAATGAAAGATACCTGAATTTTTTGTTAAACAAATCAGTTCTTACACACAGAATTATAGCTTGTTAGGAGGCAGTTTGTGTCCTGTGTCATGCAAAGGTAGATAACCATACATCTAATTGATATAAGCCTACTTTTTGAACTTCCTGTGTGAGTATCAATATATCATAGTTGTGTTGAGCTTGGCAATTGTAATAACAGTTATTTTTAACTTTCCTAATGCTTTTTGTTATTGAATGCTCTCTTAATGCATTAAAAGAAGCTAAATTATACAAGTTTGATTGCTGCAACCATTCAGCGAAAAGAAGAAACTTCAGTTTAACATGTTGTAATTCTCATGAATGAACCCTTGCTGCAACTGCTGTAGGTAGAAGGAGATGGAAACTTAATTCTGAAATTCCTGTTGATTCTGATCTCAAGGGATTATTAAGCAAAGATTTGGTTGGAGATGAAAGGAATGCTGCACATGAGTTCTTCCTTACTTTGGCTGCTTGTAACACTGTGATCCCGATTCTTACTTCTAATGCATCTACCAGTGGTAGTCGAAGCGGATCACTTGAAAATGTGGAAGCCATTACTTATCAGGGCGAGTCACCAGATGAGCAAGCACTAGTTTCTGCAGCCTCTGCATATGGATATACTCTCTTTGAGCGTACATCTGGACATATTGCGATTGATGTCAACGGTGAAAGGCTCAGGTAAAAGTCCTAACGATTTTAACTGTTCACTGCTTGGCTTTTACGTTCTTTAACTGTCAATGCAGGAGCTACTTTTCTTGGTTCTTGGTAGTGTATTAAACCTATGTTGGTTATACCTTTTATTTTGTATTGTTAATGTTATGTTTATCAGATATAATATTATGAGCTGTCAGAACTGGAGGCTCATGTGCTAGTTTTTTTCCCTATTTGGTGTAGGTTGGATGTATTGGGATTACATGAATTTGATAGTGTGCGAAAAAGGATGTCTGTTGTTATCAGATTTCCCAACAATGTTGTAAAGGTGTTGGTGAAGGGTGCTGATACTTCAATGTTCAATATTTTGTCCAAAGATTCTGAGAGGAACAATTTTTTAAGGAATGTAACACAGAACCATCTTAATGAATATTCAGCTGAGGGCTTACGGACTCTTGTTGTTGCTTCACGGGATCTTACGGATGCCGAACTTGAGCAGTGGCAATCCAAGTACGAAGATGCAAGCACCTCATTATCTGACAGAGCTTCAAAATTGCGTCACACTGCAGCTCTCATTGAGTGCAACTTAAATCTACTTGGAGCTACTGCAATTGAGGACAAATTACAAGATGGTGTTCCCGAAGCCATTGAGGCCCTCCGTCAAGCTGGAATTAAGGTCTGGGTTCTGACTGGCGATAAACAAGAGACAGCAATTTCAATTGGTCTCTCCTGCAAGCTTTTGACTTCAGATATGCAGCAAATAATTATAAATGGCAGTTCAGAGGAGGATTGCAAAAATCTTTTGGCTGATGCAAAGGCAAAATATGGTGTGAAACCGTCAATGGCCAACAAAAAGAATTTGAAAAGTGCACAGGATTTTGAGAGTAACTATGTTGAGATACCTAATGGAACAAAGCGCTCTAATGCACCGCAACACCTTGCTGGGAAGGAAGGGGTAGAGAATGCTCCAACTGCACTCATAATTGATGGGAATAGTTTGGTATACATTCTGGAGAAGGATTTGGAGTCTGATGTATGTATCCTCTTTTCTCGATTTTCTATTGATCTGCTCTGGAATATTCTTATCACTTATTTCTCAAGTAATTTCTTCTGTTGAAATTGTTATTTGCCCTTCGATGAACATAAGATGTGGTTGCTTTTGCTTTAATATTTTATAAAGCCGAATATAAGCTCGTGCTTGCTTTTTTACTTTCATTGTCTTCTGTATTCAACAGCTTTTTGACCTTGCCACTTCCTGTCATGTTGTGTTATGCTGCCGGGTTGCACCATTGCAGAAAGCTGGAATAGTTGATCTAATCAAGAGCCGCACTGATGATATGACACTGGCTATAGGTGATGGTAAGTGCTTTTCTGATAATTGATTGCTGGTGGTGGCAGATGATTTGTTGGTTGGTTTGTTTGGTAAATTCTCTGTCAATTGCCGAATCATGTATGAACTATTTTATTTACTGCTGAATTTTTGTGTTACTTTTTCGGTAATTTTATGCTTGAACACATTTTTATTTGGCAAGCTCTTGTTCTTTCTTTTCTCTGACTGATGAAATTATGGTAGGGGCCAACGATGTTTCAATGATCCAAATGGCGGATGTCGGTGTTGGAATATGTGGTCAGGAAGGGCGTCAAGCAGTGATGGCTTCAGATTTTGCTATGGGACAGTTTCGGTTTTTGAAAAGATTACTTCTGGTGCATGGTCACTGGAATTACCAGCGTGTTGGCTATTTAGTTCTGTACAACTTCTACCGCAATGCTGTTTTCGTGTTGATGCTATTCTGGTATGCAGGTTTTCTTTACTTGCGAGACATTCATGTTTTCCGCAATGCTTCAACTTTACTGTTTAATCTCTTTTAAAGAAGTCTGATATTCCTGTAGTGGAACTTCTTTATCCTATGGATTTGTTTTACATCCAAGGGCACCATGTTTATCTTTAAAACCGTTACAGATTTTAGAAAGTTCCTAGTATCCCCTCACTTCTGTGAAAAAATGATGTAAACACATGTAAAGCAAATAGTGATTGAATACCTAGATAAAGTAGTTTTGCATCCTGTTTATTATTATTGCTATAGGGCATTTAGAGGTTATTGAAATTAGATTTGTTCAGCATCTAATCCGGCTTTCTATATCATAAGCCACATATTAAATATATTATATATGTAGGAATTAATGTATATGACTTAATTTCTAGAAATAAGTACTGTCATTGTTTCAGATACCAAGCAGCAGTACATTTATTTTGGATTTTCTAGTTAACATTCGTTTCTTTATGTGGTAGGTTCATATTATACACAGGTTATTCAACAACTTCTGCCCTGACGGATTGGAGTAGTATGTTCTACTCTATTATATATACTTCAGTCCCCACTATTTTCGTCGGTGTTCTGGACAAGGACTTAAGCCACAGAACGTTAATGCAGTATCCAAAACTCTATTGTGCGGGCCATAGACATGAGGCATACAATATTCGCCTCTTCTGGTTAACAATGGGTGATACATTATGGCAGAGTCTTGTTCTCTTCTTTGTACCTTATTTTATTTATAAGGACAGCACAATTGATATATGGAGCATGGGCAGTTTGTGGACGATATCTGTGGTTATACTTGTTAATATACACTTGGCAATGGACATTCACCGGTGGTTGTTTATCACTCATGCAGCGGTATGGGGATCAATAATTATCACATACACTTGCATGATTGTATTGGATTCTATACCCATTTTTCCCAACTACTGGTTAGTTCCTTCTCTATTTTGATGTCAAATAGGCTGCATTTTATTCTGTAACTATTCCGTTCATAATAATATTCTTTCTCTTTGTTCACAGGACAATCTACCGGCTGGCAAAGTCACCTTCATATTGGCTCACCATCGTGCTTATAATGATAATTGCTTTGCTCCCTCGGTTCTTGTTCAAAGTTGTACATCAATTCTTATGGCCTTCAGATATTCAGATAGCCAGAGAAGCTGAGAGACTGAAAAAACGACCTGACTATCTGAGGTCGAGACCAGATCAAGGTTCCAGCTAGCACATGTGCTTTACCTTCTGTTACTAATTCAGAATCCATCTTTGCTCGACTTTCCATGAGTTCATCTTCATCCATGGCATGGTTTTCCTACAGTGACTCCCAATGTAAAGTTATAAGGTGTCCGCTCGATCCTACACTTTCCAAATTGGCCATTTGAATTTATATTTGATGTTCCCATTTACTGACACTGCAAAAACACGCTGGTTCCTCAGGTTTTATAAAAGCTAACTTGTACGATATATTTCATGAACCCACAGTTCATGATAGAACATGTATAGAGAAAAGGCCAGATGGATGATTCAAGCCGGGAAGGCAAAACGGGTGGAAGAAGCGACGGTAGGTAGGTAGGCCGAACATCTTGAGAACATTATTTGGTTCCTTTAAATGTTTGTGAAGTTATCACCGGAACAGGTGACTGACTGGGTTTGATGTTTGATCTGCCGCAAGCATGAACATAATTTAGTGAAAGGGAAAACCATATAAGATTCAAAAGGGAAGCATTTACTTGTACCAGTAGTTAGTATATATAATAGTTGTGTAAAGATAAGTTTTTGATATGATTTTCACACAAAAGTAAGAGAAAACAACCAGTGTTGCGACATCAATACTAATTAATCAAATCTTTACATTGTTTTCCCTCCATGTTCAATCCAAACTTGTATTATCTCTGCTGGGTTTATTTTGTATCTAAATGGACTCGATCCATAGAATTTTTAATTTTTTTTAATAATTTAAGAAAATATATAAAGTACTGAAGAACACCTGGGTTCTGGATTCATTGGAAGTACTGTAATAAATAAACATATATTATTTAACTAAAATTTAATAAAGAGTACTAGATCGCAAAACAAGGACTTTTTGGAGATGGAAACCGATGAACTAACTGTGTTTTGTCGGTTTGTGTAGCCAAAGATACCCCTGTTGTGTATTTCTATTTTCGAACCAGAAAAGGCGGATCTGAGCGTGTGGGTGAGGGTAATTTGGTCTTTTGATGAAGAGCCAGTTGTGTGTGATTGGATAAGCAGCAAAGGGAGGAATCTAAACATGGAAAAATAATGGTAAGTGAAGAGTTCAAGGTGATGACGGAAGCATACTAACGTCACCATCTGTACGTCATCTCATCACTCTCACGCGCGTTTGTCATTCACTGCCCACTTATAATAAGCTCAAAATTAATATTTTCAACCCAACAAAAACTAATAGTATCTTTAAATCAATTATATTACTAGTACCTCTCTTTTACTAGTGGCTACGCTTCCTTCATGTATACATGACCACCTGTTAAGTCCTCGACCATCTCAGACTCACACCCATCCCTTATTGGTATACCGTGTCACTCTATTTTGATTCTTACCCATACTCTATACTCGGGTCAAATTATAATTATTTTTTTTATAGTTAAATTTTAAATTTATTATTAATATGAAAGATTAATAATTGTAGATGGTGTATTAATAAATATAAATTAAATTTATAATATTATTAAAATATAATAAATAAATAAATAATTAATTAATTAATATTATTAACATAATTAAATAGTTTATTTTTTATATTCATTAATAAATAAATTTGAATTAAAATAACATAAAACATAAAGATATATAATTTTAATAACACAATAAATAACGATTACATTGTCAAAACAAAATTAAATACTAAAAGTAGACAACTACTTAATTTTCCGAGTTACCATATCGATCCCACAAATTATCAATTAATGCATCTCGAAGTGCATAATGTGCATTTCTATCTCTAATTTATCTATGTCTTGCAACAAACCTATCAAAGTCACTATTTTTTTTTTTTTAAATTTATGTATGAGTATGGTGTTTTAAATACACGTACAAATTGCTTTATGTAGATTTTAATTTATGATTAGTTATTTTATTATTATTTAGTGTTATTATTTAAATTTTTACATTATATTATTATTATCATAAAGAATAATTAATTTAAATATTTTAATTTTTAAAAAAATTAATAATTTAAATTTTAATAATTTATTATTTTAAATATCATATAATTAATGTTTACTTTATAATTAATACTTTATAACTATCAAATACATAGTTAAAAGGATTCAAATGTAAATTTAATTTTGTAAAATTGCAAATAAGTCCAATAGGCTCTTGGAGAAAAGTAGAACACTATTAATAGTGAAGGACCTCCATGCAAACACCCTAAAAATTCTTGAAGTTTGTAATAGGGTGGATGAGTTGGATTTAATTTTTGTAGTTTTTCTACCCTATATTTGAGATAGGGTAGTTGGGTTGGAGAAGGCCTCAGCTTCCCAACATTTTTGAATTTAACTCTTAAACAAAGTATGATTTTAGTTTAACTTTCATAATTTATAAAATCCTTCCATTTTAGTCCTTTTCCTTTAGGTGACAATCGAGATGGTAAATAAATTTTTTTTTATATTTTATTTTGTGAAAATTCTCCCAAATGGGCCATGAAAAGTTTAAAATACAATAACAGTCATCGTTTAAATTTTATACAAAATTAAACTTTATAAAAAACAAATTTTCATCTCATAGGCCTAACTTCCGATTCTACCATTTTAATTCAATTTTATTAACAAAAATGCCATTATGTATTTTAAATCTAAGAAACAAATATAATAAAAGGTTGAAATTACTCTAATGCCACTATTATGAAATTAATGTGCAGAAGCCACAAAATAACAATCACGACCACCACTTTAATTCAAAATCAAAACCACACTTACACTTCCAATTTCTTCTTCACCATTTCAAATTCAAAAGTAAAAGAAAACCCACATCTTACAGACTCCAAATTTCATTGTGTTCTTCTACACTTTTGACACTTCTTCTTCACTTCTGCCGAAATTGATGTTCGTGTCTAGAGTGTGGTCGCCACATCGTCGAGGTTACGTTGTCGTCGAAGGTGAGTTTCAATTTTGTTCAGTATGTCGTCGCATTTGGTCGCATTTAATAGTTGTTGGTCGCATTTGGTCAGCTTCTTCTTAATTGTTCTTTTTTTAATTACAGTTTGAACACAGTCGATTGAGGGTTGTCGAAGGTTGTAACGGCGTCTCAAGTGAGTTTGTTGTTAGTTTTGTGTTTTTTCTAGTGGTATATATTTGATTGAGATTGCATGTGTTAATGTTGTTGTAAATGTATTCGTTGTACAAGTTTTACTTTGTTTATTCTGTTAATAGTCCTACTAAGGGTTAGGCTTTAATTTGGTTTGATATATAAGGTCCTAAATAATATCAAGTTGTAGCATTTTTGTTGTTGATGTTGAATGACATTTGTATTCGAAGTTCACAATCCTGTGAATACCATTCACAGTATTCATTCTACTGTTAGCATGCTAAGTATAGGTTATATAGTTAATAGAATGGGAACTGTGGATGGTGCTTATTGTTGAACTGTAATCTGTGAATCGTGACCTGTAAACTGCTAAAGTGTAATGTGATTTGTATGTTGTAACATGCTGTGAATTTCTAAATTTTTATGTGAAACTATGTGACTATCGTTTGTTATGATTGTTAAGTGTGATTTATTTAGAATTGTAAGTTATGGTTTGTTGTGAAGTGGAAATTTTGACTTTGCGTAAAACATGATTGTTTATGAATTGCTTACTGTCAATACGTTTGTGTATAAGATTCACAGTGTTTTCTTATATATGTGAACTATTTTCACGTTTTCTGCATAAGTCTGTGAATTATATTCACAGTCTATGAACTTTATTCACAAACTATGAATGTAATTCACAAGTCTGCATACTGTGTTCACAGTTCGTTGTGAGTTCTGATTTGCTTTAATCTGAATGTCTTGGTCTTAAATAAGTCCTCTTATCAAATATGAATCTTATACGGGTTATATTATTTCAAATTTTACAATAAAGAGTTTATAAAAGGATATGGTCAGAATCGATCGATAAGCAGCGTATCAAAGTATTATGACCATGTGCAGGAGCAACCAGCAAAGTTGTGAAGAGTACATGTTGCTGCTATGGATTCTATTCATTTGTAAAGTGATTTGTAAGTTCTTATTTATTTTACATAATTTTTCTGGATAAAATAATTTTAATCTAATATGCTTAAGTTTCTTCTTCTGCAGTCATTCTTGTGGTCTCTATGTTTGTCAAATGATAGAAGACATTTATCTTAGATGCATTACATGGTCTATCAGCAAAGACAAGAGGTGGTCAAAGATCATTCGGCAGTCTATTGCAAGATTTATGTTCAAAACTTCTACAGCTGAACCTCCAAGATTCCAAGCATGATTGTACTGTTTAAACTTTTATGCATAGTTTTACTTTAGGAAAAATTATAGATATTTATAAGCGTTAGTTTTCGATATGTGTGGATGATGTTCATTATTATGTTTTGTACACTTTAAGGATGCTTTTGGATTGACTCTGCTATAGAATAAATTAGTATAAATGAATTGTGATATGCATTCACATTTTGTAGTAATTGATTATCTTAAGTGCGGTCGTATGAGGCTCTTTGGAGCAACTGTGATCCGTGCTCGCTGACTGTCACCCTCGCTCATAGTCCGTGATCAATGATCACAGTTACTCCAAAAAGTTGGGAAGACAGCCAAGACACGATTATCCAACCCCAATGGTCGTAATGTGAAGTCAAATTCACATTTATTAATAGTCTAAAATTGAGCTTATGCCTTGGTAGCTCAAAACATGAGCAATTAGACAAATAAGAGGATAAGGCACAAAATCAAGTCCTACAAAAATATTACCAGATGATGTCAATATCCATATTATGTCCTTTCAAGTCAATTGATGGCCTTGATTGCCTTCAGTAAGGCCGTATTTTGCCTTTAGTGATATCATATAAGCCATATGAAATCCTGTGATCGGGGCTCATAGACTGTGGCCTTAAATCACATGTTATGATCAACGATCACAATTCCTCCATCGAGGTGGAAAGTCAGGCTAGGCACAACTACTCATCCTTAATAGCATTTCTGTGACGAAAAATTCCATTTTCTTGCTTATAAAAAATTGACATAATGACTTGGTAGCTCAAAACATGAGCAATTAGACAAGTAAGAGTATCAAATGACTTCCACAAAATATCAAGTATTATCAAAATATTATCAAACGATATCACTGTCCATATTATGTCATTTAAATTCGCATTAGGTCTCAGAATGCCTTGAGTGAGCCTGCATAAGGGCTATAGGTTCACTGTGATCAGTGCTCATAGACAGTGACCCTAGCTCACACTCTGTGATCAACGATCACAATTGCTCCAAAGAGGTGGTGAGTCAGCCTTGGCACGATTATTCAACCCCAATAGTCGTAATGTGAAGTAAAATTCATTTTTCTTGCTTATCGAAAATTTACATAATGACTTGGTAGCTCAAAACATGAGTAAATAGACAAGTAAGAGGATTAAATGACTTCCATAAAATATCAAGTCTTACCAAAATATTATCAAACGATATCACTGTCCATATTATGTCATTTAAATTTGCATGAGGTCCTAGAATGCCTTGAGTGAGCCCATATGAGGGCTATAGACGCATTGTGATCAGTGCTCATAGACAGTGACCCTCGCTCACACTCTATGATCAACGATCACAGTGCACCTAACGAGGTGAGAAATCATTCATAGCGCTTTTATTCATGCCCTAGAACCTTTCCGTGACAATAAAGTGGTCTTTGGTGATAGTCGAAAAATGACCCCACCCCTTGGTTGCTCAAAACATGAGTAACTAAAGTAGTAAGATGATGGAGTGGTATGCACTCATATCCAATAGTTTTCAAATCCACATGAAACAGTGTGGAGTCTCATAATATGTTAAATGTAGTACCAAGAGGCTCTTCTTTACCTTTAGGGATGCTATAAACGACCAAGAGGTCGCTGTGAACGAGGCTCATAGAATGTGACCCCTAATCACAAACTGTGATCAACGATCACAATGCACCCAACGAAGTGGGTAATCAGTCATAATGCTTTTATTCATGCCCTGGAACCTTTACGTGACGATGAAATGGTCTTTGGTGATAGTCAAAAAATGATCCCAACCCTTGGTGGCTCAAAACACGAGTAACTAAAGTAGTAGAATGATGGAGTGGTATGCACTCATATCCAATAGTTGTCAAATCCACATGAAATGGTGTGGAGTCCCATAATATGTTAAATGTAATACCAAGAGGCCCGTCTTTACCTTTAGGGATGCCATAAACGACCAAGAGGCTGCTGTGAACAAGGCTCACAGAATGTGACCCCTAATCACGAGCTGTGATCATCGATCACAGTGCACCCAACAAAGTTGGTAATCAATCATAACGCTTTTATTCATGCCCTGGAACCTTTCCACTACGATGAAGTAGTCATTGGTGATAGTCAAAAAATGACCCCAACCCTTGGTTGCTCAAAACATGAGTAACTAGACGAGTGGGAGGATGAAGTGATATGCACTCATATGCAATAGTTTCAAGAACATTATGAAATGATGTGGAGACCCATAATATGTCATGTCTAGTACTAAGAGGCCCATCTTTTCCTTTGGGGATGTCATGTCATCCACATGAGTGTACTGTGAATGGTGCTCATAGCTGTGATCCGAAATCACGAGCCGTGATCAATTATCACAGTTCATCCAACGAGGTGGGGAGTCAATCAAGTCACGATTATTCAAGCCTCTAAACCTTTCTGTGATGAGAAATTGCTCTTCGGTGATGGTCGAAAAATGAACCCATTCCTTAGTTGCTCAAAACATAAGTATACAAGTAGAAGGATGGGGTGGTATGCAGTAGTTGTCGAAATATTACGAAATGATATGGAGACCCATAATATGTCATGTCTAGTACCAAGAGGCCCATCTTTTCCTTTGGGGATACCATGTCATTCACATGAGTGTACTGTGAACGATGCTCACAGACTGTGACCCGAACTCACGAGTTGTGATCAATGATCATAGTTCATCCAACGAGGTGGGAAGTCAGTCAAGTCATGATTAAAATCCCCAAATAATAGGCTTAGTAGTTAAACACAGGTCATATAATACATAAATAAACACATGTCATATAACACATAAATATACACAATTCACAGTCTGTGATTGTAATTCACAGATAATATACTACATAATTAAACATAGTTTACCTCCTGTGATTACAGTTTACAATATATTACAAAATCAAACACAGTTCACATATAATATAATTCCTAATGAACTACGTAATTACCTATCATATTATTACATTAAGTAACCGGTTGTAGAATCGACTCTAGGCTGTCCAAGGTCTCACTTTCGGTAGAATCTATGCCATCTAGATAACTAAAGGGTTTTCTCCAAAAGCAAACTTCAAGTCACCATCGTCATTAATAGGCATCCTAACTTTTATGCCATCTGGATTCAACCACATGTAATACAGCAATAGACGATCCTTCTCTCTTTGTTTACTCTTTTTAGACAAAATCTTATCAATCAATTGCTGTCGCGTAATGTTTACATCGAAAACCTCAGCTCCGGGTGCAATACCATTCCACTCTGCGTCATAGAATAGAACAACTCTTACATAATTCATCTGCAAAAATTAAATCAACCCGTAAGATAACAAGATATCATCATCAGTTTATGAATCTGTGATCGCTATTCACAAACTGTTAATACAGCTCACACATGTGCACATTATCAGTTCACAGTCTGTGAACAGATAACATTGTGAACAATAATACAGTCTATCAGTTTATAGACTGTATTATTTTTTCACAGTGATATCTGTTCACAGACAGTGAATAAGGATCATAGATATAAACTACTTAAATTCACAGATTGTGAGCAAGGGTCACAGTCTGTGAATCTAGACACCAAATGAAAAACCATTGCAATAAATATTCCAATTAACATATAAAATCGATAAAAACAAATTTCAATAGCAGCAGGTCATCAAAAGCTCATGTTTGGATATAACAGCAAGTCAGTATAACTCGTATAACAGCAGTAGCAGCAGGACACTAGATGAATAACATATAGAATCACCAATAACAAAAGTTTAGCATCAACGTATAGAATCACTAATAGAGAATCATCAATAACAACATATAACAACAACTCATCAATAACAAAGTTGAGCAGCAACAACTCATCAACTCATCAAGACCAAATATTTCAATACAACAGCAGCAGCATCGCACAATTATGTATACTACAAATCCAAAATACATACAATTGATTACAATAAGCTTACCTTTGATATTATCACAACACAAACAGCTCCACGACCTAGACCTAGCAGCAGACTACAATGATAAAGACCTCAAGACTCATCATGCCTGAGCAGCAGAAGTAGTAGGATTCTCCAAATACCTCCACACCAATCGACGATTTCAGCAGAAGAATGCAAATTGACGACTTCTGCAGCAAATCCCTAAACACGAATCGTAATTGGAGAGGATTCCTCGATGAAGATGGAGAATTTTGTTTCGGGGGAGAAGAAGATGAAGACTTTCCCTAATACCAATGAAAAAGAAGATGGAAGATTGATTAGGTTGATATTGGAGAAGAAGAATGAGACGGTTGAAAGAAGAAGAAGATCGAATTTGTAAATATCGATCTGTTGAAACATAACAAAGCGGTCCAAACTCCCTAACCGGTTGAAGGGCAATTTTGGGATGTTTGATTTTCTTTTTTCTTAAGTAAATTAAAAATATATTATTATTATTATTATTTTATTGAAAAGGGTAGTATGGGAAGTTAGGCCTATAGGATGAAAACAAACTTTTAAAAAGTTTAGATTTGTATGATTTTTAAAATGGGCCTATAATTATACTTAATACTTTTGGTGGCCTATACATTTAGAGAACCCTTTTATTTTTATGTGTTTAAATGGTTAAAATGACGAAAAAATTCATAGACTAAAATGAAATTCCTTAAAATTTTAAGGGTTAAAATATTATTATTATTTTTTCAAATACCATAACTATGTAAGTAGTTATGCATTTTTAAAAAGTTAAAATATTTTTTTTTTCAAAAATATGAGCTACATAAGTAGTTATGCATTCTAAAAAAATTGTAAGCGCTTATCATCTTCTTTTTTTTTTCTTTTGAATTTAGGTATTCCGTAGCGTCAAATTCCGTCTCGTTCGAGATCGTAATGGAAGTCCGGACCGCCATATTAAACAATTACAAAACCATTTGCAAGGATAAATGCATTTCAAGTTAATTTTTATTTCAAAGTCATCTTTGAAATTATTCAAGTTGATATTCAATTTCAAATATTAATCGATGGGAGAGCCCCTGTTATAAAAGATGATTATGGAATGAATTATATTAGCGGAAGACTTACAAAAAAAATTATTGTCTTAAAAATATTTTATTGAGCAAAATTATATAATAGAGTTTACATAATATGTCAATCAAATATGAAATATTTTACCATCAATTTTGAAATACATAAAAATGTATTCATAAATATGATTAGATTTCAAATACATGTATGTATATGTACATGACACAAACTTCACCATGAGAGCCTTATAAATCACATGTCTTGCTCAATTAAACATGTAAATAAAATTTTAGAAAAATAAAAAAGAAGAAAAGAAGGGTCGGACATAAGCTTGATTGGTATCCTTATCCCAAACAATCACACACATATGATGTTACTTTCATGTCAATGCACACACACGTCATGGATTTCTATTGTGAGCATCTCTAACCTCGCGTTATCACATCGAAGTCAATCACAAGCAATTCTTAGCAATCATTTATGCTAGTGCAATATCCATAATATGTTATGTCTCATTTTCATGTTCATTTCATGATTTACCAATCATTATATTAATCACATTTAATTATGCTTATTTAACAATTAAGTTCTAGCCATGGATCAAGATTTTAAATTAATTTATCCATCAATCAATCAAACGACATTCAATCAAGACAATCAATTAATCAATCCATCAAGTCAAATGAAATAATCATTTAAGGTGATCAAACGAGAGCCAAGCTCTATTTAGTCCAAACAACCTGATTCTAAAAAAACATTGACCTAACGTAACACTTTTATTACTTAGGCAAGACACAAGATATTTCTTTAACTAGAAGCAATCGATCAATTGACATCACTACAAGGTTTATCGAGTTACAAAACTTAAGTGTGATCAAATACATTTCAAAACATATTCATCAAAATAATATTTGTTATCCATTTAACCTTTAGAAGAATCAATATAAATTAGTAGGAAACAACCTAACAAATAAATTAAAAGAAGAAATCTTTAAGAGCATCCTCAAGAACTAAGGACTTTGCATGAGTCCTTTAACTTACTACGAAATTGTTTTGTTTATCAAAATTCTTTTTTTTTTTAATTTTATAAAGAAAATCAATCAATTAATGAAAAAATAACACTCGTAAAAATATTCCATAAATTTTGTAAAGACAATTCAAGAAGCGGTTCTTAAATTGTGAAAGCTCGGTTTCCAAAAATAATTGAATGTTTTCGTAGGCTGAAAACCTTGTAATGTTGCGGGCATAGTTGAATAAACATATGCAACTCTTGGACCCTTTAAAGTTTGCTAAAAATAAAGTCATAAAATCAAACAATTCTATTCATTAATCATGCAAGAGCATCAAATCAAGCATGTTAGAGATTTGAGTAGGATTAGAAAAATTTAAAGTCAATTAACAATTATACAATTCATAAATGGGATTACATGATCCTAAGACCTTCTCCAACCCAGACTCTATATCTTAAAAAAAAAACATATTCATTAATAAAATTTCACAAAGCCCGAAGAGTATAGAAAGAGGGAGTCTTCAATTGTGAAGGTTTTCCTGTTGTACCTCTATTTTCTATTTTATATTTTATATTTTATTATTCTTCATGTAATGTGATACTATTTTAATTAAATTAAATTACTATAATAATATTATATGTAAAAGAAGTATTCTGCATCTAATGTTATTTATTCATTTTATTAATAAAATGTTATTATCTTTCGTATTTGAAGCAAATGGGTTGGAGCAGCCCATCTTCAAAATTAGAAAACATTATTAGGGGTTTAAAATCAAAGATCTTGGTTGGAGATGGCCTAAGCAAGTAATTTCTGAGCTTCTAATACTTAGATAAACAAGGTTTGAAAGGACTAGTATCCTAATAGGAGTCTTCAAAATTTAAGGATGAAAAATAACTCAGTAAACCATTTTAAAATAAAAATAAATAAATAAATAAAAAGTAGACATTGAAACAAATAAAAAATCCAAGTGAAAACTAAGAGTTGTTAACACAACCTGGCTGTGCATATCCACACTATCCGTATGGATATCTTCCATTAACACTTGAAAACAGCAGCTCATGCACCCTGATCGTGTGGATTAACACTAACCATCTGAGACATGAATCATGTATATTTCTTAGTATATTCAAAACAACAACTCACTTTTAACCTAAAATCCATATCCTAACCTCTCTTAACACTACAAGATCAAATTAAAACCTACACAATCATACACACACGTATATATACGTGTATACATAACATCTCATTATGATCTTTAGTCACTCTTTGTATACTAATTAACCAACACTATAAGAAAAATGAGTATTAGTGATGGATTTTTTGTGACAGAAGTTTTCCGTCACAAATTGTGTCTAATTTGGGACAGATTAGTGACCGAAAAAAATTTATATTTTACATTGCCAAATAGTTACGGATTTGTGATGGACCGATCTGTCACCATATGAATCCGTCATTAATCTGTCATATTTTGAGCGGGAATGTTTGCCTGCCAAAACATTCCAATGTTTTAGAGTCAAATTTGTGACGGATTTAGTTCCGTCACTAGTGTTCCATAACTAATCCATCACTGATTTTTATGTTCACATTTTAATCAAATTTAGTGACTAAATGGCGACGGATCTCTCTACCACAAAATATTCTGTCATTGATGTAAAAATTAGTTTTTCCTTTATTTATGTATTTAGTGACAAATTGTTTTTTTTGTCACTATCATGTATATTGCATGGTCACGATTCCATCACTTTTAGGTCACTGGTTTGTATTTTACAATTTCATATATTTTAACCTAAAACCCATATTCACATTAATATTGTTTATGATTGATATCAAATGCCAAATTTCAACATGTTCGAGTAATCCTCACACAAACAAATTTCACTCTCACTAAAGCCATTCATTTGTATCAAAGCCAAATCCGAATTGCTCTTACTATCAGTCATCATCAATGCTGAATTTCCTATTGATGCCTTTCTTTGTAAAATTTTTGTTAATTCTACCAGATTCAACTTAATTTCTTGAATTATGGATTGACATTCGAGTTCTTTGACATATTTTAAAACATATATAGGTGAAACTATAATTTTAAAAAGTTGTGGGAAACAAGCTTTTAAAAAATATTTTGTGTGAATAGTGAAGAGGAACAAAATTGAAATCGAGACCCATTCCTTAAAAACCAAGTTTCAAAATCACTTTAAATAATATTATTATGTACTGATAAGTCTTGACGTCTATTGACTTAGAGTAAATATGGTGTTCCCGATTATATATGTTGAACATATGAGATAATATTTATTTGCTTAAGTATGTATGTGATTGCTTACTTATATTATGTGCTCGCTTATCTCTTAATTTTGAGTTAAAAAACCTTAAATTAGAATACTTAAACCTTCATAGGAGCCTGAATTTACAATATCAAATAATGATTGACCGTAATTATGGACAAAGAAAAAATACAAGTTTAGAACAATTATAACTGACTTTGGGTGTGTTTGAGATCGCTTAAATTCTAAAAATAATTTTTTATTTCACAGTCATTCAAGGTGTTTGGAAATTTAATCAAAAGCTGACCACTTGATAATTTACTTCTAACAAAATCTAATAATTAAAAGTGGGTCAAAAATCTTTTATAATTTAATTATTTCAAAAGGAGTTAAATCAAAGACTACAGTACAACAACCAAATTTATAAGTACATTTTTTTTAAATATATACTTTTGTTCTTTTTTCCCAATATTAATTTAATTAAAATATATAGAAATTATTTTTAATAATAATTATATTTAATCTACTAAATCCTTCTTGCACCTAAAATTTAAATTTATTTAATTTATATCCTTAATGTTTAAATTTACTTATTTTTTTTCTATAACTTTATAAATTCATAAAATAATAAATAATAAAATAGAAAACACTAAAAAAATTATTTTATAAATAAATGACTATATATATTTTAAAATTCTATAGGAAAAATAAAATTATTAAATAATTATAATAACTTTTTAAAGAAAAAGTATAGTAGAAATATTTTTATTTTTTTAAAATCAATTAATTATATTTTGTAAAATAAAAAAAATAAAAACAATATTTATTAATATTAATCAGTAATCGAATTTGGCTCTCATTACTTCTAAATCCTCAGACACCATTGATTTCTCTTCCACTCTTAAACTCAAATCTAAACCCTAACTTTCACAACTCTCTTTAACGCCCAAATCATCATTCGCCTCTATTTCAAATCTCTCTCAAGGTTAGTTTCAAATCTCTAACATTATGATTTCATGTTTCTCTCTCTTCTCCAGATATTTGCTTGTTGAATACAATAGAGAATTTCATTTGATTATTCTCATTCCTCCATCTTCGTTTCCACAGCTTGATTCTCTACTTCAAGCACGAAATTCTCGACTTGCTCAATTAGTTCCACAGCCTGGTTTACTCAAGAATTTACAGTACCTGTACGTGATGTTTTATGTTTTCCAATATTATATGCTTTTTTATGTCTTTTATCTCAATCTGAGACTCATAATCTATTTTTCACTTATTAGCATCTAGGAATTGACTCGTGTATCACCATTTTGTCTTTGAAAAACCTTTTAAAGATGAAAGATAAGAAAGATAATGCTTTATACTAGATCATATTATATGGTGAAGAAGAAAGGGAAAGAGAGGAAACTGAGAAAGAATCTGCTGAGACTAAATAGTATGACACTGAAAAGGTTGACATTTGAAATTATATACTAGAAATGTTAGCTTGTCAGACTTTTTGGTGGTGATGTGAGACGATAAAGAGATGGCAATGAGAGGTAAAGAGAATGACAGTGTGGTAGATAGACCAGTTTCTCTTTAAGTGATATAATTTTCTTGTTGCCCTCTCAATTTAATCCTGAAAGGACTCTATATGTTTTTAGAGTGGAGCAACTTAACTTAAATTGCCATGGGTATAACCCGCATCTTTTGTTGTCCACCTGATTGATCCGGCTGTGTGTGGGAGAATTATTTGCATGTTTTCTGTTTCTATTTTCATCAAAGTGAATTTTTCGCATCACTTGTAGTTAAACCTGATACACAGGGTTGAACTCGGAATGAATGGTAGGACCATTTACCTGCAGCTCTACCTGAGCGATAAAGAATTTCCTTAGGAATATGAATTGTGGAGTTAGTCTGTGCTAAATACCTAGATTATATTTTTCAGGTTTCCATCTTGAGCATATTCTCTCCTAAATTTTGTTCTTGCGTACATATAGGAGATTGGATTACATCCCCACAATCCTTGCAAAAGTCCTGTTTTTAACATTGAAATCTTGAAAATGTATGCTGATAATAGTTCAATAAGTTCTATTCCAAATATTCTTTTTGGATCTTTTGTTGCATTTTATGGAGTGTTGGTGTTTATAACAGGGAACTTTACAGTAATAACATAAGCAGACCTATTCTTAGCGATGTTGGGAATTTTACTAGCTTGGTGAGCTTTGATCTGTACCTAAATAGTTTCTTTGGTCCTATCCCAAATACATTGGGAAAGCTATCAAAATTGAGATTCCTGTAAGCTTACTATCCATACTTATTATATATCTATAGGAAAGAATTTGTTATCATTTTGTGTTCCCTTGGATGATATAATGCATGCATAAGAACATTAACCAAAAATAGTAGATTCTTTTACTTAACATGTTTTGGCAAGAAAAGCATTAACCACCTTTCTCTCTTGCTTGCTTATTGTTAAATAGAAAAGCATCCAAAGTCTCGTGAAAGTGGAGAAAGTTGAACAAGCCATTGACCTTATGTAATTGTGACACTTTCCAAATCAATGACTTATTACTTGCAATCAATTCATTTTACAAGAAAACAACATATCTCAAAATGACTCACCAAAGGGGTTGGACAAAGGGTTGGTCAATCAAACACACATCCAAATACATCATGATCATGCACAAGACCTACATAGGCCTTTATTTAGCTAAGAACAACGTCATTCATTATTATTACAAGTTAAACCAATTTATACCCATTGGTTACTTTAGTTCAATTATAAAACAAGTAAGGTGATGAGATACATAAAAAGGTTACTCACCTAGATGTATATGTTTAATTATGATCATTAGGCATTTTTACTTACTAAACATGTTTATCTCAATTTCAATTTCTATATTAATGTCATGATCATCTCTATTATCAAGTTCATTTACCATCTAGCCGATTCATCATCAAGTCATTATCAATTTCAAGTTCAAGAAAATCACCGAGTCAATCATCACGAATATCATCAAGTTCAATATTAAGACATTTCCAAGCAATTTACCAAGTTTTATTTACCATTGCTTATTTATTCACCTTTAGCCAAATCATACAGCTCATCAATCAAGTTCATCAATTTTTACAAGAATGCCCATAAACAAGATAATAACTTCGAAAAGAAGATTAAGATAGACCGAAGTCCCAAAACGGGCAAGCCCGTAGGTAAATCAAAATCCTAAGACCCTATCACCACAAGGTGCATTGAAACCGTAGGTGGATTGTCATACTAAGATGGGTAAAAATCCGTAAATAAGACAGAGTTGTTACCCCATAAGTAGACTATCCACACCTACTAAAACATGATATCTTCATAGTCGAAGTACTTCTATCCCTAGACATGCCTTTCATTCTACTATCTATAGTAAGTTTATAGGGCATTTACACGATTACCAAGTATCATTATAAATCATCATTTTCCATAATCAATTTCATGTAATCTAGACTTAACCAAGGGTAATGCATCAATTATGTCAATTATATTATTTTTTTCAATACAAGTCAAGACCCTTCAACCGTGTTAGCATTTCCGAGGTTCAATATGCCATGAAAGGCCATTAAGTGTCATTTAGACCAATTATTTCCAAATTGACAATAATCATTTCAAGCCTTAATTTTTCATCACATATCATCATCAATCACCAATGACAATCAAGTAGGGATGCAAAACATAAAGTTAAGTCTGTATCCTATTGCCATCTTATTCACATACAAGATGGATTTAATATCTAATCATTCAATTCCCAAGAGCAGAGCTTAGCATGATTCTACATGAAACACTATATGCTCTAACGCCTTAGCATGACACTAATGCTCTTCATATCAAGTTTTGGATGGTTATCTTATTTAACCAATTTCATGAAAAATTAGTAATTAAAAAAGCATTCCAAGCATTAATCAATAACAATAAATCAGGTAGGGCTAAAAATGGAAATACGAACCTCGCATCTGTCGATCTACAAGCTAAAAAGCCCGCTCCTTATGGGTTCTTACTTGTTCTTAGCCAAAACCAAGACACACTTAACACACTACGATCATTAAACACATCACAATATTATCACAAGACTCTAACATAACTTAATCACCACATAACATAGCTATTAAGGGCATTAACACACTATATGAGATTAGGGTTCTACAAATGGGTTGGATTTTAATCTAAAATCATTTACCAACATCCTAAGATCATTATTTAATAATATTTGTTAACAACGAGCATTTTCCCTCAAGCAAGAACAAAACATCAATAGTGAAAAGTTAGAGCTTCTAATACCAAACACAAAAGGAAATTGTAGACACAAGATTAAAACTTTAAATCATCTCAAAGCATTAAAGAACCAAATCTACATCACTATTTTCAGATTCAAGAATAATAGAGAGTGAAGAAAATCACCTTTGATGAAAAAAGCTTTAAAGACACTCAAATAAAAGTCAATGACCTTATTGAAGGTTGTTAATGCAATAAATGTGGTAGTTTGTTTGATGGAGTTTGAAGTGATTAATGAAGAGAGAAAATTTAGGGTTTTAGTTTTGGAAGAGGAAGAAATGTATGAGAAGCAAGAGAAGAGAGGAAAAATGAGTGTTGGTGGGTGGGATGTGGTGTCATGACACCTTATAAAAGGCTTGGGTTTGGATTGGGCCAAATTTGGGCCCAATCCAATTCTGAATCCGTTTTCTATCAAAAATAACTTTCATTACTTTTGTATTTCTCAAAAAAAATTTCATATATTGAATAAAAAATCACTATCAATTTAAAATTTTCGAATTTTTCTGCTAAGAGGGGCAAAACGGTAATTTTGTCAAAATTTGATGTTTTGGTCCGAAATTGACATTTCTCCAGATCTAAAAAAATTTTTGACTCTATGCTTCCAATTGGATCAATTTTTATCCTAAAAACCCAATTTCTATTTTTAAATATATTTTTACATATTTAATTTTAAATTAAATAATGGTTTTTTATCCTAATCTTTTCATCATTGCCCTTAACAGTATCTCGATTTATTCCAATGATGAAATTATTGAAAAGAAAATATTCAAAAATATTCAAATTGACCCAAAATTTATGCCCAATTTGTGGATGTTACAAGAATTCTGATATATGCAAAGTCGAAATCTTGTCACTATTGTGTTATGGGAAGGGCTACATAGTGATTTTTTAAATTTAATTTATTTATTTTTTTACATTCTACAATATAGTTATGGCACTACATCACTAAACGTTATTATTGTTGTTTTTCATATTACATCATGTAGATCTACTTAATGATTTATAATTTTTCAAACACGTAATATTTTTATGTATTGATTGTATTTTATGGACACTGTAATATATGTTGATCAACTTTCATATTTATTCCGTTCATATTTGTTCCATATAGTATAAAATAAAGGATTTTAATTTAAAAAAGAAACAAGAAAACAATTATAGAGATTTAAATGAAATCTAGAATAGTTTAAGGGTAAAAGTAAAATCTTGCCAAATATAAAGCCTCAAATTGTAAAGTATAATTGTACATATATGCCAAGTCACGACGTTTGAAATGTATACGCTCCAGATTTCTATGTTTCGAAAGGGTTAAATTGAAGAAAAAAAAGTAAAAAAGAGATAAGTACAGGATTTAATTGCAACAACCCAGTATTTTTAAATGGTTAAATTGAATAGTGTTGGAATGTTTAAAAGCTTTAAAGGTCATTATTTTAGTAAGTATATTTTTAAAAATAATATAGACAATACTCGTTAATTAAGTTATTATAAAACTTCATAATTTGTTTTAGTATTTTTAGTAAAATTAAAAATTGAAATTTCATAATCTGTTTGTATTTTTAATAAAATTAAAAATTAAAACTAAATAATTAGAAAAATATCAAATTAAAAATTTAGAAATTAAAAATACATAATTTATCATTGAACATTGAAAAAGGCATATTTGATTTGGAGTGGTTTATGATAACAAATTCGAAAAATGGAAGTGAAACATTTTTAATTAGTATATATATATATATATATATAATTTGAAGGTTCATTTGCACTTTTGAGCTTTTTTATTAAAAAAAGGGATAATGGATTTCTGAACCCTTGAACTTGTAATACTTTTTCTTTTGGACCCTCCAACTTTGCGGGGTTTCATTTGAACCCTCTAACTTGTCAATTCTCAATCACTTCAACCCTTTGCTTTAATTAAAAAGTCACACTATAGCGCGTTAATTACAATTGCTCTGACGTGTTTAAATTGTGTTGACGTGGCATTTAAAATTGACACGTAAGTGACATGTAATTTAATAGGTATAAGCTGATGTGGCTTTAACATTGTGTTTGAAGACAATTTTCGATTCATCAAATTGAGATGAAGAATTTGAAGCGATTTAAAACTGTCCAAATTTAAGGTTTCAATTAGCAAGGTTAGGGTTTTAATTTTGGCGAAGAAGAAATCAAGAGAAATTAGGGTTTTCACATTGGATTTTCATACATTGTTGATTTCAAACATTATTGACATCGACTTACACAATTTTAGAAGTATTCATCGATCACCAATTTGAATTTTGAAAGACTATCAAACAAACATCTGTAGCTTTGAATACGAAGATACCAATAACTACAAATAATAGAAACAAAGCACCTGTTATAGGAGCAACAAGAAGTACAATTAATCTGTTTTTCTTACTTCCATAACTCTTTCCTCTAGATGGCAAATTGTTGCAAGGTCTCAATCCTTGGATTTGTCCACATAAAGCTTTGTTGTTGGCAAAAGCAAGCATCCTCTAAATCGCATTTTTCGATCCATAGAACCCTCAAAATTGCATTTTTCGGCATCGGGCACACATCATCTTCATCCCTAGAGTCCTCGAAGTCTACGATGTGTGCACACATCATTTTCATCTCTAGAGTCCTCACACATCATCTTCATCCCTAGAGTACTCGAAATCTACGACATGCTCAATTTAGGTGTAAAATTGATTTAGGGTTTTTTCAGAGTAAATATCTACGTAAGCATTTAGATACCATATTTTATACTAATCACGCGCATTTTATTTTTGTAATTCACGCAATCCTCCACATAAGCTTAAAGTGCCTAAGTGGTTGAGAATTGGCAAGTTGGAGGGTCCTAATGGAACCCCGCAAAGTTGGAGGGTCCAAAAGAAAAAACATTACAAGTTCAAGGGTCCAGAAATCCATTATCCCTTAAAAAAAATTATAGTTTTAGACCAACGTTAAAAATTTTTCAAAACTAAACTTTTAAATTTATTTTTTGCAAAAATATACCAAAATGACCATTTTACCCTTCGATATTAAAAAAAATACACACCAGTTTCCCGGTATTATATATCCGAAAATAGGCAAAATTGAAGTTTAATTTCCCAGTGTGTAATACCGAAAAATGAAAAAATCATTTCCCGGTAGTACACACCAGGAAACAGACATGAATTTTACCTGTTTCCTGGTGTGTAATACCGGAAAGTAAAAAATCATTTCCTGGTATTATACACCAGAAAACAGGCAAAAATCGAGTCAGTTTCCTGGTGTGTAATACCAGGAAATGATTTTTTGCTTCCTGGGATTACACACCGGGAAGCTGACAAAATTTTGTCTGCTTCCCGGTAGTATATATCAGGAAACTTATTTTTTGCGATTATTTTTAAAAGTTTTTTTTTATAAAAAATTTAAAAGTGAAAAAAAATTAGGGTTAGTCTAAAACTAAAAGTTGATAAGGTCTAATTTTACGAATTTTCACAAATTTGAAAGTAGGTCTGTCTCTAAATAATTTTTAAGGCCTATTATTTAGTTTTTTTTCCACTTACCACTTAATACCATTTAATTTCATCCAAATTTATATATAAAATATCTTAAATTAAATGATAATAAATATTAAATTATAAAAAAAAAAAACAAACAAACATGCAAATATGGCATTAGTTTTTGAAGCAGTGATGATCACGTTTTTTCTATTAAAAATTTTATAAATTAAATATTTGAAGGTAGCTTTTAAATAATCGCAACTATATAGCTTTTCATAAATTATTAATAAAAAATTGTTATTTTTTATTTCATCATCTAATACTGTTGTAATATTATAATTATAAAATATTTTGTATTAATTTATAAAGTAAATTATACTTAAAATCCTTAAATAATTAGTTATTATATACTACTATACTATATTATTAACGTAATTATTTATTTATTTGTTAAGGAGAAGATCAATCAAGTAATACATATTAAAAAAATATAAATAAATTAAAATGGTAGAAATGGAATGATGCAGAGAGTATCATCACTATCAGTACGTGCAGCGCAAACACAAGGAAAGCGCGTGGAAGAAACAAACACATTAAAAATCCATCTACTCACTAAATTTGTAATTTTCTTACAACCTTCCTTCCTATAAATATAACCAGCCTCTTATCTTCTCTCACTCCTTTAATCAATGGATTCACTTTCAGCTTCATCTTCAACCTCCGACCGAGCCAAGGCCGTGGAGGAGCTCCTTAAGGGCCGAGACTTGGCTCTCCAGCTCCGCCACTACTTTCCAATTTCTTCATCTAAATCTGAGGATCTTGTGATGAAGATCCTGGGGTCATTCACCAACACTATATCCATCTTGACCAATCAATCTCATGATCTCTCCATCAAACATGAAGATTCAACTGCTGATAGCTCTATCAACACCTCCTCCATTGCTAAACCTAAACCTAAAGACAAGAGAGGTTCCTACAAGAGAAGGTAAACCCTTTTTTTTATTATGTATTGATCATTACATATATCTTATCATTACTGTTCAATTATATTCACCATGGCCTGTTTGGATAGATGGACTCTCATTTCTGAAAATTGTCTTAGATGATATTTGAATTATTGTTTGATGTATTCATTTGGCCTATCAGAAGCTCTTTCAAAAATGAGTTCTGCTTCTCTTCTTCTACCGTCAAAAATTATAAAAATTATAAGAAGAAATAATTTCTATCAGGCTCTATATGAATAGGGTATCTAATGAGAAAATAAATTTCAAACCATTAGAATGGTGAGATCTTAATCTGATGGTATCAGATTAAGATTTCACCATTTAATTTTTTTTAAATAAATATATCATGGATTGTTTCTACTTTTAACTTTTAATTATAGAAAAAATAGAAACAGAAGTCATTTTGAGAAACCAATATTTTTACAATCAGAAGTATTTCTGTCAATTACCCAAATAGCATCTAAAATAGCTTTCAAAAGTCCAAGCCAAAAGCCAACCTATCCCAACAGGCCCTATGTATCCTTAATTGGAAATTTTTTTGTATATGGTTTTTATTTTTTATATAAAATAAGAAAATTTTTCAATATAATGAATTGCAGAAAGTATTCAGATTCATGGATGAAGGAGAGTGCAGAGCTAGTAGATGATGGGTATGCATGGAGAAAATATGGACAAAAAGTGATCCTCAACTCCAAACATCCCAGGAACTATTTCAGGTGCACACACAAGCTTGACCAGGGATGTATGGCAACCAAACAAGTCCAAAGAATTCAAGACAATCCACCATTGTTTAGGACAACATATTCAGGCCAACATACTTGTAAGAATTTACTCAAGTCTCCAATGTTTGCTGATTTTAAAGAAGACACAAGTACTTCTCCATTAATCAGCTTTGCCAACAACAGCAACAATGTTAATCTCTTTGGTGGGTTGATGAAAAGAGGTGTCAACTATGAAGCAGAATGTCTGCTTTCACATGATCATGAGGATTTGAATGCTGCATTTGATAATAACTCTTCTTGTACTCATATTGACAACTTTGTTGGTGATGATTTCTTATGTGACTTTGATATGTATTAGACACACTTGTTTTGTTTTTTTAGAGAGAATAATCTTTTTCTTTTTTTTCCCTTATTGTATATAGAAATCAATTTTCATATGGGTTGTTTTAGTTATTATGAAAGTCTATCCAATATGTTATCTCTTTAAATGTATACTTTTCTCATCTTCGATTCATATGGGGACATATTCTCTATCGATATATACCTTTCTCATTTCTAATTCTCTTTAAAATTATATATTTATAAATTTATATAAATTTATAAATTTTCTTAGATATTTCACCTAAAAATTAGCGTCTTAACTACTTTTTATAATTGCATTTTATTTCAGTTAATTCTATTTTTCTGATCTGATCATTTGATGTCTGATATGAATGTGCTAATGAAGGTGAAATAATCACCCTAAGTGTTGAGGAACCAACCAAGATATAAAATGTGGATTGAGAGCTAATTGGAGCATGATTTGAATAAAAACTAACTGAAAAAATTATACCAATAATGGATTGTTATCTATTATTTAATATTTATTTATTCTAAATTTAAGGTTAAAAAAGTAGGAAAAATATATAATACCATTGGTATATATAAAATAATAATAATAATAATAATTATTATTATTATTATTATTATAACACTATTGATTGGAGTAACTATTTTACTATAAACCCTAATTCAGTACAAAAGCCATAAAAGTGACGTAATTATGTTGTCAAATCTTTTTGAAGGTTACTAAACATGTAAAAGATACCATCCTCACAAATTTGGAAGAAAGTGTTGGTCTATATCTAGGACCCTTGACATTGATACAGCACAAGAAGCCATTACCATTTATCTTTCAATTGAGTGACCTGTAAAGCTGCAATTTGAAGTGATGATGAAGAGGACTTCTCTTCATTTTTATGTAAAGTACATTAACATGAGATTAAGTTAAAACCATAGTTGTTAGAGGTTGATGATGATATAATGAATGATGTAAGTGGCTAAGAAGGAAGAGAAATGGACAAATTTGTGATCAATAAATTCAAAATATACTTTAGGGAAATTTGGAAAGTGGGTACTTGGTATGATATGACCCACAAACCCTATTGATGAATCTTCCAAGTTGATTCTTATCATCAATAACCACTATTACATTTATACATTTTCCATAACATTCATAAATGATGGATAAGTTAAGTACAATGTCATGCTTTTTATTAATGGGATTTTTTTCTTTTGTTTTTTTTTTCAAAAATAGAATATTAAAAAAAAAAAACTATTGGATGTTTATATATATATATATATATATATATATAATAAAAAGGCTCAAATTTTCAAAAATTAATTTATAAAAAAGTTCAACAGTTAAATTAAAAATATAATTGGTTAATATGTCACAATTTTTTTTTAATATATATATATAATTTTTTAATTTTAAATTTTCGATTAAAAATTTATAATTATATGTGATTCATTTTTAGAAAACTTTTAAATTTAATAATTGAAAAAATATTTTAAAATTAATTTTTTTTAATTTCATTAATTTATTATAAAAAATTTGTTTATAAGAAATTACATATAAAAGTAAATTTTAAATTATACGTTAATTATATTTAAAAAAACTTAAATTTTAGTGGATTATATATATATATATATTTATATATATATATATATATAAAAGAGCCATTTGAAATATTATTTTAAGCTTATCGGGAAAAAAAATAACTTTTTAAGAAAATTATATGATTATGCTTGTTGATATGAGGTAATTATTGATTAACTTACGTAAATTAACCCAAAAAAAAAAAAATAGTAAGTCCAAATAGATATAAAATTCGATCCATATATTTAATCATGTTTGCATTGAAAATCAGCTTTGACAATATTACATAGAAAAAAATAATAATATTGTAATAATGATTTTTTCATCGGTTTTGAACAGATTTCATTAAAAAATAATAATAATAATAATAAATTTCAATATACAAATAATCAGAAATTTTCTCTTTTCAACTTTAATGATTATTGATAATTTAACTTATACATCAACTCAAATTATTTAATAATTCATATATCAATATTCTAAGTCAGTTATTAGAAACTAATAGTGATGAAGATAAAATAATAATAATAATAATAATAATAATAATAATAATAATTAAATACAAACTAATGTTTTAATGAAATATATATATATATATATATAAAAAGATTTAAGAAACTTTGACATAATTTGTTTAATGAATTTATTATTAATTGAAATTAAATTTTTCTTACTTTTATTTATTTATTTTTATAAATCTTAAACTATATTTTAAAGATAGAGATAATGTTGAAATTATAGTGGATAACATCTATAAATATTCTAAATAAATAAAAAAATTCTTTATTGCTTCATTTTAATAAGTAAATTTTTTTATTTATTAATATAATGCTATTTTTTGGACTAATATAGTATTATTAAACTATAAATAAAATTTCTAAAAATATATATATATATAAATGAAAATGTATTGCATTACACTCGCTCTTTCTAATAAATGACTTATTTATAATTTATTATTTTTAGTTTTAAAATCAAAATTAAAAAATTAATTTAATCATATTTTAATTATTCCAAACTTATAATTATTTTAATTTTCTCAGTCTTTTTTATCTAAATGTAATTATATTAAATTAATCAATAAATTAATAATAAACTAATAAGACATTTACAATAATAATTGTTATTATTATTATTATATATTTAAATGATTGATATTTGAAATATCATATTTCCTTACCTTGTGGAAAATTCAATTGTCTTATAATAAACGTGGGATAAATCATTCCTCATGGAAGAGATATACATTACAAGAAAAACAAAATATCAATCAATTAAATTGAATTGATTGATTTATAGTGACCCACATCACATGGAAACAACATTGTAGTTTCATGCATCCACTAATCTTTTTAATGTTTGAAAAATATTCATATTCATATGCATATATACAAACATACATATATGACAAAAACTCATGACCAATCACCATCAAAATGACCTTATCATGATCTAACACATTCAACTTCTTAAGGGGTTCATCTTATTTTAATAATTAAATAAATAATTCCTTTATACAAAATGTGTGAACAAAAATCAACCACCAAATGATTTTAGATTTCAATGAATCAACAACTACTTTCAAGGATTTGAAGAATTGGAAAATATGTGAAGTGGGTCATCTTTTTATTGTGGAAATATTTCACATTCACATTGAACAATTTCTAGGTCATTTCTTGTGTTTGTTTGTGACCTTTTCAATTTCCACACAAATTAAATTGATGGGTTCTTGATTTTATGACTTTCTGATTATGTTCATAACATGAAGGACATATTAAGAATTTGTTCATGGAGAATAGTTTTATATAAATAATTTGTTTGGAAATTATAATGACATGTAATGTGAAACAAATCTATCAACATGGTCAAACATATATTTTTTTAAATTCCAAATATACCTATGACAAATTCATTATATTTGTTAATACTAAATTCTAATGATGACACAATATATATATATATATCTATATATATATATATATTAATTAGACTCCATAAATGATATATATATATATATATATTTTTAAAAAGATTTACAAATACATTTTTATATTATTTATTTTAGTCTTTAATTTAAAATTTAGTGAATTCTTCTTAAATAACTAGGTTAATAAAATAAAATACTAAATTATATGAATATTCACACTTTTCAGAATTCTAACAGCATCTCCAATGCGGCCGCTGTGAATTTTCTAATTTGCACAGCCACGTTAAATTTTTGGGAGGTGTGGAGAAATTTTTATCTATAATGATAACGTGGATAATAACTGTGAAGATTACATGGCACAGACATTGTCAACTAAAATAATGTCTGTTTGTAGAGGTCTTTCTCCACCGCCAACTCAATATTCTTTAATATACTTTATCCAATCAAATTAAAACATCTAACCAGTTTTCATCTAAGGAAAAATAAGCACCGCAGAACCAATTAAAACTTTTCTGTCTTCCTTAAATTTAGATGCTACATAGTGTTTATACCCTCTTAATTGTGGTGCTCCAATTCACATTAGCATTGGAGATGCTCTAATATGTATAACTAATGTATTTGTTTGAGGAATATATTATAAATTTTAAAAATATATAATTTACATATAATAATATTTCAACACAATTATATAACTATTTAAATTAAAGTATAATAAAAGAATAAAAATAAATATTATAAAAATAAATATTAGTTTTTGAGATATTGTAATATTTTATTATGTTCCACATTTTCAAGTTTTTATTATTTTTATTCAATTATTTCAACTAATTTTAATAGTTTATTAAGATATGTTTTTAAAGTAATGTAAAATTGTTTATATAAATTATTGTATTTATAATCTTATACAATTCAATTTAAATTAATATAATTTGTTATATTATAAGGATAGTGAAGATTGTATAGAATATTTTTTATTTGTTCATATTATACACATAGTTTTAAAATTAATAATTCTTATTTTGAGTTTCAAGTACTACTAGTTTTACTAACGAATGCGATTTAGTTACAAACAGCAAGATGGGTTTTAGTTACAAAATCAAGCCCATTAAGAAACCAAACAAGGCCCAAAGACGAGAAAACGACAAAAAGAGGCCCAAACATCCAAAACAACATGGGAAAAGCCATGCAAAGGAACCTATTCCCAACCACACACAACATGTAACCACGTTCTAACAGCCTTTCTGTAGGAAAACAACCACCTGAATTCACCATGAAATTGGCATCTAACAGGAATCCAACCGCCATTGAGCTACAGAAGAAGCTTGACAGCAAGCAGAACGAAGCAGAACCGAATTTCATAACCAAAATGGCACCAGATTGCGATCCGAAAATCGGATTGGTGATGTTGAAGATGTGAGCTGCATTGTATGTGTTGTTGAGCAAAGCTGCTAAGGATATGTTGAGAAGAATTGATATTGTTGATGAGAATATTGTTCTCATTAATGTGTTCCTCAAGCTTTGTACAACTAACATCCCTGCCTTGACATCACCCTACATGGAAATTCAGTTTGAGCAGTTATAGCATTTGCGTGGTATCACTTATATAAGCAGTTTCACAAGCACTTTCCAGTACTACTGATATAGAAATTCTGAAGTACATATGCTCGGAAAGTGCTTTCAATAAAAGCAGCTGGTGAAAGCAATAAGTACATTATCACTTATAAGCAGTTTTACAGCTTTTAGATTCCAAAGCATTTTTTAATACTGATTGGACAAAAATCTAGAAATATATATATGCTCAAAAAGTGCTTTTAGTGAAAGTAATTAAGATTCCAGAAATTAAAAGTATAAGTTATTCCAAATAGACTCATAATAGTAAAAAAGCTCACCTGTTTGATGCTAAGAAACCATGATTTCCTCATTAGAGAAGCAGCTCCAATGGAAGTGTATGAAGGAGATCTTTTGAAGGTGTGCCAAAGATGTGCATGGTAACCCACCATTATGAACACACTTACTGGGATTAATACACTGTCTAAATATACCACTATTCCCATTTTTTCATTCTGCAACAACCAAATGCACAAGAACCAGTATATATATACACATACACAATATGAATCAGTTTGGTAAAGTTAGACCTAATTAAGCTTAAATAAAAGGATTATCAATATGCTGATTGCATGTGTGCATGTTTTGCTTCACTCAAAGTGATTTTCCTTCTCATCCTTCAATTTAAACCCATGTTGTAGTCTCACTCATTGAAGAATAAAGAATTTAAATGTATAATAGTGGAGACCTAACATAATTCCATTTTGAAGCTCTATGTAGTGACTTGTGACCTAATAATAATATAAGTTAGTACTGACTATGATATGCACAAAAGTCTTATACATGCAAGTTTAGTCACCTGCATGTTTAAAAGTCCTTTACAAAAGTTGTCAATGCAATAACTTTGATATAATAATATTAAGTCATAGTGCTCGAAAGTCAAAGAAGGGCTACATCAACATTTGTTATTCTTAAAATGATGAAGTGGAGAGCATTATATTGCAAGTGTGCCTTCACTAGAATAACTCTCATTGTCACAAGAAAATTCCAATATTCATAGAAACATTCTTCAATTAGTATTCATGTACAATCTTTATGCTTTTACAGATGCAAATGCAAAACAAGTATTCGATTTTATTCACAATCTTAAAGCTCATCATGGTATATGAGCATTTCTTCAGGATTCTTCTTCTTGCAACCCCAATGACATTTCATAGAACATAAGGAATTAAAGATTGAAATTCGCTTAGAATGACTTGATATAATGTTAGATGTAGCAGGTGATTTTGGGAGAACAATTGCATACCCGTCGTCCATGTATTCTGTACCATCGGGAAACAGCTGCCAGAGAAGACTCCCAGCGCCGCTACCTCCCTTTTTCGTTGAGTTCAAAAGGGTCTTGTACACAGTGTTGATCACTGCATCTCTGTATGATGTGTTGTATCCTGTGTCTTTTGATGAAACGCCAAATTCTGAAAACAGGACTGGCATGTCGAGGTACTTCTCTGCATCATCTATGTGGGCTTCCATCCATGTTTTGGTGAATTCAATGTGTGTGTCTGATATAGTTTGTGATATCCTATATCAACCCAATGTAACTCTTCAATATGATGTTCAGGGAAAGTTGAGTAAACTAACATGAAATGCTTACCAGGAGTCGGGATAGATATGAACAGAAGCGAAATCGACCCCAATGATTTGATGGTTTCTTATAAAGTCTGTTCCAACTTTTGTAGCATAGGAATTTGGGTTAACCTGTGCCTTCTCAGGCGTTGATGGACCATAGAAACCTTCCAATCCGATCTCCACCAGGTGTTTCGGGTCCATGCTCTTAATATACACTGCCATTTCTTGTATCCAAGCCTAGTTGGAAAACAGTTAGCATCACTGGAGTATATATGCACATTTTACTACTATAATCACATAGACAAATACATGAACACACCTGAAGTTTATCACCAGATGGATCAGAGGTGCAGCGAGGTTCATTCATCAGCTCCCAAGCGAAAATAGTTGGATCCTCCTTGTAAGTTATGTTCGTTATGGTATTGACTCTATTGAGCACAGTCTACAATAGAATAGTATGGTAGATTACATCACTGAAATTTAATACTAAGTTTAATAGATAATAGAGTTATATACCTTAGCATGTGCTTTGTAGTAGCTTCTGAGAGTCGGATGGGAGAAGAAATCATCTTCTGAAGTCACATTGAGGCCAGCATCTTGTCCCCATTTAACATATTGCTTCTTTCCGCCATAGGCTTCCCAGTTGTTAACTAATGACAGTATCAGTCTAATCTTGTACTTCTTTGCTTCACTTACTACAAAATCCAATGCCTGCAAGTTTAACAATGGCAATCAAATAATTAAATGATAGAACAAATCAACAAGACTGAAAATGAGAATGGAAATTGTGAAATCAGAACCTGAAAAACTTGTTCATCATAAACTGATTGCGATTTCTGAAGGGCACGCCATTGGCCATCATTAAATGCCCAAGTCCTACAAACCGTCAGACCAACTGCAGAAGCTTGTTGAAATAACTCAGTGACTTTACCTCTTGTAGATTGATCAGCAGCAAAAACCATCAGCCAGTAAGTATTGAATCCATTAACATAAAATGGCTGGCCATCGACGATAAATTGGTTTCCCTTCTTCTCAACCATTGTCCAGGGCTCATCTTCCGTGTTTCGCAGACCATTAACCCTGAACATACAAACAGATTGAATCAACCACATAAACAACACAAATCACTGAAGGGAGACTCATAACAACAACTGATTATTTCTTTACCTATCATGAGTTGAGCTAGAATACACGTGATTCACTGTGCCTTCCACCATGGATTCAGATCCATCATCCCCACTACCACTAAACACACAGCCAATCGTGTTCATAGTAAGAATCATCAACAGAATCAACTTGAATCCAGATTTAGTTTTGTGATAATCCATACTATGATATGACAAGTAACCTATAATTTCTCATCTTCAAACTGGACCACCTATTTATATCTCCATTAAAAAGCTGGTAAAGTACAGAAAAATTGAATAGAAGAGTCTTGAAGAGAAGATCACACCTGTTTAGCTTTGAAGTGAAGCAAAATTTCTCTCCTTTCAAGCTAGATAAAAACAGACTTCAAGGCAAGTTAAAAGTGGGTCTAATGATTTGAGAGCACCTGACATATGAAAAAACAAAACAAACAAAAAAGCCACAATTCACTCCAATGTCACAAACAGAATGTACAGATATAGCAATCTTTCAACACCAGTGTAGTGCTCTGCTGAGACAAGAAATGCGTGAATACGAGAAAATTCATCATATAAAGCTCATTCCCTGTCAACACATTTGTAAGCAACTTTCCAGGTAATGTACTGATATTTTTTATATGAATGAAACTTATCCTGCTTTGTACGTCTGATTTGTTTAGTTTTTAGTGAAGAAAATTAACATTGATGAGAAATATAAGTTTTTCGTTTTCTCTATGAATTTTTCGTCGAATAGTTCATTAGCTGCAAAATTAAAATCTGAACAATGTGAAGCATTAAACAATGAAGCAAACTGTGATGAAACAGTGATATGAATTAGAGAAAGAAAAATTTACCTCCAAATTGTGTCTCCATTTCCGATTTCAAGCATCGATCGAATGGATTCATTAGGATTCTGTTTCCGATTTCATGAAGCGATGAATCGAGAAGATGACGAAGAAGACGGAGTTTCTATCACAGTTTGAATTGTTGGGCCGGGTGGTGTTCAATTAGGCCCATTTAGAGTGATACTGGGCATGTTAAATGAGCTCATTAAGACCATCTACAAAGCAAAATTTTTTTAGGGGTTTATATGTGCGGGGAAAATTTTTATTTTAGGCCACACAATTATACATCTATTTTGAAAAGAGTGTGAAACTAAATTTTAGTTTTTATTTCATAAATTATTCACATACTGTAAATTATAAAAATTTAAGGATATTTTGGAAAACTCAGTCTATAAAATAAAAATCAAATTTTTAAAATTTTATTTTTGTATATTTTTAAAAAACAGACCTACTTTGAACCTTGAAAAGCTCATTTATTATATATATATATATACTAAAAAAAAATTTTTGAGTGCTCCAAGTTCTTTTTAGTGTTTTTCTAGGTTTTACATTTGTTTTTATTATTTATTATTTTTGCTATTTATTCTTTTATAAATTTTAATTATGTTTGATAAATTTAGTGATTGGTAAATAAATAATTTAAAATATTTTATTACAATAAATATAAAATATAATATTTTAAAATAAAATATTAAATATAACAATTAAAATTAAAAAGTATGAATACAAATCGAAATAATATATTAAAAATATTTAATTCACTCATTGTTCGAACTCGGTGGAAAATGTCGCCACAAATGTGCAATCAAATCCATTTTTAACTTGCGATAGTGACACGATCATGAATTTGATTGTTATTTTCGATATAACGGTCGAATGGAACGATAGATGGTTGAAGGCGTGGTGGTGCTAAATGTCTCGCGCTTTCTTGATGGTAATATCCTGGCTCCAAGTTATTTGAGTAATGATCTCGTTCATCCTCTACTATCATGTTATGTAGTATGATGCAACTTTTCATTATTTCGTTAATGGCTTTTTTGCTCCATAAACGTACAAGTTGTTTAATGATTACGAAAAACGTGCTTGAAGAATTCCACATGCTCGCTCAACATCTTTCCTAGTAGACTCTTGACGTTTTGCAAAATTGGCAGATTTTGGATCTTAAGGCAGTGTTACAGACTTAACAAAAGTAGCTAACTCTGGATAAATACCATTTGTAAAGTAGTATCCCATATTATATGTGTTTCCACCCACTGTAAAATTTACTAGTGTAGACCTACCTTCCAAAATGTTATTAAACACAGGGGATCGTTCTAACACATTAATATCATTTGATCCAGAAACACCGAAAAATATATGACATATCCATTATACAACTTCCAATATGATGGTCGGATATTTATTCCGCCCATTTTGAAATTGGTCTTTCCATGCTTTCGGGTAATTCTTTAATTCCAGTGCATGCAATCAATACTTCCCAACATACTAGAAAAGTCACGTTGTTCCGCTCCAAAAAGAAGGCGTTGAACGTCTTGAACATTTGGTCTTCTTAAATATACATCACCAAAAAGGTTGTTGATACCTTGTACAAAATTCATTAAGCATTCTCTTGCAGTTGTTGCGCCTATACGAACATATTCATCCACGACATCTAGGCTTTTCCATAAGCTAATATTCTGACGGCAGTAATACATTTTTGAAGGGGTGATAACCCATGCTTACACAAAGCATATGTCCTTTGGGTAAAATATGGGTAATAATTTTTTAAAGCTCCAACAATGTGAAGGAACAAATGTTTTCGCATTCGATATCTTCAACGAAAAAGATCGGCAGGAAACACAAGTACATGTGCAAAGTAGTCATTATATAATCTAATGTGCCCATCCTCACAATTTCTCTTAATAGTAACTCGTTTCCTTGAAGTACGAGAAGATGACTCAGGATTTTCATCAGTTGCCAAAATTCCCACTCCTCGAGAAGTGATAACATTTGTTCATCTCTGTTGTCGAGTAACTCATCGATTACTATTGCAGTAAGCAAATCATTATATGACTAATTAGAAGAAGACGAGCTTGAAGACATTATCTCTTAAATTTATGACAATGAAAAAAATAGAGTGAAAGGTTAGCGTTAGCGTTGAAGTAATCCTCAACCCATGCTTCTTATTTATTGGAATGTGACACGGGTTGAACAATTTATGTAATTATTATATGTTAGATTCACATGTCTCTATCTAACTTAAAAGAAGGTAGTCACGGGTTGAACAATTTATGTAATTATTATATGTCAGATTCACATGTCTTTAACTTAAAAAATGTGTCACATGTAGAATAGTTTAGCTAATTATTATATATTAGATTCATATGTCTCTAACTTTGAAAGGTGTCACGTGATGAACAGTGAATGTATTTATGATGTGTCAGAATCACATGACTCTAATTCAAAAATGGTGGTTAAAAGGTATCATAGATTTTAATAGTGAATGCAACTATTATTCGTCTAGTTCAATTTTAATCATAAAGCCTTGAAATGGAAATATATTTTATAAATATGTTGTAATATAAAAATTGCAATTTAATCTAAACATGACATTGCAAATTAAACAATATATTACAAGTTAATAGTACAGTATAGTCTTAAATGAAATTACAATGTAAAAATGCACCAAAGTCATAATTTATAATTCTTAATTTTACAATTACCAGATGACAATAATGGACCTAGGAGAACAACTTGCGCATAATTGCACTTTTCTTCTTTGCCGCCATTTCTTGTTCATTTGGAGGTAAGAGAGATGTCTAATTTTAGAAACTACATATCAAGCTCTGCCAGTACCTTATTGTTCTCAAGTTCAATCATTCGATCGATCTTTTCCTTGTCATCTTGGGTCTTTTTTTTCTCGAGTTTCGATTTCTCCCTCTCCATCTCTTCTGATTCTTTCCTTTGAGATATTGTTTTAAGCACAAAATCCATCATGTCACCATGTGTGTTTGATATCACATAATAGAGTTTTTTCCTTTCACTATTTTGGTCTGAAGTTGTTGCCTTTTGTTTTCTTTTTCTTTTAGCTACATTGTTACCTATTGGATGTTCTGGTTCTTGAAGCTCATTTAAGTTGATGTTGGGCGAGTTAAAAGTTTCAAAAGATATATAATCACTAGTTAAAAGTTTCAGTCTATTTCGGCTGAAGGCCTGATTCTCGACGTACTGTTTTTGGCTTGAGATGGTTTCGGAATGAGCCTCTTGGGATCTGGTAAGCTGTTTGTTCGGTCGAAATAGTGATAGCCGAAATAGCTAAGGCCGAAGGTGGTTTCGGTCGATTTGACTTGTCTTTGGCTCTGACCCATTTTGCTTGTGGAACTCTGAAACCTTAAATTGTTTGGGTTTCTATAACCTTACTCTTAACCTTTAAAGGTCGTAGGTTATTTTCCCACTATAGAAATGTATGAAATTGAGAAATGTTTAGGTTGCATTTGGTAGCACCTCTTTTCATTTTTGTTTTGAAATTTTGGTATTATGAAAATGAGACTGAAAATGCTATTTTCACCAAATTCTGAAAATGTCATTGGTTGCATGTTAAATAATGGCTTTTTTTTTTTTAATTTGAAAATGAAAAAATGCGTTTGGTAGAAAAATATACTTTAATTTTAAAAATATACATATTTCATTCTTACATACTTTTTAAACAATATGCATTATTGAACTAATTATATTGATTTATTTATATAATTTAGTTAATTATATGATTTTTTTATTGAAAAATTATAAATTATCAACCCATTAAAAATATAATTAAATCAAAATATTAAAATTAAAAAAGATAAAATAAAATTTCCGTCACATAATAACAACAAAATAATTCTTTTTATATAATACTACTAAATAAAATTTTCATCACATAAAAATAACAAAGTAATCCAAGTGCAAAATAACAAAGTAATCCTCATACAAAATACTACTAAATAAACTAGGATCCTAATTAGAAGAATAATCCCTCCACAATTCTTTTTTTTGTAATCTCATCTCTAACATGATTCATCACTACAACATTCAATTGAGATAAATATATACTGGGTGTTGGTCTTACTTCTGCATCTTCTATCTCTTCCTCGAATAACAAATCTTCATCTTCAAATTCCTTAAAAATTGAATCATCACAAGCTTGCAAACGAATGAAATTATTCAAAACACAACAAGTAATAGGTATAAGACGTTGCCTCCGTAAGCTATAATTATGCATGTCATTCAAAATACTAAATCGTGCCTTTAAAACACCAAAACATCTCTCAATTACATTGCGTAATGATGAATTCCTGTAATTAAATAATTCTTTTGCACCTCTTGGTTCACGACCATTTCCTCGATAATCACACAAATGATATCTTTCACCTCTATACGATGCTAAAAACTCTCACATGTTCATGTATCCCGAATCCACGACATAATAGTAACCTATAAGAGTAACATATTATTATCTATACCTATATTAAACTATTTATTAAATTGAGTAATAAAAAGGTAATAATATATTTACCTTCATTAGGATGTGGAAAACCATTTTCTTCTCTACTTATTGCATCCAAAAATATTCTAGCATCATTAACGGTTCCTTCCTACCCCGTGTACACAAAAGTGAATAACATGTCAAATGAGCATGGGTGATTTGTATTTTTCTATCCCTATATGAAATCTGTTTCTGTGAAGGTGCCCAAGCTGAAATGTGTGTTCCATCAATAGACTCATAGATTTCTAGAATAAAAGAAAAAAAGTGTAAATAATAATTATAGTAATAATAATAATACTATAAATAATAAAGTAATAATAATGATACCTTAAAGTAAGGATAGAATTTTGGATCATCTTTGATGTAAGGTGGTGGTAGTTGTCGTCCTCTATTACTCGGACGAAAGATACTTGGTGCCAATCCACATAAGGCCTTTAAAATCCACTTGAATTATCAATGTGCTGTTTCAGTTTCTCGTTGAAAACGCTTACAAACAACTAGCATAGGGTCACCATGAGATAGAATATACAAACATATAGCCACAACTTCAAAAATAGAAACATGTCTATCGTTTTTTAACAATTGGGATTGCTCTAATGTTTCACATAGGCGGCGAAAGACATTATTATTCATACGCACCATATTATACATTCTTGATTTATGTCCACTCAATAACTCCTGCATTGCACAAAAGCATAGCCAGATAGACTACCATTATAAATACGTTTCTTTTCAATTTGTTGAAGATATTCAATCTTCCGTATTGTATAAGCCACTTCCAATACCTCCAATTCTAATTCCTCAATCTCCAGATCCGATGCATTATCCAAATCTTCTTCAATATTATTTATCATCATCACCTAACCAAACCACCAATCTATTTGCATCAAATAGTTTCTTAATCAATAACAAAATCCTACCATTTACCTCAAATAAATTCATTAAAAAATCCAACCATTCAAATCAAACTAAACCAATACAAATAATATAATGCACAAACAAATTGAACCAACCAAACACCATTACATAAAAATGAAATATAATGCATAAAATCAAGTTACATTAATCATCACAAGTTCATAATTGACCATAATAATAGATGAAATATAATTCATAAAATCAAGTTCCATTAAATCACCACTAGTTCATAATTGATCACAATAATAGATGAAATATAAATTGCAAATATTGAAAAAAAAATAAAAGAAAAATAATTGTCTCGTAAACTCTCTAACTATCATTCTAAGTTTATAACCATTGTATTTACCCTTCCTTATGGTCATAAACCTCTTAGCCATTGTTTTTTTTTCCTTTATTCACTCTAGTAAAAAAAGGTTTCCTCTAATTTAAACATGGTACAATTCTATCCAAGAACTTGTAAAAAGTTTTCATCAACATCCTCAAATTTTTCCAAAGCTTCCATACACTCGGGTACTGAATAATCCTCAACACTCTTACCATTAACTTTAGTCAATCTAGCATCCATCACCTCTCTAGCATTCTCAAAGTAACTATCCATACCATCCCACTTATTTTTACAACGATCACTAGAAAAATTAGATGACTATCGAGGTTTTTTTCCTCTCTTAACTTCAACTAAATCATCATCATCAGCATCAATGCTTCTAGTATGAACCCCAGAATTAATAAAATTTTGTTCTACCCCACAATCTTTATCTAAATCCAATGGAATGTGATTAGAAGAAAAACTGATCCCTTCTGTTTCTGTAGTTGTTTTGAATATCTCTTTAAGCAATTCATAATGCTCCAGCCCCTTCTATCGATATTGCTTCACTGTTGGCACTTGCTGTAAAGATAACTAAAATAAGTTAACTGTCAATAACAACCATTTATTTCACTACAAAATCACTAACTAGAACAAGCAGCCAAAGCTATTCATTCAACTCTAGTCATAATTTCAACTAACATGTATAATAACTGCTCCAAAGTTCAAGTAGCAGCCTTAAACCAGAAACATACAAAATCTCAGTTTATTTTTATGTCCACATTCAATTACTTCCCCTTTAAAATCTTCTTCTGTTGATCTATTGGCTAGAAATATACTCTTTTTCTTAACATTCATATACATCTTTGTTTTTTTATTTTAGCATAAACAAAAATAAAACATAAGAGACTACATTAAATTCCAACACGGACCCCAACTATAAACTCTACCAAGTAACAATCCAATCAATCAAGACAAGCGGTCCCAAACCAAACCACATGTTAAACAAAAATGTACCATTCATATCAAAATCCCAAGAGACTTAATTAAACATAGCAAAATTCATTAACCACACACCAAAAGAACCCCTACAACGTAGGAGATATCAGTATCAAGGTTAATATCATAACCAACTCTTTTGTTGAACCAATGAGATTCTCTTTCTTCAACCTCGCAATTTTCATCCATTTTCAAAACTCTAACCATAAAAAACCACTATAATCAAACAAGCAGTCACTTTTCGACAATCCTCACAAAAAAAAATAAAATAATCACCCACCTTCCCGAAATCCAACATCACCATAATAAGAAACTCAATAACCATAAACAAACACACCCACAAAACCCACCAAAACCAATCAAAAGATCTCACAGAAATAAGAACAAACACAACACCGCTGAATACAAAAACCTGAGCCCTATAGGAAATTAAATCAAACAACATACCAGTCCTTTATTTCTTGCGTTAAACTAAAGATCTAGCTAGAGACATGGAGGATTGAACCTATTGTCTTGCCATGAATGGTGAGGTCACATAAGATGCAATGCTAGTAGAATCAACATTCTGTCTATTTCCGTTTTTATGAACCTTGTAAAGAACTATGATATAGTACAGTGAATAAATCCCTATGTGACTAGACCTGGACCTGAGATATATATTATTGTTTCTAATAATCCTGTTTTTCTTCCTATCAAGCTTCAACACTTCAACTTATATACTTGAAATTGGAGATGATCTTCAAACCTATGAACAAACTATGTTATCCAAAATCCAAATGAACAATGAAACAGAGGCTTATATTATATTATATGTATCTAGATGTCACAACAATGAATTATTTGGTAGAATAACTAACCATTCTCATTTACATAAAAGCAAATAAATTTTCAAATTATGGTACAAATGCAGCCCCAAACGGTATTCAAACCAAGCCCAATAGCCCCAAATCAATATATAATGCCAATCTTGGACTTCACTTCACAATTTAATCATATAATGAATTATAACATTATTGATGTCACTTCACTTGGACCACATACAAGATGTAACATGTTCTATACACAAACAAGTAACAATAGGACAAAACATGTCAAGAGAACAGAAAGTTCATACAGAAAATAATTACTTCTATGGCTAATAAATACATTCATTACATGTGTATACAAACAATTAATCGAGTTCAATGAAACAAAGAAAACTTAAAGAAATTAGCTATCCATACCTTATTGTATTCTGCCCCAAAAATCTCTAATGCAGTTATTGTGTTTGATATTGGATCCCAACCGATGCCAGTTTTATCTATCAAATCAGAAAATTCTCGATGCTTCTTACGCAGCCTATTAAATTTTGACTTCAATTGTGCAACTGCGAACCACATCTAAGTTTGTTGAAGCATTTCATCACTTATAACTGACCATACCTTTTTCTGAAAAGTTGATGTTTGAAGATCCCCTTTTTTATATGATCATGAACAATTTTAATAAAAATTCCCTCATGTCTTGAAGACCATTCTATTTTATCATCAATATTGCTTTGAGATTCCATAGTTCTTTCCTGCTTAAAGAAAAAAGAATGTTACTTTGAGTAAGCATGTCGTATGTTTGAATTATCAAATTCCAACTCTGATCTTAGAGGGCAGAAATCTAAAAAAAAAAAAAACTTAGTGACAAGAACAATGTTCTAGTGTTTGGATGACGACATTGCAAACACCAAAATCTACAAGTATATAAGGAGTGAGCAGAATAGTTTAAGCAATATAAACAAAAGTCAATTTGGGAATAATTTTTATGTTTTCTTTTAAAAAAACACATAGACAAACTTAAAACTCTTTGTATTGATTACAGTTTAACAATATTATGCAATGTCAGTCAATTTCGGATACAGGCTTATCAAATACTATTTCTTCGATGCTAAAACTAACAATTCACAGATAACCATTGAAATCAACAGAAATCATAAAATCGAAATAAATTATCAAATGATTGGTCTTTGAAGGATTACCATGTGAATCAATTGATGTTGTCAGAAATTTACTTCAGGTTGTCGAAGAATGGTCTTGGATTTATGCTCAAACAACACCCAGTTGTGATGATCGGAGAAATAGTGGTAGGAGTCAGAAATTTACTTTAGGTTATCGAAGAATGGTCTTGGATCGATGATCAAACAATGCCAGTAGTGATGATCAGAGAAATAGTGGTAGGAGCTATCGACAGTTTAGATTGATTGACAGTATAGTAGATATCGATGGCATGGGGGAGATGTCAACAATGAAGTGATGATTAGAGAGCTAGATGCGAGATGTTGATGGTACAGATCTATGGAAGACGTTGATGACGCGAATCAATTAGAGAGATTATGGAGGATGTGAAGTGATGGAGACGAATTGAATAGAAGACATTATGATTTTAAAAATGGATCTCGAAAATGATTTTGAGGTGTTTTCCAAACTTACGTGATTCTACTTCTCCATTTTTTAAAACAATTTTATATGTTTTTTTAAATAAAAAAAAACAAAACGTGTACCAAACATGTTTTTTTTGGAATATTTAATCACAAAAATATTTTTTTTTTTCAAAAATAAAAACTAAAACAAGTGCTACCAAAAGCATCATTAGCTGCTAAGCTTGATACAATTAGATCAGTACTAAATACTGACCAACCTAGAAGAATTATTGAGTTTATGAGTGACTATGAAAGCCGCGTCAGAGCCAGAGGTATGACGTGACTAAATATTCTTCTTTCATTATGAGTTTTTAATTTTTTAATTTAAAAATGAACCGCATGAAGATAAAAAATACTCCAGACTATTTTATCGTCCGTCAACCAATGTTCATAATGAACAGTAATCCAGACATATTTTAATTGCAAAAGCAGAAATTCGGAAAGAAAAAAAAGTATTAAGCAAATTATATATTTTTATTTATTTATTTATTCTTTTTAATCTTTAAAACTACTAATAAAGATATTAAAAATTATTTTATTCCTTTAAATTTACATATCTCTTTTATTTTCAAAATATTATATCAGCGTATCAATTAATTAATTAATTTTTTTATAATTTTTTAATTACATTATTTAAAATTTAATTTTTTTAATAAATTAATTTTATTCAATTTGATGTTCACCAGTAAATAGAATTCATTTTAATTGAGTAAAGTCTAATTGACGGATTAAACTATTGAACTAAGTTAAAATTTCATTAATAAACAAATTATTTTTATATAAATTTTATATATTTCAAATTCTAAACATTCCATTATCGATGGAGTTGGAATTTAAATGTAAAAATAAGTTGGTCCCACATATTAGTGGGAGGGTATAAGAGTCCAGTTCACTACTACGAGTGCCAACTAATTACAAACGATACCGCGTGAGAGAAAAACACACACAATATTCTCTCAAACGCGTCGTTATATCTCAACTTTCATCGCTCCTTTTACTAACCAACCTGTCATCCAACCACATCCAAGTGGCTTTCACCGTAATTAACCGCCAATTTCAGGGACATTCCCGCCATTTCAACTCCCTTAATCTCACTTGATTAATACATTAATCCGATATTTACTCTTAATGACTTTAATTCCACCTACTACGTATATAAACCATTTCTATTTCAGACACAGGTCATAAATTATCCGTTTTAATTTTTCAAGTCGTCCACTTCTCATTTTCGAAAAAAAAAAAGTCCTCCACTTCTTCTTCCTCTCTCTCCCACCGATTTGACTCACTGAGTCGAGTCGTCTCTGCAAAGGTACGCTTCGAATGCGTGTTTAGAAATTCCAGTTTTTGTGACTTCAGCTCGTACAAGATCTGAAAAACTTTGCTCTTTGTCGTGTCCGTGAATTTGTGTTTTGAGTTCAGATCTTAGTTTGTTGTTGAGTGATTGATCTTTGATCGAGTCAATGAAGGTCGGGAAAAGAAGCTGTTTAGCTTCTTTTATAATCTTATTAAGCTTAGCTTGTGCTCTGAATGTTGGTTTTTGTGCTAATTATGTTCCGAGTGATAAGTTTTTCTTGAATTGTGGTGAATCTTCGATTCTGAATGATACCGATTCACGGAGTTGGATTCCGGATGTCGGATCCAAGCTCTTGCTGTCGGCGAAGTCGTCGACGTCGAAGGCGGCGACTCAAGACCCGGCGGTTCCTGAAGTGCCGTACATGACGGCTAGGGTTTCGCAATCGGAGTTCTCGTACAATTTTCCTGTTGCTGCTGGTCGTAAGTTTGTTCGTCTTCATTTCTATCCGAATTCGTATAATGGACTTAATGCATCTACCGCTTTGTTTTCTGTTTCGTCTGGACCTTATACGCTGCTTAGGAATTTTAGTGCTGCTCAAACTAGTGAGGCTTTGAATTATGCTTATATCATTAAGGAGTTTTTGATTCCTGTGGATGGGGATACTTTGACTTTGAAGTTTACTCCTGGGAATGCTTCGAATGCATATGCGTTTGTTAATGGGATTGAGGTTACTTCGGTGCCTGATATTTATCAGACGCCTCAAGATGGTCAGGGTAGTGTGATGTTGGTGGGTCAGGATAGTCCGATTGTTATTGATAATACTACTGCGCTTGAGAATGTGTATCGTATCAATGTTGGTGGGAATGATATCTCACCTTCTGGTGATACGGGTCTGTATAGATCTTGGTATGATGATCAGCCTTACATTTATGGGGCAGGCTTTGGTGTGCCGGTGACAGTTGATAATTCCACGAAGATCACTTATCCTGCTACTATGCCTACTTATGTTGCTCCTCTTGATGTCTATTCCACTGCAAGGTCGATGGGACCTGATCCACGAGTCAACCAGAATTATAATTTGACTTGGATTTTCAGTGTTGATGCTGGATTCACTTACTTGGTTAGGCTTCATTTCTGCGAGGTTCAACCTGACATGACCAAAGTTAATCAGAGAGTGTTCAACGTGTATCTCAATAATCAAACTGCTCAGCGCTCGCTTGATGTCCTTACTTACACGATTCATAATGGAGTTCCATTGTATAGGGATTATGCTGTGTTTGTTCAAGGTACCGGTACCTGGAAAGACCTATGGCTTGCGCTGCATCCAGATGTGGCTTCCAAGTCGCAATATTATGATGCGATTCTGAATGGGGTTGAGATATTCAAGATTAGTGATTTCAATGGTAATCTTGCAGGGACCAATCCGATCCCTGGTCCAGTACAGGATAAAGTTGACCCCAGTTTGGCTTTTCCATCCAGCCATTCAGGTAATTCAAGCAAGCAGAAGGCTACTATCATTGGTGGTGGTGTTGGTGGAGGACTTGCTCTAGCTCTTGTAATTGGTTTTTGTGTTGTTGCTGCCACTCGTCGCCGCAAGGGTGGGAAAGACCAGAGTCCAAGTGACGGGCCATCTGGGTGGCTCCCTCTTTCACTCTATGGAAATTCACACTCTGCTGGTTCAGCCAAGACTACCACTACAGGAAGCTATGCATCTTCTCTTCCTTCCAACCTCTGCCGCCACTTCTCTTTTGCTGAGATCAAATCTGCAACTAAAAACTTTGATGAGGCTTTGCTTCTTGGAGTAGGAGGTTTTGGCAAAGTTTACAGAGGGGAAATTGATGGTGGTACGACTAAAGTTGCAATCAAGCGTGGTAACCCCCTTTCCGAGCAAGGGGTGCACGAGTTCCAGACTGAGATTGAAATGCTTTCAAAACTTAGACACCGCCACCTTGTCTCACTGATCGGTTATTGTGAAGAGAATTGTGAAATGATTCTTGTGTATGATTACATGGCTCATGGAACGCTGCGGGAGCATCTTTACAAAACCCAAAAGCCCCCTCTGCCATGGAAGCAAAGGCTCGAGATATGCATTGGGGCTGCTCGAGGTTTACACTACCTCCATACTGGTGCTAAACACACAATTATCCACCGTGATGTCAAGACTACCAATATTCTTCTGGATGAGAAGTGGGTGGCAAAGGTTTCTGATTTCGGGCTGTCAAAAACTGGCCCTACATTGGATCACACTCACGTCAGCACTGTTGTCAAAGGTAGTTTTGGTTATCTGGATCCAGAATACTTCAGGCGTCAGCAACTCACTGAGAAATCTGATGTGTACTCATTTGGTGTTGTTCTCTTCGAAATCATATGTGCTCGACCAGCCCTGAACCCAACCCTCCCCAAGGAGCAAGTCAGCTTGGCAGAATGGGCTGCTCACTGCCACATAAAAGGAATTCTAGATCAGATCATGGACCCTTATCTGAAGGGAAAAATCGCACCAGAATGCTTCAAAAAGTTTGCAGAGACCGCAATGAAGTGTGTTTCTGATCAGGGTATCGAGAGGCCATCAATGGGCGATGTCCTATGGAACCTGGAGTTTGCATTGCAGCTACAAGAGAGTGCAGAAGAGAGCGGGAAGGGCATCGGTGGGCAAATGGACATTGAAGAAGAATCATTCAATGGAGCTTGCGGCAAAGGCAAGAAAGACCCCAACGCAGACCCAGCATTCGATGGCAACGTCACTGATTCAAGGAGCAGTGGTATTAGTATGAGTATAGGCGGCCGCAGCTTAGCTAGCGAAGACTCCGACGGCTTGACACCAAGTGCAGTATTCTCCCAGATCATGAATCCCAAAGGACGTTAACCAACCTACCTGCTCCCACGCCACGGTTTCCAGTCACTGCTTTAGTCCGGTAACTCCTCATGCTCTCTGCTGTTTACTGGATTAGTTCATATATATCAAAAGGTTTATTATTCATTTACTTACAAATAATTTATTTTTCCTCTTGAATAGTTTGGTATTAATATGTTTCCTTTCAAGTCCCAATTTGTATCTAATGTGAAACACAGAGTGTAAAATTTCTTTCACTTATTCATATTTCCCTTCCTTAAATGAGAACATGTGTTGTGCTTTCTTGCCATACTATATCATAATGCCTAGCCATAATGTTGATACAATCAAAATGGTAGTTTGTGATTTTGTTGATTTGGTAGATGGTGCATGTGATTGTGGGTCTCTTCTTCGGTTGTCTGTGCTGTTTCATTCTATACCAAACTTTATTAATAAAATCATCTCCATTATTGCCGGATTTAACAAATCTATAGAAGCATCTTTCAATAGAATATGTACACATTGCTTGGTTTTGAATTTGAATTTGAATTTGAATATGAATATGATTATATAGTATGACAAAAATTCAAAGCCGTGTTGAAACTTGAAACATAACATATTGGTGTGTTTGATTGTATAAAGAGCACAAATGGTGGCTGACAGATTGGTTAGTGGGGTCCACTCGACTTCAATGGTGAGATGCACCTCCATTTGTAGTGTAGAGAAAGAAAATTATGAGAACATGAGCTCCACTTTGTGTATATTTTATATATGCAAAGCTAAGAAGATAGGTTTGGAAGATTTGTTATATCTGGTTTGACAACGAAACAGTCAATACATGGGCTGTCTGTTTTGTTCTTTTATTCTCATCCAATTATATGTTTAAGCAATGAAAATGATGTGTTTTGAGTGAAAGGTAAAGAGACAAGCCATGCATTTTTAGGTTTATGATGATTTTGTTTGTACTTTGGTAAATATATAGTATATGAAATATTGTGGTTGTTGCATCTTAAATTTTATCATCTTCGTCTATTATACGAATTATTTTTAATGTTTTGATTATATGTATATACTCACGTTTTATAAAAGAACAAAACTTTAACAAATTTTAACGATTAATAAATTTTACTAAAAATAATAATAATAACAAACCATAGATTACCTTATAATTTAAAGTATTTTAAAGGGAAACTTTCATAGATAGCACTACAAAATTTTCAATTAAGTTTTTAGATCCACCAAATTCCATCTTTAGTATTTAAAATTTGCAAAAATTTGTTTTCACCAAATGATCTTTTTGGACAATTTTACGGAACAATTTGAAAGTCTCATTCCCTCTTTTAACAATTGAAATAATTTTTATATCCATATAAATAGTTTTTCATTCAAATCTTATCTACCCACCCACCAACCCATCCAAAAAGAAAATTGAATTTTTTTTTTCTTCTCCTCTCTCAATCTCCATTGTTGTTGCATCTTCATATCTACATTCTTGGTCAAAAACTTCAAATGATTGGTGATGACTGATAATGAGGTTAGTTTAATACATATCCATATGGTCATTATTCTTCTTAACTTTGCATGATTTTGATAGTGGGTTAATTTTAGGGTTTTAGTTTAAGTTGGAGGAGGTTAAAGTTGTTTTTGTGATTAGTATTGGGTTTAGATTGATTTGGTTAGATTGATTGGATTTGTTAGTTTATGTTTTCTATTGGTTGGAAGTATGAGTGTATATGGTTGTACTTAATTAATTTGGTGGTTTTAGTTGATTTAGGGGAAAGTAAAATTCATTTGTATTTTGAAATTTGATCTTAAAAGATTTATTTTTGATGGGCATTATTGGGTTTAGGCCGACTTTTTAGTAGGTTTTGGATTGGGTTAGAGTAATGAATGCAATTGGTGTAGTGTTTATCTATAATGGTGTTTTTGATGGGGCCAATTATAAGGGTGGTGAAGGAATTGTTGCCATGGTTTCCAAGGATATTACTTTTGATCAATTAGTTGATACAGCTCATGTGAAAAAGGCCATTGATAAGAATACGTTCAAGTTGAGGTTATTTTATTTTCTTAATATCCTGGACGGTGCTAAAATGAGGATTGAAATGATACATTAAGATGAAGTAAGTTATGTGATGGGTCAAGAACAGAAATTTGTTTATGTGGAAAAGGTGGAGATTGTGGGGAGTCAAACATCTATTTTGAGGAATTTGAATAAACTGTCAACCAATACGGACAATAAAATACCTAATGATGTCGTTTTTATGAGAATTTACATGCATTAAATGAGACCGGTGTTTTAGATGGATTTGATTATGTTCCAACAAATTTTAATGATGGTGGAGGCGATGATGAGGATGATGAAGACGGCGACGATGATGAGGCCAATGCAAATGATAGCAATGGCGATGACATTAGAATTGACATTTGCTATGAGAATTGTAATGGTGTTAATAAATGTGGTCCAGGTAGTGGTGGCTTTGCTGGTATTTCAGGTGTAAATAGACATCAAATATGGGAGCAATCGGGCATGGATAATTTTGGTTTTCAAGAGGTTAGAGAATACGCATTATCCATACCGTATGCCTTGAGCGGTCTAACTCAGGGTTCTATATTTTGGAGTAAAGAGGCCATGAATCTTGCAGTGGGAAGATTTACTTTTTAGAATAAGCTTTCCCTTTCTGTATTGCGATCTAATAAAAAGCGATTGGAAGTGGTATGCATGTATATGAAGAAGATATGTAAATTTTATTTTAGAGCTAGGAAAAGCGGTGACGATCCTCATTTGTTTCATGTGACACATTTTAATCCCAACTACACATGCCTTTGTGATCTAGATAGAGCAGAGAGGAGGACAGTAAGTGCGAAGGTTGGATCTTTTTTTTCTTCTAGGTCACTGACTCAAAATTTAATCCCTCCATAATAATGAGCGAGGTTCGAGCTCGATGGGCAATGTGTTTGTGGTATAGTAAGGCTTGGAGAGTTTTACTATATGCCGAGCAGTTGTTTACGGTACCTATAATGAATCATGGTCATTATTGCCTTCTTATCTCCACATATTAAAAGTGACTTAACCTGGCACAATCACTGCCATTAAGACTAACACAAAGGACAATTTTAAGTATTCTTTCTTTGCATTAGGGCAATCCATTGATAGATTCAAAAATTATATACGTCCAATACTACCTATGGATGCTACACATTTTAAGGGTGAGCTAAAGGGGATGATTTTCATGGCAATGGGGTTGGATGGTTCAGATATGATATATCCTGTTGCATTTGAATTTTTCCCTAAAGAGAATGTGCCAGGTTGGATATGGCTTCTCCGAAATTTACGTGCTGCGGTTAGCATTTCAGACGATCTCCTCATTGTTATCGATCGGGGGAATAATATTCCTCCCGCTATTGATGAGGTATTTCCTGAAATTCCATATGCGAATTGTTACTTTCATTTGAAGAGTAATTTAGGCAACCTCTGTAAAGGAAGAAGTTTTATTCTTGATGTATTATGGAATATGGGATATTCATACTCAAAGGAAGAGTGTTTGACTTTGTTGCAAAGTCTTGCAAATATCTGCCTGAAAATGCTTGGAGCATTGGTAAAGCTTCGATCGGACAAGTGGTCCCGTTCATTTTGTCCAAGAAAAAGGGGGAAAATCACGAAAACCGGTATTTCTGAGTCTTCAAATAAAACAATTATCCTAGACCGAAAACTGCCAATGACTGCGACTCATGAATTCCTTAGACATTTGGTTCAGAAGCGGTTTTGTGCCAGGAGCGCATCGGCTGCCAAGCTTGAATGATGATAGAAGCAGTTAAAGACCATTTCAAAGAGTGTGAAAATGCCGTTAAGAAATGTCAAGTGTATCCCATTCAAGACAGTGTTAAGTACCAAGTCACGAATGAGGAGTTAGGTGATGGGATATTGAACCTTCTTGAGAATTCATGCACATGCAATAGGTGGGATATGGATGGATTGCCATGTTTTGATGCTATCGCATATGTAAGGTATGATGTACTAAATGAAATTAAGTTGATTATTTCATGATACATATATCTTTATATATAATAAATATATTAAGTAATTTTGGGCTATTCAAATTATGACAAGTTTGCACGTGTGAGTATTAGTCATCTTTGTCATAGGGACTTCAGTAAGGAATATTTGGAGGGTACCTGTTCCAAACCCATCTTACCCATTCCTGATAAGGGTGCATGGCGCGAAGCAAGTGAAGCTTCAAGATTAGTGGTTCTTCCAATGATAAAGGATAAACAAGCAGGATGACCAAAAGAGAAAAATTCGGTCAGCAGGTGAGTTTCATAGGAGTAAGAAGTGCGGAAATTACGGTTTGTTTGGGCACTCTCGACTTACTAGCCAAAATCCCCCCTTTGATTTGTGGAAATTATGGACTTACTGGTCCAATGAAGATAAATATCGGAATGCCGCAATTAATATGTTCAAAATGTGGTATGGTTGGCCACTTTCCCGATTCTTGTCCGAACCAAGCACTCACTTGTCGAAAATATGGTATGATTGGTCATTCGGATGAAGTGTGCAAAATTGCTTCTGTAGCATCTTTCTTGGGCAGCACTAATGCATGACAATCCGAAGCTTCTACATCATCCAAGAGATGTCGAGTCATGCATTGCTGTCATTGTGGTGGTGCTGATCATAATTAACGCACTTGTCCGCATCTACATCCATTTCAATTGTTGTCCTATTTCCGAACCATATGATTGCTCGCAAAGTAATATTTAGATCCATTAGTTGAATGATGCTTGAACGTGTTGTACTTGTATTATTGAATGGTTATGTTATTTATTTTCGTAAAAACATTTGATGTTAGGTACTTGCAATTTGATATTTAATGGTAACGTGTTGCCCTTGCAATTTTTAAAGTATGCATCTCATATGGCCATCGAATTTTAAAGGATGCGGCTCATATGGTCATCAGGTTGAAGTGACCACTTCAGACACATACTGTATTTAGACAACATAACCTGAAATTTTTCACGTGTGAGGCTCAGGTGGCCACTACATAATAGTGACCATTTGAGATGCATTTTAACATTGGAATGTTATTACTGAAATTGCTTCTGTTGACGTCTCAGGTGGTATCCAGATTTCGATGGCCACTTGAGACGCATTTAGGTACTGGAGTGTATTGTATCTAATTTTTCAGGTGACGTCTGAGGTGACCACTAGATTTAAGTGCCACTTCAGACTTATTCTGGAACCTGAATATAATCACTCTATTTTTTAATATTTACATCTCGGATGGTCTCCAGATTGTATTGACCACTTGAGACGCATTCAGCCATGGTAATTTGATCAGCCATTTTTTTTGGTCTAGGTGGCCACCACATTGTACCGATCACTTTATACGCATTTTGCCACTATAATTAACTAAGCCTATTTATTTGTTATTGCATCTCAGGTGGCCACCACATAGAAGTGACAACTTGAGACCATTTTTCTACTGTAATTTGTTGAGTATATATTTTTGGATTTTGCGTCTCAAGTGGCCACCAGCTTATTGTGACCACTTGAGACTTAATTTGCCAATATAATTTGTTGAGTTTAATTTATTGTTTTTGAGACTCAAGTGGCCATCATTGGGTCTGGACACCTGAGAAGCATCATATAAAAAGCAAACATTACAACTAAGAAATTAAGAATAGAGGTAAAATATCCATCACCAACATCAATAAATCCGACATAAAAATAGACTAATTAATGCATATGTAAGTAATATATATATATATACAAAATTCCAATTTTCCAAAAAGAAAGAAACAACAAAATAGGCCTATTAAAACTAACATTATATGACAGATTAAACACCATCAGCAGAAGCACCATTTGCTTTATCAGTATAAACACCATCAATAGAAGCATCATCTGCTTCCCCAACATTATCTGCTTTTATTGATTTAACACTACAAGTTACCACTTCACTAGCTACATTTACTTCATCGGCTATATCATCATTGGGTTTAGATTTCACTACACCATCGGTTGCAGCTTTGTGACCTGTAGTGACTTCAATTTCATTCGCGTTCATCGTATTTACAACTTCATTCCCTACTGTCAACACCTGACTCCAAACATTATCAACTTTTTCATTTGCCACAATTACTGCACCCATACCCCCTATCTCTTCATTTTCATCCAAATTTACACTAGCATTGGTACAAACAACATTTCCTACATCTATTAGTGCATTATCTTCCACATTGTGATCAGCATTACCATTTACTGCCACGACACCATTACCATCTACAACATCATTATCATCCACATTGAGATTATCATTACCATGAACTCCTAAGATACCATTAACACCTATAATATCATTACCATCCACATTGAGATTAACATTAACATTTACATCTAAAACAACATTAATATCCACAACATGATTATCATTTACAGGTAAATCAACATCACTAGAGAAAACATCACCTTGAAAACCGGGCAAACGGCTGTCAATCTTCTTCAACAAATCGATTATTTATCGTTGACCATCAAGGAGCATTAGCAATATGTCATTTTGTAGTCCACCTTGATGTTCAAACACACTATTGGAACCATCTACTAAAACTTGTATGCCAACATTACCTACAACAGTCTTCTTACCAATTCCACAACTGGTACCACCCTCAGACTCTTGAATTGGTTTTTCACCCCTTGCTATTGTTATCTTGTTAAACCTCTAACTCCAAGTGTAGATGCAGACTTTAAAAAATAAGTCAGTGTCCATAGTCACATTAACCCCTGCGTGCTCAAACATCACTGTTATAGTGGGGGGAACACAATCTGTTTTGCCTGGTTATATAGTACTCTAATCTCCTACAAATCAACAACCCTAGATTCATCCTCTTTGCTCGATTAATGCTGAGAATGATGTACAGATGATCTTTTCTTAATTTGTGATGCTGCATTCTAGGGGATATAACCCGACTCACAAAAATATTTTAGAAGGCCGACTCTGCACTTAAATCCCTATGGTCAATCTTCTGTTGTCCCCCCTCCATTTGCCTAATGGATACTTACGTAACTCCTCAACAATCGCTGATATCATCTATTCTAAATATTCGTTGTCTGGTGGGAAGTCATCATCATGACCTTGGACATTAGGGATTCAAAATATTCACTTAAAACTTTAGGGTTAAACAGGATGATTTTTCCACGCACCTTTACTCTATTTTCAGTGGATGTCCGTGAGTTTATGTTGTGGTAGAATTCATAGACCACACTAAGGTTTATGCGCCTGGATTTATCGACAACTTTTCCTCATCCCATTTCAGCCACTTGTGTTGTAATAGGGGTGTCTTCAAGTTCTTCGACCGCAGTTGACTCCTCTTTCAGGATTGGTAAGAAACGAAGGAACTTGTATTTTGTGTCTTTAAGAGGTTTAATAAAACTACTCCCTTTGCCAATACCTCATCTTTTCGAACAACCTACTCCTAATTTCGGATGTAGATGTTCTAAGTCGCACATCAGAGGATCGTTCTTCTTTGTCCTCTTAACCTTGGTAGTCTTCTATTCTTCTAAGGGGCGTTTTTGCCTCTCACGAGCTCTCAAATGTCGTTCCATCTCTGATGAACACTATTTTGAAAATGATGAAGGTGTTAGAGCTCTAATATGGCTTCCTATTTCTAAAATTAGGGCAAAACCAGATGAATGGTGTTTGTTTGCATATATAGTGTTTATTAAATGTTGTTGTTTATAGCTCAATTAATAATAAATGAGTTAAAAATTTTGTATTAGATTGAACGACAGCGTTCTATGACAATGTTCCATAACGATTTCTTTTTGTGATGGTTAATTGAATTTTGTGACAAAGACTACTCACAGATGTGAAGGATATTTCTAAACAATTTTGAAAGCACATTGGCTTCATATTTCCATTACTTTCATATTCATATTGACAAGGTCTATATTTGTGCCAAACTATTGCCTAATTCGACATGCAATTAGTAAACAGTAGCAATGATATCAGTATTAAGACAATTATATTTATTGGGACATCATATATCATCTCTAACATATGGAGATCTAGACATTTGTAGTTGAAATAATCAATAATTTCATAATAATAAAAAACCATGGAAAATAGTAAAAATTAAAGAATTAACCATTTCTGACGTATGACTCCCCCATGTGATGGTTCTAACTATTTAGTATGATTAAGCTATAAATATATTGTGATGGATGTATGCTCTAGGAAATGAAGCTCAATGTCAATTTATTTTATTGTATCCTATCTTTATTAAACAAATTTAACCCCTTATAACCCAAGAGTGTGGAAAATAGTGCTTAAATCTAACCATTATTGCATGTTGAGGAGTTAATTTGACATACATGAAATACTCCCGTGACATTATCATGTTATATATGATGAATGAAAGCACTTATAACCTACTAAGACTTCAACCATCCCACTAGCTAATCTGTCTAAATAACCTCATATTTATAACACTGCCACTTAATTTAAATTAAAAATTCAAAGCCCAAATGAAAAAAAAATCAAAAAACAGATCTCCTCCAACCTCCTCAAACCTAATTCAATTTCCATAAACGAGATCCCCCTCACCTAAAAAGCCATATCTGGATAAAAAAAAGTTAAGAATCTCATGAGTTCATTCGAAACCTCCTAAAAAACCAGTGATCTAGATGCACAGAATGAGTATTTTCGAAATCTGTTAGAGTTTCAAGTTGATAATATTTCGTCCGTGGACACCGTTGCCACAATGTCCAGATATGAGGAATATATACTAGAAGACAGTAGTGGAGTTATAGAAATAGTATAAGAAACCAATCCTTCTACTTCGTTATGAAACCCTAATAATTATGCTGTCACATGATCTATTTGTACAGATAAATTGCTGTAGCTATAAGGAATGGCATGATAAATGGTTACATCACGAGTTATCCACATATTACAAGAAGTGCTTGAGTTCAACAACAAAATCCACGAAATCACTAGTACGACAGTTGCTATGTAGGTTGAAAATGTAATCCTACATATTAAATTAGAGAATTGAAGGAGAAACTGTCAGAAGCTAAAAAAACAACATGTTGGTCATTGGTATTAATCATCCTCATTCTGGCGACAAGCTGGATCGACTGTAGAGTCTTTGTTTAGGGTGTTGCAATTTGAGATAGGGGAAATCATGTCATTAGATGAATGGTATCATAAATATTTTGCTGATGAATTAATGTATTGTTGTAGGAACATTTTGCAAGTCATGTACTTGTTTAATCATTTGTTAATGATAGACCATCTTCCTTTCGTGTTTTCATAACAATGTTGAATCTAATATTTCTTTGTTAACTTAGCATCATCATTGTGCCTAGTTTTTTATTATTATTATTTTTTATATAAATTTCAACCTTACACGTTCCAGGTTACATTTAGAAAATAAAAAATACCCAAAACACCAACTCAACTATGTTTTTCTTCAAGAAGATGTTTGCATCTCAGGTAACCATCTATTTTTTGTGGCCACTTGAGAAGCATTTAGCCACTGGAGTGATTTTTTTTCCTACATGAAGATGTTTGCGTCTCATGTGGCCACCTGAGAAGCATTTTGCCACTAGAATAATTTGATTTACATTTTAACATATTTTCTTCTCAGGTTTTCTTCTCAGGTGACTATCAATTTTTGGTGGCCACCTAAGAAGCATTTTGCCATTGGAATAATTTTTGGTACATATTAACACATTGCGTCTCAGGTGACCATCGGTTTTACGTGACCACCTGAGAAGCAATTAGCCACTGAACTTATGTTTTTGTATGTGATAATTTTTTCATCTCAGGTGACCATTAATATTAGGTGGCCACCTGAAAAGCATTTGGCGACTGGAGTTTTTTTATCATACATATAAACATGTTTGCGTCTTAGATTATCATCGATTTTAGGTGAACACCTAAGATGCCTTTAGCCACAAAATTTACGTTTACTCAATTTTTGGATTAGAAGTCTCAGATGACAAATGATTTTTATTAGATACCTGATACGCAAATTTGCTGTGCAAACAATATAATTAATAATAGCGCTTGAACATTTACGTGACCGTAGATTAGAGGTGGTCACCTGAAACGCACAGTTAACATTTACATTGTGGAAAGTATTTAGGTCTTCGACATGCCCTACATTTAATACAAAAAGATATTCAACTAGGGGTCTACATTTAACAAAAGCAATTCAACCCAATAGTTTCCCCTATCCCATGTCACACATGTTAGAGCATATTATAATTCAGCAAAGTAATTCCTCAAATCCTAAACTAAATTCCTAACTATGTAGTAATGATAACCCAGTACAGCTGACACTAATATGACATAAAATTATCATTCATTAATGAGATTTGCTATGATTGAATATTGTGTGAACAATATCCTTACATAATAGGATAGCCTAGCGACCATTTTTGGAAGTAAGCAACCAAACCGGATTATCGCTGGCTATGTCTTCGATGAACTTACAAAGGCCCATATGAGAATCTGAAAATGCAACATTCTTATAATGTGTAGAATAGTAAGCATAAAAAATATTATTTATAGGGAAAATTATGAAAAGGTACATACACATCTTTCTAAATTGGGATTAGTGAACTATCAAGCCCATGAACAATCTAGCCTTGAATTGAACAATCTGATCCTTCACCAAACTTATTGACATAATAGCCTAATCCTGTCAATAGATGATGCACAACCTGACTTACTAATTTGAACTGCGCTGCTAAAATATTAGCCCCATCTATCGTAGCCATTGGATCAATCAGTAATACTTGCTCAAAATAAAAATCCAACACAGTTGCAATCCAATGTCCTTTATATGCATTTGCAAGAAATATAACCAACAAAATAAAAAAATTGTCAGGCAATGCAGTGCTTGCAATATACTTACAATGCATACTTATCAATACTAATAATAGATAACTTATATAATCTAGAGTCAACCAAGGCTTGTAGACATTTTCATCTGTCCCTTCACCACTCACCAATTTCTTCAAACCAACAGGAATAAGTAGTCCTTCAAGGCCATCTTCTTTTAATAAACAAGAGCTGTAACAGTTATTAGCTTGCTGATAAGAGAATGTACTATATACCCCAATTTTATGCTCATCACTCCATTTAATTTCTTACTTCATTGCAAGCAAAACCATATTAATGTCTTCGCTACGAAACCATTCAAACTTGCCAAGCATTTTCTTTAGCCTTACAAGACTCAATTCAATATTACCTATAAGATATTGCCTACGAAAAAGACAGAATTCAACTCATTATTCGTTATACGATAAACATTCAACATTCAATAATGTATTAGTTGTCAAAATGAATGAAGGTACTCAGAAGAAAGAAGAATCATTTTTTAGAAATGATTTCATCTAGGGAGATTCATCAACTCTCCTAGACAAAACAGGTTTCCCAAGGCAAGAAATTAAAGTCCCAACAAGCTTAGGAGCAAATCATTCAGCTTTAACTTGACTTCATCTAACCAATCACATGGTGTATGGGGATGTTTATATCCTTCCACAGTCTCAATTACATTAAAGTCGTCAACTTCAGCAGCCTCAACAGGTGCTGAACTTCCTGCACACTTGACATGAACAATTTGCTTCTTTTTCTTACCATCATGTGTGTCATAAGTATCAGCAGTGTTTATTGGTTACTTTTTTAATCTCTCACTTCGTCTCACCTTGATTTCCTAATAAAAAAGAATAATAGCAAATATACATTACCCAAACTATACTCCGAGCATGCTTGTTTCCTATATCATTGAATCATGGCATTTATAATTCAACAATATTAAAAAATTCATTACAACAGTTACTTCTATTTCCTTTATCAACCGAATGGTAAATCGAATAAATCGGTATCAATAACATACCATATTTTCTGCATGTCTCTTTCGTGTATTGCCATGGTCTTCTAATTTTGCTTCCTCACCAATAATGGCTTTGTCTTCTTATTTATCTTCGAGAATATATTGAGCAATATCCTGTATTAAAATAACAAAATTAGGCATAGGAATTTTAGCATAAAAAATTAAGTGGCAAGATCTACCTTAACATCTGCATTGTTATACTCATCTGGATGGCTACGGTAATCTGGTCCATGGTAATCTTGTCCAACATTTTTATAACCATGAGAAATTCGCAATTGCGAGATCCTTCTACTTGGCTAGCTTGTTCCAATATAAGTAGTCAATCCTCAACATATTTGTGTTCTTCACCACCAAAACCAACAAGCTATTCAATACGTCTTAACTTATTCTGATGATCATTCGTGATTCTTCTTGTCTCTTCAAGTTTATTGATTTCTTTCAAAGCATGTTTCTTGAACTCTTCAAGTTCTCTGAGTTTTTTCGTAATTTCCATCATGCAATCCTAATATTAAAGCAAAATAATGTAAGGATCAAAATATTAAACTAATTTATATACCGATTTTCGAATGAATAAAAGTCTACAAACTTGCCGTAACTATATACCTTATATTGAGAAACATGGAAACTGGATGACTCCCCTTTATATCTTGATCTTCTTTGTTCAAATTGTGCATCGGGGCCGAAATCATCCTGGTTATCAGCAACTTCATCAACTGGTTCCTTATCATATTTATCCCAACCAATATTTGAATCTTCGTCTTCAATATCATCCTGCCTTAGCTGATTCAAATCAGTATTGATATACTGATTCATGTCAAAGTATTTCTTATAGCAGCTGCATGCTTCCTCTCCAGTGGGTTCTAATGTGGGTTCCCTACTCCTCTGCAATTGAATGAAATTACTTAAACAACTTGAACTATATTAGCTCATGAAATGGAAATGTAATCAGCTAATAGAAAATAATAAAATAAACCTTAATGGCTTTACCATACTCCTTTCAAGAGTTATCATGCAGTGACCACCTAACACATCTCGGCTCTGTTAATGAAATTTTATTAAGTTTCTCAGCTTTCATATTTTCCCGCATGTGTGGAAATGCTTCAACTAACCACACTGTATTAAAATTTTTGAATAATGTCGGCAAAATAATTAAACAGCTATGATTTAAAACAACATAACACAGAATAGTTACTTGAAATGCAAACATAAAACCATAAATTGTCCTCTCCCTCCTTAGCCTATCCAACAATGCTCTAGTCATCACCCTCTGCAATTCAAATATTGTTTGTGAGAATGATAGTGTACCCCATGCGAATCTCTTGAACCTACTCATATATTCCACTAGATGTCATATCATCCACGAAACTGACTTCTCTAGTGAAAATCCTAATAACAGCACATGAACAGTAACTACTAAGATTAATTTCTTGCAATCTTCAACCTACACGTCCACCTCTTCCAACAAAGTTTTTATTACGAAGGGATTCACATTCCTATGTTTATCAGGCCATAATCGGATACAAATATTATCTTATGGTAACTTCTCCTTATCCAATTTCAAATCTGACTTACGAATGTTTCCAAACCTTAAACCTGTCACTAATGCAAACTCTTGTTTTCCAAAGTGATGAGCAGCCCCACCAATTTGAAACCACAATTTATCATCACTTCGATTAAATACCCTAACCTGATTTGCTAAAACCCTCAAAACAAGCTTCCCATAAAACACTTGCTCTTTTCCCCTAGCTTGTTCAAATATCTCAAAAAACTTATGGAAAGGACAACACTGAATAAACTTACTTAACTTATACTTACAAACAGGTCCATTTAAGAGCTCTAATAAGACATTCGGTTTGCAATTATTGTTGAGCCTCTGATGCGAAATCACTCTAAGAGCCTCCCATATATAGTCTGGATTACAAACAACCAGCCAAATAAGAATTACGAACCATTCAAGAAATAAAAAACTGTAAGGAATGGAATATTTATTTCTAAAATACAGTTAAATCTTACTAAATCTCCAGCCATGTCAATAATATCTTATATGATTGCCGATATTGCCTACACACATGCTTTTACATCAAACATGCTTTTACAGTTAAAGCCTGAAATAATAAACAAGTGCAAAACCATTAGATTTACCAATACGAAAAATGCGTCTCAGGTGACCACAACCAATTGCTGGCCATTTGAAACGAAATACCACAAAAATGTATAAGGTGTTTCAAGTGACCATAACTAAATGTTGGCCACTTGAAACAAAATACAATACATATAATTAACGTTTCAAGTACCCATAACTAAATGGCAGCAACGTAAAACGTGTTCACAATAACCACTTTATATATAACTGCTTCAAAAAATAACCTATCTCACGTGACCTTAACTACATTTTGTCCACATCAAACGCGTTACAAAATAACACATGATTCCATGACAGGAACACTACCAACATAGATTTTGTGTATTCACTGAGTTGAGACACTAGACAACAACTACTAAACCAACTCTTTGTCTATTACAATGTAAGAAAAAATCAATTTTCAAACATATGGTGTGCATTAAACACAAATATTTACTCACAATTACTAACCACATACCCAATCAACATGCTCAGTTCAATTATTTAACAAAACCCAGGTTTCAAACATAAATAATCAAGCAAGTACAAGACTGAGTTTCAAGAAAACCAATGTTTGCAAACAAAACCCAAAACTCACAACCCTAATAGCGCTAGCAATCATACCTTAACACCAGTTGCAGACGAACCTCGATATAGACAGACCCAAAACTGATGATTAAACCTGATATCGATGATCAAAGGTTAACCAGAAAGACGATTGTAAAGGATATGACGAAGTGGTCGTGATTCTATTAAGTGGTGTGATTGTTTCTGAAGGGGATGAATCGTTACCAAGAGCTGAATGAACACAGGGTCAATTTTGTCTTTTCAGCTTATAATTCAATTTCTCATTTTTACAGAAATAATTCTGTAATTTAAAATTAGGAGTAAGGACAAATTGGGAAAGTTGGCTCACTCTCTGAAATTAAACTTTCATTTGGTTTATAAACTTAAATGAATTATTTTTCATTGGGCAAGTATCTTTTAATTGTACACAGAGCACCAATATCGTAGAGGTCGATATAATAACAAATTTAATAAAAATCTCATTTATATAACAGTGGTAAAAATAATTAGATGAGTTATGCTTTTGATGTGAGATAACAATTAGTTTAAATATAACATATAATAGAAAATAAAATAAATAATTTAGTTTAAATGACAAAATAACCTGATGAAGTAATTAATACTTATGTGTTAATATGTAATTTAATATTAAAAATGTATATGTGTTGTCTTTTTAGAGTTCCATTTGTTTATAATAGAGATATTATAATATTGATTTTGGGTTTGTAATCTAAAATCTAAACTATTTTAAACTTTTATTAAAACCTACCAGGGAAAACACCTTTTAATGTAATGGTATAAAGAGTACTAATGTTTTAAAGGTCGATATGAAAACTAATTTAATAAAAATCTCATTTATATAGTAGTAGGAGAAATAATTAATAAGTTACACTTCCGACGTGGGACAGCAAATAGTTGAAATATAATAATAATAATAATAAAAATAAAATAATATATTATAAATGACAAAATAAGCTAATGAACTACTTACTACATAATAAGTAATTTAATATAGAAATGCCTATATTTTTTAAAAACACCGTAAATTTATAGGTAATTCGATTTATTAAGTTTCTCCTTTTTATTATAAGGGAGACGTAAGTGGAGTTAATTTTGAAAAAAATATTAATTATAAATGATTTATAACTTACGATAATCAAATTAAAATTTTATAAGTTTTATATCAATCCCAATCAAAATTAATTCACTCAATAACGCGCTATTCATCACTGCACAAATCACATGGCATGAATTTCAATGACCATGATGATGTTTTAAATATGAAACATGTAACATGTTATATCCATGGTATACAGAAATGAAAAGTTTGCATGACAATAGGACAACTCAATAAAATAAGAAAAAGAAACCAAATGTTGACTAAAATCTGTACCAAACTCTCATTTCCTTTACATGCCACTCATACATTGTTTATGATATTTTTGCCTATAAATACACCACCTTCCATTGTATGAACAAGTTTCATCATTTGAGAGTTGTATGTAAGAATTGGATGAATCCAAATAGCTTGATGCTTTATTATCTGTTCTATTTGGTTTTCTCCAATATCTTATTTCCAATTCCTAAACAATAAACTTCTTTTTCATTCTCAACAATTATAATTTATAAGTTGTATGTAAGAATTGGAGAAAACTAAACACCTGTGTAAAAATTGCAAGTGTTTAATTTTCTCCAATATCTTATCTCCAACTGTGTGAAACAACCACTAGTTATCTGATACCTCTGTGACTTTTCCAAGGTAACAAATACATGTCTGAGGATATTTGCTCTGTTTGCAGGTTTGAGTTAATGGAAAAAACAATTAAAATTTCAATTCAAATCCAAATAATGTTATTCTTTGTGACTTCAACTATGGAGGAGTTACATGAACCCTAAACCAAATTGAAGAAAACAATGAAGACAACCAATACAGACCAGCTCATTTTTCCACAAGAAGTACAGCATTTAATATACACCAGAAATGAAGCAAACCAACCAAACTACTACTACTACACAGGCAAAGTAGACATGAAAAATTGGAAAACTATTTAGGAGTACTGGGGTCCTGTATTGAATCTACAATGGCAGTCACCTTTCTTTCTAGCTCTGGCCTGTTTGCTCCAACAAGTTTGTCAAGTTGTCTCCCATCTTTAATGAAGAAGAATGTTGGCGTCGCTTTAATATCCCATGATTCACTAAAATCCTGCATTGCATACGGTATCATTTCGTCAAACTAATTCAAATTCGCTTGATCAACATGTACTTTTAACGGCTAACATTATGGATGCATTGACATGGTTTATGTAGAATCTAGTTTGTCACTTACTGTTAGCTCATCAACATCCACCACCAAGAACATTAATTCAGGATGTTGCTCAGATAGGTCGGCATAATAAGGTGCAATCACTCGACAAGGACCACACCATGTTGCGCTGAAGTTAGCAATCACCTGTTCAATCGAACGGCAAAAGATCTCAATAAAGAAACTATATTATGGAAGTGTTGAGAATTAACAGTTCAACACTCATTGATTTCAAATCTGAGAGCCAACAGAACTTCAATGTTCACAAATCCAAGCCTACACAGAATTCACTCGTTCAATTGATTGTCCACCAAAATCTAAAGGATGAATATTTAATTTTAAATATAAGTCCATAAAATAATCATATATAACTTCCATTAGCCAATAATCGTTGGTTTCCATCTCCAAGAATGTTTGGCTATCCCGTTATTATGGTAAGGTCTAAACCTATGTGCTCAAATCTTGAGATATATAAATGCTAGAGTTTGGGTGTGACCTTATTATAATAAAATTCACTGTTACATAAACAGGCTTACGCAAAGTACAACCAAGGCAACCATTGAGCATCCATAATCAAGCACCCAGAAGTTCATTCTAAACAAAAACTTACAATTTTCCCTTCTGTTTCAGCATCGGCAAGCTTTTGGTTCCAATCCTCTATGGTGCTTACTTTAATCACATTCTTAGAATTAAGCTCTACATGTGTATCTTCATCATCATCAGTTGGACTCTACACAAATCACAAATTTTCACAACATCAACGGAAAATCCAAAACACAATATAATACAACATCAACTGGGAAAAAAAAAAATACAAGCATAAAAACCAGCAAACAAATAAACAACTGCAGCAACAGAGACCACAACAAAACGGGTTTCAAACATAATAGGAACCTTCATCCGCAAGCAGATATAGAAAATTCTGTTTCCTTCTAAAAAGAAGAACTACTACAAGTGCACAAGAGGAAAAACTCAGTACCTTCGAAAAACAATGCCCCATAGTGCCTGCCACCAGAACTAATCCAAACAGCCTAGTAGAAGCAGCTTTCACACCAAACACCTAAAAGCAGATAACCATTGAGTTGGAAAAATCATCAACATTTATATCAACCATTCAATTGGAAAGAACATAAACACCTTAATCAAAATATCTTCAAGTACAAAACAGTAGATTTTATCAGATAATCAAACCTCCATCATAAAACCAAATTGATTCAATTTTTCTAAGAAGTATAACCATAACAGAATCACAAAATTCAAAAGCCGCCCACAAAGTAAGAAGTTCAAACAGTTTTCTTCATTTGCGGCCATGCAAAAGACAAAAAGCAGTTTTACTTTTAAAAACTTTAGCAGACACAGCAAATCATAACTATAGAAACAGAAAAACAAGAACTATTTCACTTCATATAATGAAACATAGATACCAGATAAACACATAAAACCTTACACGTGTAACCATCAACACCTTAGCTTCGTTTCTTCTTCTTCTTCTCAAAAAAAAAAAAAAAAAAAAAAAAAAAAATCATCCAAAACACATGCAAACAAATTCGAAAAAACCCAATTGACATCCATAAACCAAGTTGCAACAATTCAACTGACATATTAAGCATCCCTACAAATGAAAATCTAAAGCTTTTTCTTTCTAATCTTTCATTTATCATCTACCTCATATCATACCACAACAATTTCATTAAAGAGAACATTTTTAAGCATGGAAATCCCAACCAATTCGTGCCCAACAAAAAATCCCCAAAATTTAACCGACTTAGAATTCTATGAAGTTTGATTACCTTACGAAATGGTTTAAGATGAAGAAATTTGAAACCCTAGAAACTGGGAGAGATACAGAAGGAAAACGGTACGTGTAGAAGTGATGGATTCTGGAGAATAGGAATTGATGAATTAAATAGGACAGGACGATTGGTGGAATAAAGTTTCTTTTGGTCTTCAGAAGACAACGAGGAAAAAAACCAATTTTAATTTTTAATTGAATTTATTTGTTTTTGAGTTTTGTTTGATCTCACACGGACTTTACACGAAAACATCTTCGGTCACAAATTCACACCTGCGTCCGTCCATGCATTCAGTTGATTTGATGATAAGGTGACTCATCTATAACTATAATTATAAATATATTATTCTGGATAATTTAGACAAAATAAATAATTATTAATAGATAAAAAAATATATAAATATCCACTTCTAGTAAATATGGAAGTTATAAAATAAGATGTATAGTTGAAATTTGAATAGTATTTTTAAATATTTTATAAAAATAAATATTCAATTTTTTTTCATTTTAATATCTATATTTTTTTAAAAATAATTAATCAAAATTTTTATTTTATATTTGATATAAATTAAAAAATTATAATAATTTAAGAAAATAATTTTTTTAATAAAAAAAGTTCAAAAGTGCAAATGACCCAATTTAAGAAAATAATTGCAATTAGACCTTATCAATTTTTTTATTTTAGTTTTAGATAATCCTAATTTTTTTTTTTTTTTTTACTTTTAAACTTTTTATTAAAAAATTGTAAAACTAAACTTTTAAAAAATAATTTACAAAAATTGAATTTCCCGGTATTTGTTATTAGGAAGCAGACAAAATTCATGCAGCTTCCCGGTCGAGAAGCCAAAATTTGCTTTCTGATACTACACACCAGGAAGCCGGCTTGAATTTTGATGTTTCCTGGTGTGTAATACCAGGAAGCAAAACAAAGAAGCACAATTTTGTTTTTTGGTGTGTAGCATCAGGAAGCTAGGTGTTACACACCAAATAATGGACTTGAATTTTGTCCGATTTCTGGTGTGTAATACTGGAAAGCTGCTGAAAATATATATATATATATATATTTATCGAAGGGTAAAATGGTTATTTATGTTTATTTTTTACAAAAATTTTAAAAAAAATTTTAATTTTGTAAAAATAATGTTGGTCTCAAAATATAATTTTTTTAATAAAACACACTTAAAAGTGCAACTGGCCCAATTATTATTATACAGTTATTTTTACCTCCAAACTATCTAATAATTATTACTAATTTTAATTAATGACATTATTATTTTATAATAAATGATTATTTTGTTATTATAATTTTTTTTATAAATTTAAATATTTTTTTATTATTTAATAATTATATATTTATTTTAAAATTATGATTTAATTTTTAAATTGATAGTTTTAATGGGAAATAAATGTAATGAATAAAAAATTATGTGATTATTTTTGGGATACCTCAACCATTTTCATAATAGCATGTGAAACACATTGGGAGAGTGAATGGAGGATAAGTACACTGCACCTGATTTGTATGAGACAAATACCCACTACAAGAAGCAAACTAAAGCAATTTGTATTGTATAATTATATTCAATCGTGATTCACTTTGTTTTGAAGATCACTCCTCACAATATTTTATATTTGGACTCCACATTTGACTCAATTCGAATAAAGTGACCATATTTTAGGGAATGAATGGATTTATTTATTAATTTATTTATTTTAGGTTGGTTCTTCTCCACTCTAGAGTCAAATGTATTATAAAATAAAATAAAATAAATTAAATAAATAAATTAAACCTATAAAGATAGTGGACGAAGAAGACAAAAACATATGGCTATTTGTGTGAAATAAATCATTAAAAAAATAAATATAGTAATAATAATAATAATAATAATAATAATAATAATAATAATAATAATAATAATAAAACATTTGCATTGGTTATATAGAAACATGAAACAAACCTAAGTCATGCAAATATTAAAAATTAAGTAATAAAAATGCTACTTGTTGTTATTATAATAGGTAACTGAAAAATTCATTCAGCTCCCTGTACTTTCGTTTAAATTTATACTATTTAAATATTTCACTAAAAATTTTATAGGACAAAAATTTAGTAAAATAAAATCTAAGAGAAGAAAAAAAGAATTCAGTTGGAATCCGGTTATGATATTCACCATAAAATATATATTCATAATCATTCTTTTATTTTTAAGAGTTTTCATATTCCGATTTTATAAACTAATTTCTCAAATGTTGAAGTTGGTAAAATTTTTGTTAACAAATTGGCTAAATTGTTTGGGGATCAGATTTGTTTCACTTCAATTTATTCAGATTCCTAAAGCTCATTGGTGTTGAAAATTTTAGGAGATATATACTTTGTCCAATCTCCTTTCATATATCATTCTCAAACTTAAAACATACATGCAACATTATATCGTAATCTAATTTATTGTCCAAGATACATGAACTTTTAATATGTTTGATTACAAATATCAACAAGACACATTCCTTACCGGTTTCATGTAATGCAAGAATCTCAGCATGGTTCGAAGATGTAGCAACCAATGTGTGTTTTATAGATCTCCACAAGATCATTATTATATGTAAAAATATAACCAGCTTGAAAACATGCCTTATATGGATCCAAAAGATATCTAGCATCAGCATATCTAATCAAACTTGAAGGATTGTATCTTTCAAATAAAATAGTCACAAATCGATAGTTCCATTCCAATGTTTCCAAGTTGGACAGAAATGTTCTAGCCTATAAATTCACTACAAAAACAATATCAGTCTAGTACATTGGGCTAGATATAGAAGGACACCAATTGCACTTAAATATAATATTTTAGGGTCCAAAATTGTTTCATTATCCTCGTTTGGTCTAAATGGATCCTTACTAGAATCAAGAGAATGAAAAACCATGGGGGTACTCAATTGATGGACATTATCAAAACTGAAATATTTCATAACTTTTTTAGTATAAGCTTTCTTGTGTACCAAAATTTCATCAAATTTATGCTCCATTTCTAAACAAAGACAATACTTTATCTTTCCTAGGTCTTTCATTTCAAATTACCGTTTCAAATACTCAGCAATCTTTTAGACTTCACCATGAGTTCGAATCAAATTCATATCATTAACATAGAATGCTATAATAACAAAACCATATAACAATTTCCATATGCACATAATGGCATATGACATCATTAACATACTCTTATTTAATCAAATAGTTACTTAGACGATTATACACATTCTTCTAGACTATTTTAACCCATATAATGATTATTGTAACTTCACTTAATAAAATTCATAAGCTTCATTCAATTCAAGAAGTTTCAACCATTTTAGGAGTTTTATGAAAATATCATTATCAAGTAAACCATACAAATCTGCAGTTACAACATCCATTAAACACATTTCGAGATTTCTTTCTTTGGCCAGACTAATAAAAAGCTAAAAATTAATTGTATCCATCATCGATGAATATGTTTAATTGAAATAAATCTCACACCTTCCTGAGAATCCCTGTACAACTAATTGTGCTTAATATCTTACAATTTCATTTCTCTCATTTCGTTGTCTAATGAAAACTCACTTGTAACCAATCGGTTGGATACCCTTCTGGTGTTTCAACTATGAGTCCAAAAATACTCCATTTTTTCAATGAAATTAATTCAACGGGTTATTTCCAAAAACCACTCAATTTTTGAAACATTTTACTTCTGGCACCTGATTTTGCAAACTTATACCAAACCACCCAAAATTAAAACCACTAGTGGTTTTGGTGAGGTGTGGGTGGTTTTTGTGTTATTGAGTGGTTTTTGTATTTTTGAGTGATTTTGCTATTTATTCAGTTTTAATAATTATTAAATTTTTATTTAATAATTTAACTAAAATTAAAATATTTTATTAAATAATTTAAATATTTTCATTAAATTTTTTTTTTAAAAATTTTACTAAACTAAAATAAATTATTATATAGTTTAATACTTTTTAAATGTTTGTTAATGATTTTTTAATAATGTTAATATTTATTTTTATTTTTAAAATTTACTAAATTAAAAAAATTATTATGTAGATTTAATAATTTTTAAATATTTGGTTAAATAATCTTTAATAATTTTTATTTAAATTTTTATTTTTTAATTTACTAAAACCTTCTGTAAGAGATTATTTAATTATAAGTATGTTTGAAAATTTATTTAAAAAAATTATATTATTATTGTATTATAATTTTATAGGTTCTTAAAAATAAATATCAAAAAACAAAAAATATTTAAAATTGAAAAATAATTAAATTTTTTTATATATTTAATAGTTATTTTATTTTTGGGAAAATAAATATAAAATAAAACTCAATTTTTCATTAAAAACTATTTGAATTAGATAATTTTTGGTTGTATGTATAGAATTAAAAATTAAAGGTTGAAAATAAAAATTATTAAAATTATTCAGCTAATTAAATAAAAGAATTAAAAATTTTAAAATTATTGATACTAGTTGTAGTTTAGTAAAAATAAAAGTAAAAAAATTAAACTATAAATTACTAAAGTTAATGAATTAAAAATTAAAATTTCTAAAACTATAAAAAAAAATTATTTAAATTATTTAATAAAATATTTAAAAAATTACTAAAATTATTAAATCAAAAATTTAAAAATTATTAAAACTAAATAATTAGTAGAACCACTCAAAAACACAAAAACCACCTAAAAACACAAAAACCACTTATACCTCACCAAAACCAAATACACCTCACCAAAACCACTAGTGGTTTTAATTTTGGGTGGTTTTGGGGTGGTTTGGTATAAGTTTGCAAAACTGGGTGTCAGAAGTAAAATGTTTCAAAAATTGTGTGGTTTTTGAAAATAACCCTTAATTCAGCTTAGATTGCATCTTTCCATTTTGGCAAATCATCTTGTTCCTTATATTCAGTGATGGACTATGGTTCATAATCATCATTCATGATACTAATATTCACTACATATGAAAAGATGTTGTGCATAATTATATTTCCATGCTTTCACTTTTATTTCAAATAATTAATGAAAATCTCCTTCTTTTTTTTCTTATTCAGCGGTCTTTTTCTCATTGGGATTTTCAATATCCACAATTTGTACAGTTTGAGAAGAATTGCAATATTATTTTGAAGGAATTTCTTCCACATCATTCTCGTTTCCACTTTTTTATTTTTGTGGTATAATATCCTTAGACTTAATAGATATGCCACATTTCTAATGGATTTCAGATGCCTCATTAGTTACCATCCACTTTGATTTATCAATTGGCACAACTAGGCGAGCTGGGAGATTACGAGCTAGCACATGAAATTTGTAACTCTAGCTATATCCGTAAAATTATATGGCAATCGGTTAGCAACCATCTATAAATGCACCATCCTTCGTATGTCATTCTCACATTAACCAATATGAGGATCCAGATAATATAGTTTTTCATTATCTTAAATGAGTTCTTTATCCCTCATGATAGGAGTTTCATCTCTTCAAAGTCGCGAAATAATTGTTCATCAAAATTACAATTTACAAATCATACAGTAAATATATCTCCTGTTAGGATTCAGATATCGAATTATAGATGGTGTATCATATCCAAAATATAATCTCAAACGACACACTAGGATCCCAATTTCATTCTTAGAGGAGGGGCTATGATAAGGATGACAATTCAACCCGCAAATCCGCGGATACCCACCCGCAATAGGTGAGTGTGGATTTAATTAAATGGGTTTACGGGTGAGTGTGGATTTAAAATCAAATCCGCGAAGGGTTTGTTGGTAGACAAGGATGTCGGTTGATGCTCAAAATTTCTAGATTTAAAGTTTGATATATCACCTTTAAAAGCATATAAGTTCCATTGAATTTGGAGGTCATTTATGGGTTGAAATAGTAGTATAAATATGGATAATTGTTGTTGCCAAAAATGCACTAGCTATAGGTTGATTTTCTCAATAAATTTCGTCAACTTATACTTGGTATTTGAAGCTCAAATTTTCTGATTTCAAGTTTGTTATGTGTTCCTTGAAACCATATAAATTGAATTAATTTCGAAGGTTGTTTAATGGTTGAACTCTTAGCTCGTAAATAGACAGCCGAAGCTATCAAAAATGCTTTCCCTTATAAGCTGATTGTTGGCTGATGTTTGTTAAATGTTTTTATCATTTCAAAAATTTATTTGGAGCCAAAATTTCTCTAGATATTTTATTGAGAATTGTCTTGTCTTTTGTGAAGAATAGTTCTAAGATGAACTTAAAAAGTTAATGTTGGTAATAATGATCTTTACTTCAAAATTTTGTTACACGAATTAGTTTACATGTAATGTTTGTTGTGTAAGTTTAAAATGTTAAATTTTATCTAGTTTGTGTACTTAATTATGTTAACGGATAATTGAATTCTAGACTATCCACTATGAGATTAAACTAGTTAGGCGCTTTCATTGAGTTGGAATTTCAATTGATGTGATTAGATGTTGCGGTTGGCAAAACGCTGCAATCTAACAAGTTTATGTCCTTTCATGGTGTTGTGCTTTGATAGGGATGTATTGGTTGGCTGGTTTGATTTTGGCAGCATTTTTGTGGCTGATGTGTTTATCACAAAGTCATATCACTTAACACATATATGTTTTATGTAACTATTTTTTACATTAGTTTTGTGATTTCATTATTGCTATACTATAATATATAAGTAATGGCTATTATCATCCAATGTTGTAAAAAAAATGTACGAAACGACCGTATAAACGCGTTTCGGCATGTATCGAATGTTGACCATCCAATAACGGGCACTAAACGATCGTCGTTGCTTTCATCTGTCTTGATACGTTTAAAAATTGTATATAGCTGTATAAAAGGTCATACACCGTATATGAAATACGGTTCTATTTTTTCTTAAAAAGAAAAAAAAGGTTACTCTAGTAAAATTGATGGTAAAATTTATCCTATTTTCCTCTATTCTGACCTCACAAATTAGCCAAACTGAAACCCTAACGAAGACGCTCTCACGAAGACGTCGCTCCCAAACCGAAGATGATGAAGCTACACATCGTCGATTGTGCTGATTGTTTCGTGGATACAGACAACGACTTTCTGTTTATTTGAACAGAATGAGTGTTGTTTGTTTGAATAGAAGAAGTACTGATTGTTTGAAGACAAAAGGCTTTGAAGAAGAGGGGATTTGATTTTAGTTGAAGAAGAAAAGTTATTGAAGAAAATACTTGCTTTCTCCAAGTGATTTAGTTCAACACTCCTTATTGTTAATATGATTGTGATAGATTATGTACCATTTATAGTTGCATTCATGTATATGTGTAGCCTAAAGTAAGATTGTGAATTGAGTAAGAAAGTATGTATACGTGTCTGTATATAATTGTGAATTGGATTAGAAAATTGATGTAAACGTGTGCATTGATTAAATTGATTAATGTGTGATCATGTACATTAGTTGCTGATTGACATGATTAATGTATGATCATGATCATGTATATATTAATGTGAGCTGCTTGACATTTTTAATTTTCTGTATTCTATAGCTATTTGATGTCCCCTGTCAAATTAAATATTTTAGTAATTTTTATTTTTCAATTTCCATTTTCACTTCCATCTCCCAACTTAGATTAAATGTATTACCTTTAGTCATATTAAATAAGAACATGGAGCTTTCATTTATTCATATAGAGTAAGATAAAATTTATTTATTTTTTAGGGTTGTAAAATTATATTGAATTATTTTTAAATGTATATTATCTATTCTATTATTAATTCTTATTGATTATATAATCATTAAATTGATGCTAAAATAATGTAATTTAATTCTAATTATTTATTATATTGTTAATTATTACTATGATTATATATTTTTGAGTTTGAATATATTTTATGGTGGTTTATGTTATTTTTCCCCCTTAAGGTTTAGTGGAGTTCATCTACGATCATGGCTACCAAGAGAGATCCGGTATGGAAGTATGCGGCTGAGATTATGGAAGATAAAGTTAAGAAATTAATGTGCAAGTATTGTGATAAAAAAAATTAGAGGGGCTGCGCATAGGATGAAGCACCATTTGCCGGGAATTAGAGGACAAGTAACGCTATGCACTTCAACTCCCGAAGATATTAGGTTGGAGATAAAAAATTATACTGAAGAACAAGAGGATGAAAAACATTCAAAACAAATTTATCAGGAAGAGAAGATAGCAGCACACACAACTTTGTCAAAAGTAGTAGTATCAAAGGATGTACGAGCAGCCCAAGGGATAATATTCAAGGTACTTTGGAAAAATATTTTGTCAACGTTGATGATTTACCTCCCACCCGAGGAAGTGTTGATAATCGAATGAACATTAATAAAAAAGAGAAAGAGTGTACCGTTTTATAGCTGCAGCATTTTATGAGTTAGATGCCCCTTTACATTGGATTGAGAAAGAAGTGTTCATAGCTGCATTGCGTGATGTTGCAAATTATGGTCCTGGTTACAAACCACCATCTAGGCATGATTTAAGTACTTCTTTGCTAGAGAAAGAAGTGAAGGAGACAAATTTAAGTATTGATGAAATAAAAAAGACATGGACACAAACATGAGTTTCAATACTATAAGATGGGTGGAAGGATCAAAGAGGTAGAACATTAGTAAACTTTGTGGTGAACAATCCTTATGGTAATGTATTTTTTAAATCAGTTGATGTGAGTAATTTTGTGAAGGATGCAAATTGCATTTTTCAATTGTTGGATGACATTGCAGAAGAGGTGGGTGAAGAGTTGGTCATCCAAGTTGTAACTAATAATGCAGCTAACTACAAGAAGGCAGGAAAGTTATTAATGGAGAAGCGACAATGCCTTTGGTGGACACCTTGTGCAGCTCATTGCATAAACTTAATTCTTGATAAGATTAGAGATTTGACACAGCATCAGGATGCATTAAGGAAAGAAAAATAGGTATTAAGAAATATCAAAAACCAACTTTTAAATTTATATTTTAGCTTAATTTTTTTTGTTTAGATCATAAAGTATTGGTTTGACGATTAAATGAGCAGGTGACTTCATTTGTATACAATCACTCTATGGTTTTGTCTTTGCTAAGGAAATTTAGTGATAAGGATTTGCTAAGGAAACTAGATTTGCAACTAGATTTCTAACATTGCAAAGGTTGTTTGAGGTGCGTTCAAAGTTGAAGCAAATGTTTACGTCTCCAGAATAGGTTGAGTGTAGCTTATCTAATAAGCCAGAAGGAAAAGATGTGCAAAAAATTGTGGTGAGAGATGAAAGATTTTGGGAATCATTGTCTTATGCTTTAAAGACAACTAAACCTCTTGTTAAGGTGCTGAGGATAACAGATTCTGAGAAAATGCCTGGCATAAGATTCATTTATGGAGCTATGGATGCTGCAAAAGAAGATATTGCTAAAAACTTGAACAATGATTAGCAAGTTATCATAAGCTTTGGGTTATCATTGATCAAAGATGGCGATTTCAAATGCATAAGGATTTGCATGTTGCTGCTTATTACTTGAATCCACGTTTTCAGTATTCATCAAACATGTCGACTCATTCATAAGTAAGAATTGGCTTAAGCAAATGCATGATGAAGTTTATCCTCTCTAAAGAAGATCAACAAAAAGCAATGGTTCAATAATAAGACTTCAAGAAAAAAATATGGATTGTTTGGGTTTGAACATGCAGTGGATACTATGCATGTTTTATCTCCAGGTAACTAACTTTAAATTATCTTCTATTATTTAAATGAATTTGATGTGTTTATGATAAATCAAACTTTTATGATGATTGTAGCTGATTGGTGGGAGAATTGGGGAGTTGAAGCTTCGGAGTTAATGACATTTGCTCTGAAAGTGTTAAGTCTTACGTGCTCATCTTCAGCTTGTGAGCGAAATTGGAGCAAATTTAGTTTAGTATATATCTAAGTGTTCAATGTTATTAAACTCAGCATATGATTAGAAACTAAGTGTTTTTTCGTTTTAACTTTCAGATTCATACTAAGACAAGGAATCGTTTGACATTAAAAGGTTGAATGATTTGCCTTTTGTAATGTAAAATCGCAATTTAAAGCGCAAGTACTTGGAGCGCAAAAAACACACTATTGATATTGAGCATGAAGTCCTTTCTGACACCGACAATGAGTGGGTGGTCGCAGATGAAGAAACCGAGAACATAACCACAACTATTGTCACATCTAGAGTGGAAGCAAGTGCACCTAGTAAAAGAAGACAAAAAAGAAGTATGTTTATTTTTTTTTCTTACATATATACCTTTTTAAATCAATATACATTTGTACACTTAATATACATTATTTTGATTTAGGAAAAGGTAAAGCTATATTAGAAGACGAGAGTGCACCAATTGAAGAAAGTGATGATGAAGATTCATCACAAGGGATGTTTGAAGATGAAACACCAAGATTTGACTCTCAATTCCGTCCTTTAGAATCAAAGGATCTTATTAAGCATGATTTTGAAATTTCTAAGCTTTTGTTTCTTTTAGATAGGTCATAGAAATATGGAACTTGATTATATTATTGGAATGATACCAATGTTGTTTATTAGTACATTTGAGTTGTTTAAGAAACATTAACAAAACAGTTATCTAACTATTAAGATAAAACGTTTTTGGAACAACAATTTAAGATCTATTTTAATTACCAGTTTTATAATTGTTATCTTAGGCCACTCCCCTTAGATTCCACTAGCATAACTAACTGTTGAAACTGTTATTTAATAGGTAACATAACAGTTATCTATGCCCACTTTTGGTGTAGTGTTACTAAGTTAAATATTTTGACCTTGATTATGATGATCCATGATTTATATGTTAGTGAAATGTACTTTACTTTTAAATGTCATCAAGTGGATTTATATATATATATATATATTAAAATATGCTTATAATACAAGATATCGCCCTTTTGTAGAGGTATCTCATTTAAATGTGAGTAAAGGGGTAAATATTTCATTGATTTAACATACGATTTGGCATTATATGTTATCGATATTAGATAAGAATAATGACACTTCAATTGTTGATAAGTAAATCCAAATAGTAAATTAACCAAGTCTGAGCCATATGTAATGACTAATGTTAGTAAAAACTGGAAATCAAAATCGGATTGATGATCACTTCTAGGCGGCTAGACGGTCCAGGTGGGACCTACGCGGTGTTGACTATTGGTCAATATTTGAGTTTGACTAAAATTAAATTCAATAAAATTTTCAATATCTATCCAATTTTGAAAAGAATATATATATATATATATATATATATAACTTTATTTTTTTCAATTCATTTATACCATCACAAGATCTCAATCACATAATTTACTATCCAAGACCAGTGCATTTACACATGATTGATCATTTTATTAAAATGATCGCATTCCAAATGACTAAAACCTATACAATTCTAAATCTAACAAAGTTATAAGGTCACTAAAATCAAATAGAACAATAATAAAATCGTTTAACAAAATGACAAGAGCAGTGCACATGATGGAGCATCTCCTTAAAATGGCCACATTCCAAATGATTAAAACCTATAGAAGGATTGCGCAAAAATAAAGTATATCATAAATAACTACTTGTCTCACCAATTAGATAAATAAACAAGAGTATAAAAGAAAACATGTCTCTAAACAGCACGAGATCAGGCTGCATTGTCACATAAAATTCAAAAGATAGTAGCTCAACTTAAACTTGAAAATGCTAATACATAACAACATTTAAGTTCAAATAATAACAATAGTAATAACAACAATCTCTATAATACACAATAAGCATAAAATTCCACATCAAAATAGAGTAGCATCAACATCAATATCTGGATAATTATCATCTCTCACTTACCTATTTTCATCTTGAAACTCAACATTAATATTGTCCTCTTCTCCCATCTCTTATTCATCTTTCGAAACAAAGTCATCACTAAATAGATTAGATGGAATTTTTCCTTCATTAACATCATCATCACCACCTGTAACTATCCATCTCTCTGCACATGTAGTATCATTAGTATCCACAGATAATAATGGATTGATCTTTTGGTTGTGTATCCTATTAAGTTTATGAAAGATCTTCTTATTAAACTCAATGAAAGCTAGTAGTTGTAATCGATCATGTCGCAATCTGTTTCTCTTCTTTGCATGAACTTGAAATTCAAATGAAATGAACTTATACACATATATATATATATAATTGAAAAAAATTTAAATATAAAGTTGTAAATATACCACTTCTAACACACTCCAATTTTTTTTTTCAACCTGAAGAACTTGTAGTCAATCTAAAAATCCTCATTGCAATTTTTTTTTTTGCAAGTTAGGAGTCATATTTTCATTCATTTTCCATAATTCAACTGCATAAAAAATAAATAAAATATTTAAATATCTATTAAAAATCATTATAATATTATAATTTATAAACATTAAAACGAAAGTAATTTAAATAAGAAAACTACTTGAATCATAATATGCTCTATTAATAGCTTGAAGTGCTACTCCTCACCAAAAAGCTCTTCCTTATTTTTGTAAAGTCTGAACTTGATATGCAAGATATCATCTTGCACAATTTCTTGATCAGGAAAAAAAGATTGTGCAACAAACAATATTTTGTTAATAAGCAATCTTATCATTTTTATAAAGAAAATAGAGATTTAGCATATAACCAACCATATGCAAGAGAGAATCTAGCTAAACTTTCATTCTTGAATCAATTATCTCTAATAGTGGAGCATAAGTTCACCCATCATTTAAAACCACAAATTTTATCTCTTCCCTAGCCTATAAAAGTTCTCTATACACCCAAACCATTCTCATCACCATCTATAAGTCTTAATACACGAACTAATGGTGCAAATACTTTTAGACATGTTGTTACTCCATTCCAAATTGCATTTTTATAGTAGTGTCATAGACTTTAATTTCATAAGCTATTTTGGAGAACTTGCTAGAAAATCACTCCTTACTAGTAAACATAGCTCCTAAACTTGTTCTTTGCTCTGATAAACATTGCAATGAAAAAAAGGATGAAGTAAAACTAATAACACATGCTCTCACAATATCCATTTGTTTTGTCCTACTTCTTAACATTGCTAATGTCTTATGGTGAGCATAAATAAATACGTTCAAGGATTTTTCCTCTTCAATGATTCCATTAATCTTGGAAGCTTAGTTACAGCCTCAAGCATGAGATTCATCGTATGAGCAGCAAAAGAAGACCAAAAAATATTAGAAAATTCATACAAGAAATTTAAAAATATATTATATATTATTCAATTAATATTACTATTTTAATTCACAATGAAATCACAAATTTCCCTAAATAAACCTCAATTCACTATTGTATTAAATAGTAGTAAATACAACCTTAGATAAATCAAAAGATTAAGAAAAAATAATTTACCTTTTTCAGAAGTTTAGTTGCAGCCATATTATTGCTTGCGTTGTCGATAACCACTTGAACCACATTTCAACTCCAATGTCTGCAATGTTTTCCTTCATAAACTCAAAAATAAATTCACCTGTATGTGACTTTCCTTGCCAATCTTTTGAAGTGAGGAAGCAATTTCCTTTCCACAGTGGACACACAAATTCATAATACTTCTTATTTTCATATGACTCTAAGCATATATCATAATGGTACAACTAGGGGTGGGCAAAAAACCCGAAACCGAATTAAACTGAACCGAACCGGCGTATTCGGTTCGTTCGGTTCGGTTCGGTTTTTTATTAAATTCGGTTCGGTTTGGTTTTGATGATACAAAACCGATTATATTTTCGGTTCGGTTCGGTTCGGAATTTTCGATTCGGTTTTGATCCGAACCAAAAAATAAACTAAATTAATTCGTTTTTTTCGGTTTTGGACCGAACCAAACCGAACCGAATTTCGGTTCGGTTCGGTTCGATTTTGAACTTCGGTTCGGTTCGGTTCGATTTTGGAAAACCAAAACCGAAATTTTTTCGGTTCGGTTCGATTCGGCCGAAAACCGAATCGAACCGACCCATGCCCACCCCTAGGTACAACCACACTTAAACCATTCATTTTTCTAATCTTCTAATTTGATATTGATTTTATCAATCGTTTTCTTCAAAAATGGATCTTTTAATTGATTATAGCTAGGACCTGGATAGCCAGGCCATATTTGACTTATTTCTTCAATCATAAAACTCCATTCTTCATTGAATAAAGCATTCATCAAAAGTCGATGATACCATTACCTAATGGGTAATTCAAGAATGAAAAGTCGAATTGGGGCTCGAAAAAGTTGAAGTGGGGCACGCACAAAATATGCGTACCATGCCGTGAAAATCTAGGAACACCTGAAATTAGAATAACGCCACATAAAATACCTCCAGCAAGAGCACCATGACCATAACCAACAGCATCAGCAACTTGATCACCAATAAGAACAAATGCAAAGAGTGAATCAGAAACACTGTGACCGACAACGTGAAGAAGATATTCCTGCACAATTTGATTTGCCTGATGAGTGCATGTTGAGGATATTGGTATCGAGCTAGTATGGTATTGAAAGACAAAAAATTATGGAAGTCTCTATGCAATAGCAGCAGAATATTGAGGAGCAACCTAAAGAAGTTACCATTGATACTCAATTTGGTCTGCCTGATGATGAGATGTTGCATATATTGGTACCAAGCTTGTATGGTATTGATAGGACACAACTTGTGCAAGACTATATGCAACCTAATTGTGATCCACAACAAGTAATGAAATAGGAACATGAACACTATGACCAGCAATGTGATGAGATGTTGAGGATATTGATACCAAGCTTATATGGTATCTAAAGCCAACATATTGTGCAAGACTCTATAACCTGATTATACTGGTAATTAAGATTGTGGATTATTGAATTTAATTATGAACTGGTAATGTCTATCACCACATAAATGAATGTTATTTTCATGTGATTGCTTGAAACCTTGGAATAAACTTTGCAGGGGAGAAAAGGGTGCTGAACTCTGAACTTTGGCATGCTTGTGCTAGACCACGTATTTCACTGCATGTAGTTGGGTGTCCTGTTTTCTACTTTCCCAAGATCACAGTGAGTAGGTTTCTGTTGTGCCTTTATGAGTCCAGATTTTTGAATAAATTTGTTATGTTTTTGTTGTTGATATAATTTGTTTCAATTGATTGTTAAAGGATATCAATGCCACCTTCAGTAGGTAACAACATTTACCAACAAGGAAGTGGATGCTCATATACCTACTTATTAGTCATACTACAGTTCTATTTTTCGTGGAATTTGTTCTCGAAGGTTCCATTGTGTGCTCCCTGTTGTTTTCTCATTTGGGTATGTGTTAATTTTGTTAAAATTTTGATTTTTAGGTACTATTTAGTCTAATAAGCTAATTTTCAATATGGTAGGGCTTTAAGTTGGGATTTGTTATACCAGACATCTCATTCCAAAAAGAATCATTGAGTATATAATTCTTCGGCATCTTTCTCTGTGAAAAGAAAATATGGTGCAAATAGTTCTTTGTTTCATAGCACCAAAGGTAATCCCACAACTGTAACTACTGCCCTTTCTCTATAGTCTTTTTCTCCCTTTAATCCTGTTTCATTTTCTAGAAACTTGCTGGAGGCATTTGAAGCTTTGTCAAAGCAATTGTGTCTGATTGAAGATATTCCCTTGAAGATATCTAGTGTGCAAGCATTAAACTCAGGTATATGTTCATAACACTAAGAGTTTTTAAAAATTGTTTTTTTTCATTTTTTAAATAATAATAATAATTATTATTAGTAAATAATAATAATAATTATTATTAGTAAATTACTTTGCAGTTAACTTCACTAGACTTGCTTGTCAAATTAGTCACTTTTGTATAATCTGATATTTTCTTCTTGATCATTATTTGTGATGTGAACTTAAACACCATTGCTAAAGTAGTATGCATGACTCTATTTTATAGTAACAGGCTCTGAAGATGCATGTCTTTTTCTATAATTGTTTCATTCATTTGCTTCTGTAATATAAGAATGTTGTAATATTTGTTCTACTTCTCCTTTTATTTAATTTAGGAGAAAAATAAACTTGAGATTTAATTTCATAACATTGAGGAATCCAGTTGAAAAATTATGTAGCTATTGCTATTTTGGTTTACTTGTTCTAACTTTTCCAGAGTTTAATCATGTCTTTTAACAATTTGCAGCTTTCAGGTTTACTTCTATCTTCCCACCTAAACCTCGTCCACTAACTTTTGAAAAACTGAAAATTTCAAGAGTTCACAAGCTCATTACATCTTGCATCCAATCACTGGAAGTTATGATTCAAGTATGGTACTCTTTTTAGCGGTCATTTCTTATCTCATTTTTTTTTAATGAAATAGGCAAAGTCCATCAGGAATCCCTACTAGGTAGGCACCCCCTAGAACCAAGCCTATAGTCATTTCTTATCTCATTAGTTTACCTTTTTTGATTGTCTATAGATGTTTATTTTCCCAACTCTAGTTATAGGGTTATGTAGTCTAATTGTTATATAAATGCAGTCTGATTGTTTCTTTTATACTTATTTATTTTATTTTTTATTTTCACTCACAGAAACAAAAATCATTCCTAACGGTCTCAATCTTCATTATCTCTAAGAACCTAATTGTCTTCAAGTATCGTTATTGGTGCTAGTTTCATTGTGAAGAAAAAGAGTTTAAAGATAGCTGGTGCTTCTGGTGTCTGTGCAGGTATTGCTTTTCTTTTGTGAGTTTTGATAATGGATATATTGTTGTTGTGTTAATTTGTTCTTGGTTGTTTGTTTATGCTTGGGTTTCTTCTCCTCAATGCGTACAATTTTCTTCGAAATTTGTTTATTTCTGAACCGTGAAGTTCTGGAAGCTCCACGTATGAGGCTGCTCAGGGAAAATGCTCGTTTATAGATTACTTTTACAACTTCAGAAGCCAATGGACCGAACCACCGGGTCAGTCTCTAGAGCAGATTCATAAAGCTATGGAAGCGCAAAAAAACCAAGTACTTTCATCCTCTCCACAGGGCAAGAATGTCAAGAATGAGAAGTAGAAGCAGTAGAGTCGTAGTCCTAGTATGTATTGTTTTTTCCCTCAAACATAGTAGAATAGTCTAATAAATTGCAACTGAATAACCAAGTTATATAAGTGTATGCAATTTGATTGTTTTGATTAAATTGCAGAAAATTTGATAGGGATCGACATCTATTGTTTACAGTTTACAAGGGTTATTCCAGCAATGGGGAGCTTGTAGCAATGAAGAACTTAATAAAGAAGTGAAAAATGATGTGACAAGTGGCTTTCTGTGTGAGCTTGATATTTTATCCTATGTGGACCATCCAAACACAACAATTTGCTTATTCATAGAGATAATAAAGACTGAAAATATTCTTCTAATGGAGGATGTTAAGCCTCAAGTAGAATTCTTACTTCTAATTCTTCATCAGTCTATGTGAAGTGTGGAGTCCTATACAAAACGGCTTCTTGATATGCAAATAAGATATAAAATTTCTAAACTTACACAATATATACCTTTGCATGTCAATATTTAAGCCTAGCCAACATGAAATTAACTTCTTGTATGCCAATTTTATTAATAGTTCAGTTCAGGAACTGCTTAGAGTTGTTTCTATGAAGTTTGAAGAATTTTTTCCCAACATTATTGTTAGCTAAAAGCTGTCTGAATATAAATTAGTTTAGTTACTCACTAATATCAGTTTAATTACTATTGTGAAGGTGAAGATAGAATTAGTCCATTAGTTTAGTATCAACTGCTTGGACTTGTATTATCAGGTATTTGTACATATCAAGAATAACTAATTCTATTTTGAGGATATAGCTTTTGTACTTTTAGAATTAATTCTATTTTGACGATTTAGCTGTTGTACTTTTATTTTCTAATTGCTAGTGAATGTGTATAACCACTTTAACGGATATCAAACTATTCACATTGGAGCTCTGTCAATATTGGTGTATATCAGCCCTCCACTACTTCAGTTTGTAAAAAGGGTATGTAGTTTTATTCATCAGTTACAATTCATTCTTCAAATGGCTTGTAGGATATGCTATATGGTTTACAGTTGTCACTCATTTTTACGGTTTATGTGTTTATTTCACTGTTTGTGTTGCTGGTTGATATTATCACCTGCTTTTGTGGATTAAATCTGATTATATGGGTAGTAATACTTGCATTTGGAATACGTAGTCATCTATTTCTATGTCATTTTTTGATATAACATAAGGAAATATTCCAAACCAAAAGAAATTACCATACTTTCTACCCCATGTCATATTTTCATTTACAAAAACTTACATTTTTCTAAACTCTTAAGTTACATAATGTTGGGCAAAAACTAACTTCATCCCGTTAGTTATAAAAATTTCATAAAGAATTTTGTGTTCAATTAGGTGGTGCATTAGATAGATTAGTTTAACAGTTCATAACCATGAACTTCATCTGGTTATAATTCTCTTTGCCTAAACTGAAAGCTACCTTCATTTAGATATTGAACAGAAGGTTAAAGATACTTTCTTCCACCTCGACTTGACATAGAAACTCACCAATTCTTTTTAACTTAGCTTTTCCTTTATGTGGGTTCTTATATTCATTCACCCCTTTAACTTTCAAAGTCTCTTTCATCACATACTGAAGTTGCAACCAATAATAATGAAGTTTCTTAACGCCATACTCATTGTAAGCCTCTTTGACTGACTTGATTAACTCTTATATGTCTTTTTGGAATTATTTTTCTTGAATTAATTGAATGGCATTGAAAAACTCAAATCTAATACATTCAAGTCAGGGCTTTGAGCTAGTTGACATATCAAATGTATTTTAAACCCATCTATATTGGCTACTTCCATGAACTCCCTGTCACACGGGCTTATATGTGGTCTTGCATTATCTTGTTGGATCCATATGCATTTGTTGTCCCTTGTATGCCATTTCTCTTTGATTGCTGGAATTATTAAGTTGATGAGTGCATCCTTGATTATGCATCGTGTCACTGAATGTAATACTCTTAATTCAACTGTCTCATTTTCTCTGTTGCAAGTAGTTCTTTTTGCTATATGTTCCTCTGTGAATGGCCATATTTTGCCATAAAAAATACAATTGCCTTCACCATCAAACTGTGGTCTTGCAATAGCTGTTGTAAACATCACTTTTGGGATGAAAATTTACTTTGTGTACACCTTAATGGTTCATCTTCGTTAACTAGAAGGTAGTACCTTTGCATCAATTTCGTTAACCAAAACCATTTCTCATCTATATGTACCAAATTTTTCAGCAACTCAAATTTTGAAGTTTGATTCACAGTCTGTGGAATGATTTGGAAAGAATCCATTCTATTCTCTTGCTTTTATGTACTATTATGATGGATGGCTTAATGTTGTTTATGTGTGATCTGATTATGCCCTTTTAAAGCATTCTACCAATAACATTATCACTCACTTGTAAAGCAGCAACGAAAGCTCTAATTGTTATTCTATTTTCTTTTGGAATGGACTAGATATGCTCTTCATCATACTTCTTCTCCTTTCTACCAACCTTACCAGGTTTGTTGCTCTTGACATTGATTACAGCCCCATTCAATACTTGTCGTTTAAGTAGTTTACTCCAAAAGTTGCTTATGGTCGTCTTGTGTCTGTTAAACTCTGCAGCTAACTTGGTAATGCTACCTAAGGTAGTTCAAAATGCTGATTGACAATGGTTGAAAGTCTCTGAGCTAATTGCTTCCTTATATTGATGCACATCTCTTTTCTTTTACATCCTCCATTCTTGCTTGCCAAGATTTCAGACTCTAGTAAGTGTAAATTGTTACTTTCATTTTCATTATCTTCCATTTCAGTATAGCATTGAATAAAATTATTTATACAATCATCATTAATTTCATCTTCCTAATCAGATGATAGATAATATACCTCATCAGCTTCGGATTCTAATAACAACTCATAATGTTGTAACTGTAGAAGTTCATCCACTTCAATGTCACAATAATCAGCATCATGTATGAATTGAAAATCCATTTCATATTGCTTACTGGAGAATGTAGCAGCAAGTTTCAGCAGAAGAGAAAAAGGATTGAAAATTAGCATTACCTATAGCTTAATTTGTATCTCCCCAATTTACTATTTTACTGAAGTTGGTAGTTTCGTTCTCTTGTATCTTTTTGTTTGTTTGTTGAAGTTAGCAACTCTGTTTCTTTGCTGAAGTTAGTTGCTTTGTTTGTTAACAAGTTGGAAGGAATAAGTATTTCCCTGCCCGACTGATCTACAAGTTGGCAAGAAGTCTTTTTAATCTTTTTGCTTGCTCAGTGAAGTTGGCAGGAAGTAATACTTCTTCTACTTGTTCACAAACTAGCAGGTTTAGTGAAGTTGGTAGGAGAAGTAATATCACCTTACTCTTTTTGAATAAAACCAACTTGATAGGATGTCTTGCATCTCTGTATTTGGAGCTAATTTAAATGTAATGAAAATTTTAACTTTTTATCCTTGTTTACTTCCTATATTTTAAATTACTAGATGGGCTTGTTTTTTTTTTTCTTTTCTTTTTACCTATATTTTAAATTACTAGATGGGCTTGTTTTTTTCTTTTTTACTTTCATCCACAACTTCTATTCAGTATAGTAAGACCATCTCTAGTGGGATGCCCAAAGCAGATGCCCAGAGGAGAGAGAATGAGGTGTTCAGGGATGCTACTGCTGCAGATGAGTGCCCAGAGCAGATGCCCATCCAAGAAAGAGAATAGGAGATGCATGGAGGAGCATCGGTGCTTAACATATATATTTTATTATTTATTTTCAGTTACCCAATAGATGTCTGCCAAATGTTACTTTTTTTTGTTTTTATTTCTCTCTTCAATTATTTTATTTGTGCAGTATTTGTATTGTAAATATTTTGCAATGGTTGCATTTTTACAACGGTTATATTTTTAATTATAAATTTTAAATTTAAAAAAATAAAATAAAAAATATTAAAAATTATTTCTTTATAAATAGGTGATACAAATAATTATACAATTAAATTCTTTAGAAAAATGGATTCACATCCAAGTAAATTTTTTTTCTTCAGATTCTTTTGATGATGGAGGGGGAAATAATGGAATTCCAATTTTTTTTCAATCGTTCCTGAGACCACACCAACCTCATTCTCCTAGAGTTTTATTCCAAATCCAAAATCCACATTTTTTTGAAAAATTTCAAAATTATCCATATACTTAATATTCAAATTCTCCTCAGCAAACTCCAATTTATCGGTCTCCATCTACTCAAATAAATTATCATCAACAATCTTTTTCAGACCAAAGTCATGTTTCTGATCATGAGTCAGGAACACGTTCTGCTTCGGTAGAGAGAGCATGTTCTACTTTAATGGAAAGAGGAGGGATGGAGAATATCGATTTGAATGATAAAATAGAAGATGACATTCAAATCATTGATAAAGGCAAAGCAAAGATAAGTCGAAGTTTTGGAATGAAGTCCAGAATAAGCTTCTCATCTGTTGTTGGTAGGGCACATCAAAGGTAGGAGTGTCAATTCGTGTTAGCGAATCGGGTTTGACTGAACCCGACACGACTCGTTTACGTTTATGTCTGACACGACTCGACACGTTTAATAAACGAGTTGTAATTTCTCAACCCGACACGAATCTGTTTAATACGCATGTTAACGTGTCGACACGATTAATTTGGTTAAATAACTCAAAATTTATAATCGAGTAATTTGATTACCCGTTTAACCTGTTTATTTGTTAACTCGTTGAACATGTTTGTGCATTAACCCATTTAACCTGTTTATGTGTTAACCCATTTAACCTGTTTATGCATTAACATATTTAACTCGTCTACCCATTAACCCATTTAACCTATTATATTTACATTTTTTTTTCTAATACAATAATCAATTTAAATACAAAGTAATAAATAAAATAATTAAATTACAAATACAATCCAAATGAAAGTGTTCAAATATTAATATAACTTTATATAATCATAAACTTAATTTAGCTGCTATGAAAGTTTTTACTGCAAATAAAATTGTGCAACAAATTTATTGAAAAATTATTTAGTGACTACAAACACAATGAACATGGATAAAATATTTTTAAAAATTAACCTTAATCAAAAGATTCTAGAGTTGAAGAAGCTTGTAGAGTTTCATAAAATCAATCAAAATCTATATATCACACTCAAGCACTAAATTAATCAATAAAAATCTATACATCCTCACTTACAAATTTGATTAAAGCTAATAAAATCAAGAATAATATATTAAATCAAAGAGAGACCCTGACTCCTAAGTTAAAGATAAAAGAATTAGAATTGAGACAATTAGTGTTAGAAGAAACATACAACACGAGAAATCGACAACGAGGGTTGAGAACGCCAACAGTAAATAGCCAAAAATGGAGAGTTTCGTCTGAGGCAAACCACGAAGAGGGGACATCAGAGGTGATATTTGAGTAATGATTGGTTGATGACGAGACAAGAGGTAGAGAAGAGGAAGCTGTGCCGGGTGGTTGAAGGCAGGAGAGGAGGCGGAATAGCTTTTAATTTTATAAAAAAAAATTAGGGTATTGTTAGATTGATAATATATATAATATATTAAAAAATATTATTTAACCCTTTAAAAAATTATATAAATTTTATTTTAACCCCAATTATGCGGGTCGACACGTTAACCTGTTAGTCAAACCCGACTCGACTCGTTTATAAGCAGGTTAAACGTGTCGTGTCATAAATTGGTCAAAACCCATTTAGCTTAAACCCAACCCACTTATCTTTCGCGGGTTCGTGTCAACCTATCGAGTCATGACCCATTTTGACACCCCTAATCAAAGGATCCAATCATGGGTTGTGATTAATCAGGTGATAGTTATTGGAAAAAAATTACAAATAAATTTAATGAGGACGTTGAAGCAATTAGTGGACAGAAAAGGACAATTAAGTAATGCAAAGAGCACTGGAACAATGTGGTACCAGTCGTTGCATATTTTAATGGGTGCTATCAAAGAGCAACAAAATTAAAATTCAGCGGTTGGAATGATGATGATTACATGAAGCAAGCACGAGAACTTTTAATACAAGAAAAAGGTAAACCTTTCAATTTTGAATATTTTTGGAAAGATATAAGAGGAGAGCCTAAATGGGTGAGACATACATGGAAAAAAATCAGTCCAAAAGAATAAAAGTTAACGAATCTGGACCATATACATCATCAGGAGGTGATGCAAGTGAAGCTACTGTTAACAGAGCTCGTCCAATTGGGCAGAAGGCAGCAAAACGTAAGGGAAAAGAAAACAAAATGTTGTTGAAGAACTGGACAAAGAACTCATTGATTTAGAGGCTAGAAAAGCAACAGTTATAGAGATGATAACAAAAGTAAAGGCAGATAAAGCAACAACAATGAAAGAGCAAGCAGAGACTGATAGGTTCAAATATGCTCTTGAAGTTCTTTCCACAGACACAACAAACATGTCAGATGTATAAAAGATTAAGCATGAAGAACTTTGCAAACTTCTTAAGAAGAAAATGAGTAACGTAGTTGTACAATTTCATTATTGTTTATTTTTAATGTTTGAAAGTTCTTAGTATTATTTTGGTGTTGTCTTTGTTGTTACTGAAACAAAATTAATTGCGAGATGTGATTTTCTCTTTTTATATATTTTTTTCTTCCCTTTTTTTTTTTTCTAAATTAACTTCTTTCAAATAAGTAAATTACTGATACAAAAAATATTTTAGTAATAAATAATTTGTTATGTAAAGCAGTGGTAGAGATGTGCTTGGATATTACTATTATAGTCTTGGTGTGACAAGAACTTGAGCACTAAGCCTTCATCTTTAAGTACATGATTACTGGTTTGCCTTCCTCCTCATCTCTTCCTTCCAATTCAAAATTCCTTTCACTCTATTTCACTTCCTAGTACGTTCACCTCCTTATTACATTTCTTTTTACTTGTCTTCCATAGATAAATAGACATCAGATTTCTACTTTTCCTTGACCTGCACTGGGAGGAGGATAATAATAATAATAATAATAATAATTTGTTTCCATTGGATTAATTCACATAATCAAACTCTCTTTAAGACCATTTATTAATACAGTAACATTGTGTTTTGCAGTGGGAGGTGGTGGTAAGAAATTTGATCCAGGAAGATGCAGGAGGAAGATGGTAGGAAATGGTGGTGCTCCAAAGAAGCATATCTAAACTCCAAGTACTGCAAGAGCCACATGCACCGCGGTTGCAACCGTTCCAGAAAGCTCGTGGAATCACAAATCATGGAATGGTTCTCTTCTCCTACAACATCACTTTCCATTTCTGGTAGTCGTGCTTCATAAGACCAAATCCAGACTCCTCGGGTACAACTTTTGCATGGTAACATTGCTTTCTCAGATATGATGGTATCACACAACTGTATTGAGAGATTGTTAATGTTTGTTGCACTTTGATTTTGAAGACAGAATAGTTAAATATTTTACATGCACGTAAAAAAAAATATACATAATATATATTTTGGTGCTCTAAGATTTATTATTTGTCCCACATTGGTTAGAGAAAAATGGATAAAACTATATATATATATATATATATATATAGTTCTATTATTATACGCTTACAAGGATAATGGGTCTTGTATGAGCTCAAATTCCATTTATTAATATAATTGGCTTCCACTTTGGTTCTTTCAAGGATCAAATATTTTGGTAAAATTTTATTAGTTTTTTTTTTAAAATTTATATTTCCGTATATATATATATATATCGGTAAAATTTTATTAGTTTTTTAAATTTATATTTCTATATATATATATATATTATATATTTATATTTATATTTATATCTATATCTATATATAACAATTGATAATTTTTTAACCTGATGAGATAATTGGATAACTAATTAAAATTAAATAAAATTTATAATAATAGTTTTGGATTTTGGTTCTTCCGTAGAATCAAATATTTTGATAAAATTTTATTTGAATTAAATTTTATCAGTTTTTCAAATTTATATTTCGATATATATTCAGTTTGAAACTTATTTTTCGATATATATATATATATATATATATATATATAGGTTATTTCCAAAAACACCCCATTTTTTCAAACGTTTACTTTGAGCACTCAGTTTTGAAAAGTTTTGAAAAACCACCCCCAAAATTAAAACCACTAGTGGTTTTGGTATTTTTGTGAGTGATTTTGGTGTTGTATGAGTAATTTTGATTTTAGGAAATTTTTGAATCTCCAAATTAAACATATAGAATTTCAAAATCACTCATAAAACATCAAAACCACTCACAAAAATATCAAAACCACTAGTGGTTTTGATTTTGGGGTGGTTTTTCAAAACTTTTCAAAACCGGGTACTCAAAGTAAAACGTTTGAAAAAATGGGGTGTTTTTGGAAATAACCCTATATATATATATCTCACAGTATACAATAATTATTAATTTTTTATCATGGTGAGATAAATGGATAAATAATTAAAATATAAATAAATTTATAATAATAATTATCATAAATTTACTATTAAAGTCAAACTAACCATTAAAAAAATAACAAAAGTCAAACTAGCCGTTAGAAAAGCAACCATAGTCAAAACTAGCCGTTAGAAAAATAATTATAGTAAAAACTAACCGTTGGGAGAATAATCCCAACTGCCTATAAAAGAGGGCTGACTATCACTCAAATATTCTCAAAACATTTCCTCTAATACTTTAACACTCAAACACATTCACAAAATGTCTAAAGATTCTAATCCATTTGAGGGAATAAGTACTACTGAAATTCTTGTGCAAGAACTGGATAATGAATTTACTCAACGGGCGAGGAGGCGTTTACAACAATGGAGGGCACAACAAGCTAGTAGCTCTAGCTCTAGTAAGAGTGCAAATGAAAGAAAATATAAAGACAGAGAGCATGAAGTTGGAGAAAGGCGCTTGTTTAAAGACTACTTCTCCAGCCTACATGTGTATACCGATTATGATTTCCGTCGAAGGTTTCGGATGCAAAAACATCTATTCATGCGCATAGTTAATGAGCTTGAAAGTCGTTATTATTATTTTCAGAAAAAGGTTGATGCGACTGGCAGGAGCGGTTTTACTGCCATACAAAAATACGTTACAGCTCTTCGCATGTTAGCTTATGGAGTACCTGCTGACTTTCTTGATGACTCAATGCGAATGGGTGAGACCACTATCCTTGAATGCACTAGAAATTTTGTTACATCAATTAGGGAGGTATTCAAAGCTACTTATTTAAGGAAACTCGATACCACAGACAATAATCTCTTGCTTCGTATTGGAGAAAGGCGTGGCTTTCCAGGTATGTTAGGGAGTATTGATTGTATGCATTGGGAATGGAAAAATTGCTCTAAGGCATGACATGGATTTTACACGAGAGGTGATATTGGTAAGCCAACAATTATGCTCGAGGCAGTGGCGTCTCAAGATTTATGGATATGGCATGCGTTCTTTGGTGTTGGGGATCTAATAACGATATTAATGTATTGAACCCGATTAGATTTATTCACAAGCAATCTGCAAGGACGAGCTCCACCGGTTAATTATGAGGTAAATGGTAGATAATATAATTTAGGATACTACTTAGCTGATGGTATTTATCCTCAATGGGCTACATTTGTCAAAACCATTCGATTGCCACACAGGGAAAAGGCAAAATTATTTGCAAAGCATCAAGAAGGAGCAAGAAAAGATGTGGAACGAGCATTCAGAGTCCTGCAATCTCGATTTGCCATCGTGTGTGGGTCGGTAAGAATGTGGAATACGCCGACTCTCAGTGACATTATGTATGCATGTATCATTCTACACAACATGATAGTTGAGGATGAAAGAGATCAATATGAGGGTGATTACTCATATGAAGCTATCGATGACACACCAACCTCACCAGACGCTAATGTGGATCATGGAGCTCCTCCAGTGTTAGCAGCAATCCTCCAAGCCAACTCAGACATTCATAACCAGCGGATCCATCAACAGCTCAAAGAAGACTTGGTAGAACATATTTGACAGAAGTTTGGAAGCAATAATTAGATCTAAAATATTTGTATTTTTTTATCGTCTGTCTTGTTTTCAATATTTTTCATATTCATTTAAATTTCATCTAACATTAGTAATTATCATTAATTTTAGTATTATATTACTAAGTATTAATAATTTTTGTTATTTTTCTTTAAATATAAAAATTAATTGTCAATATATTTTTTAAAAAAAAATTAGTAATCAAGATAAAATATACTTCCTCCGTTTCCAAATACTTGCAACATTTCATGTGGGCACGCTGTCCAATATTTAATTTTAACCGTAAATATCTTTAATAATATACAATTAAAAATTATATAAATTTAATATTTGAAAATAGATATCAAGACGAATAAAATAAGACCCCACTTAACTATATTTTTCCTTATACATAATGAATAACACATTAAAAAGGATTTGATAAATGAATAGTATACACTATTGAAATGTTGCAACTAAATAGAAACGGAGGAAGTATTATTTAAATTTATTATCAAATTTCTTAATAATAAAAATAAATAATTAATAAAATTTTAATTAATTAATAATAATTATTAAAAACATTAATTATTAATTAGTAATTTATTAAATAACATTTTATATAATATAAATATTTATAAGAAATAACATAAATAAAAAATAATGTATTTCTATAGGATGTAGGACCCGCCGTAATAATTTAAAAAATTTTTAAGCATTTTTCGAAGATGACATGTTACAACAAAATTTTTAATGTGGGGTATACACTTAGACCATCATGGTAGATGCTGTCACCGTGGATGCTCTAAGGCCCAAATAAAAAAAAAATATCATTGGAATTTGGAGTTACAATAAGTGCAGTGGATAATTAATAACAAAAAGAAGATATTTTTATATCGTATCTTTTTACGTCATTTTAATTTTTAAATAATTAAATTATTAATTTACTAAATAAAATTTTTATAAAAAACACTAATTAAAAAGCTATTTAAAAAATAATAAACACTTAAAAAAAACTGTAAACACCATAAAAAATAATACTACACTCTATCAAAAAAAAATTACTAAACTCTATTCGAACCAAACATAATCATATACTACCTCCATTTTGAAATAATTGTCAAATTTGAAAAAAAATAAAATTACATTTTAAGTGTCAATTTTGTTTTTCAATGTGTTTTTATTACATTTTTTCCATTATTGCCCTTCATTTAATATATTACATTACTATATATTAAATAGTGGATAATTTAGTAACAACACATAAAACTAAATACACTTCGGAGTTGTTGTGTCCACTGACATTATACACCATACATAAAACTAAATATACGCGAAGTGGACACATCACGTGGAATGGAGATAGTACTATATTTTTGTAAATTATTATTATATTTTTCAATTTAATTTAATTTATTAAAAAAAAAAACTGGAAAATCATTTTGTAATGTGAACGGACATGCGTGACGTGTCCATCTTTAAAATGTGATGAGAAAGCTCTGCAGAGAAAACAGACGCCACCTGAGATCTCATATTTTCATTTCATTTCATTAAAGCAAACAAATAAAAATCAATAAAATTAAGGCCCTAAATAACGTCAAATAAGATTGCATATTGCATTTCACTGCACTGAATCGACAAATCCGTTATCGTCGGCGTCGGCATTGGTGTTGCGCAGGTACCTCCATCGAATCTTTACGCATTTATGCATTTTCTTTCAGTGAATCTCGTAATCTAGGGTTAGAGTTTCATTTCAGCAGATTTGAAGCGAATGCTTCAGATACGTAATTATTAACAGTGATAGATAGATCTCGTAGGTATCGTGATTAAGAATGGAGGACGAGAAGAAGAAGAAGCGAAACAGGAAGAAGAAGAACAAGAGCAATACTAGTAAGGTAGAGGAAGATAATAACCATCACCGTAATCATGATGTTCGCGTCGAGGAAGCCAGTCATCACAGTGAGGGATCGGAAACGAAATGTGAGATGGAGAATGGTGTCAGTAAACGCGAATCCAATGGTACACATCCCGTAAGTTTTGAATTAACCTAGTTTACTGAAATTGGTTTATGAGTTTCCGTAGGTGTTATATAGTTTAGGGTGAAGATTTGATTGTGGTGTTGTACTGTAGGTTATTTTATCTGATTCTGAAAAGGAATCTTGGCTGAAACGAGAGGTGAGATTTTGTGTAAAAGAAGTATTGTGAACTCATGTGAAATGGCAAGTAACTTGTTTTTTTATTTTTGTATAGGCTGTTTTAAAAGACATGATTAAACGATTACAAGAAGAGAAAGATAATTTTTTACAGAAAGAGGTAAATGCCAAAGCTACAACCTGTTCTGTTTTGGGAAATGATATTTTATTTTGATGGGCAATGATATTGGTGTTTACTTTGTCTTTATTGAGGAGCTGAAATCTTACCATTTTTTTTTCACGACAGGCTAGCTTAGAAGGAACAATCAGACTATTACAAAATGGGAGTGATACTCATACAGAGAAACTGGTAATATAATTTTATTCTATTTATGGTTCTGTGTAATGTTTATTCTATTTATGGATCTATGTAAAGTTGTAGTTTTGATGAGCTTTCCTTCTTCTTTTAGATCAGCTGAAATTTCTGGTAAACATTTTTCCTGGAGTAAAGAGTTGTTTGTTTTCTGTTTCTCTGCAGGCTACTTTAGATGAGACAATCAAACAATTGCGAGAAGAAAATGATTCACACTCACTGAAAGAGGTAAATCAAACAGACTGTATCGATCCTGAAGATGATTCTTTCTCTCCTTTTGTAAGTTACAATACAAGTATGTGTATGAACACTATTTTTCTTGTGAGCACATTGTAATTCACTCTGTTTTACAGGCATCATTACTAGAGACAATTAAAGAACTTAGAGATGGAAATGACTTGCACAAACAAAAACAGGTAATGTAATGCTGTCTCATCTCCTTTGTAATTTGCAATAAGATTATATGGCGTTGACCATTATTTTTCTTGTGAGCACATAATAGTTCACTGTGTTTTTACAGTCAACTTTATTGGAGACAATTAAAGAACTCAGAAATGAAATTGACTTACATGAACAGAATGAGGTAATGTATAGTTGTCTTGTCTTCTCTTAGAAGTGGAAATACAGTTATATGTGTTTTTTTGAACTTTATGTTCCATGCAAGTGCATCATAAATCTCTGTGTTTTTATAGGCAACTTTAGAAGAGACAATTAAAGAACTCAGAAACGCAAATGAGTTACACAAGCAAAAAGAGGTAATGTAAAGTTGATCTAATACTGGAAAAGAAATTGAGCTATGCTGAGAACATTAATTTAGAACGTGAGATATGTTATATCATGTCTGCCTGTATTTTTTCCTGACTGCTTGGGAAATTTACAGGGTGGTCGTATTATAGTTTCTTGAATGAACTTGTATGTTTGTTTCTTATCTTTAAGAGAATACATAACTGATCAGTGTCATTGATCATCAAATGAAATTATATGCATGTTTGAGCACTTACATTGGATATCAATTTATAAACTAATGTTGTTCTAAATACAGTCTCGCTTGGTGATGCAAAATAGTAAGTTAATGGATGATTGCCTGGATCTGAGTTCAGTAAAGGTAAAGTTCCACTACTTCTCTTGATTTGTATATTCTGTCCTCTATCCTGTCTCTCCTTGAACAGAGAAACATGATATTCCACAGACTTATACTTGAAATTGCAAATATTTGTTACATGTTCCACAGCAAATCTTAGAGGAGAAAATTAAACTTTTGGAGCAAGATAAAGATTGTTTGGCCCAAAAGGAGGTAATAACTTTTCTTTTTTTGGCTGCATTATATAATTCTTTTACCTTTTAGATTGTTTGGCCAATTGATGGGCTCAAGTGTAGATTTTATTTGTATTCGTTTCAACATATGCAGTTCCTTTTTAGCTTCTTCTAGATCAGGCTATATTTTGCTTTTTCTCTTTTACCTTGCTATCTATATTAATGGAGGTTTCTCTAGATTGTGTTGGATTTGCATATTTGAATCCTAGAATTTGTTTAATTTATCAAATTTTCTCTATGCATCTTATCTAATAAGGGAACGGTGGAGTTCAGATGTATAAAGTCCTTGGCAGAATGTATGTAGAGGGTTCATGTAGCTATCTGAATTAGTTTGGAATATAGGCTTATGATGAAGATAGAGTTGTATGAATTAGTTTCCTGTTTCATTCTGTCTGATTTGTATATTTAAAGGGATGTTTTATGCAGTTTTGCATTATTTGAGAATTTTTAATTTTATTTTTTTATAAATTTCTAACATGTGTCTATTTGTGATATTTAAACTGTTGCAGAGCATATCGAATGAAACTGCTACTAGTCTGAATAACGAAATCACTCACCTGCAGATGCAGGTACATATGAGTTTGTTTTTCCCTTTTATTTTACTTGGTTATAGAATGTGGCATTTTGCATATTTGAGTGCATTGAATGAAAGGACATCATACTCATACAGCATGGTTCCGCATTTGTTCTGATATGGAAATTAAAACAAAGTCTGGCAGGTCAGAGAGTTGGAAGAATCTAGGAATAATCTCTTACAAGAAAACCAACAGTTGGGAGAACATGCATCTAGCTTGCTGTTACAATTTCAAAACCTTGAGAGAAATGTTTCCTCCGGTCACTTGCCTAATGACCACCTGAAGGTGTGTCTCCTCTGCTCTATGACCCCATGAAACTATGTAATGTTTGGGTTTCCATGCTTAAGCTGTTTTCATTTAATGTTGGTTTGGAATTTTAGGTGTTTGATGTGTCTAATATTTTGTACACTATGGAAGAAGTTGTGTTTGTGCCGAGTGAAAATTGATCGGTTTATCGTTGAATCAATGTCTTGAATAGTCTTGCATACTTCTCTTCTCCCTATGTTTGATTTAAATTGTTGTCTCTGAAGAATAAAATCTAAAGAAAATATATATTTGACTACTCTATTTTTGCTATATACAGGAAGTAGAGGAATTAAACCTTCAGATTGAATCAGCAGGTATACTGGTTGGCAAACTGATCACAGAAAATGGAGAGCTTGTGGAGAAGGTATATACAATGTGCTATTTGTTATATTACGATATTTACTATAGTATTAATGCTTTTGCCAATAGTTCTACTATTGCTTTCTGATTTATTCATTTCTATCATATGTTTATTATATATGTTAGTCTGAAATGTAAAAGGTGTAACCAAGTATATTATCACATTTTTATTTTCTCACTTTATTACCTGTTGTCTTTTCCTCTTTCATCTCTTATTTGCGTCCATCTTATCTCTCAGGTGAATGAGTTGTCCTATAAGATTCACCAGCTAAACGTGGCAGATAGACTATCTTCAACTTCATGTAGTGAAGCAGTCATTACAAATGCCTATGCTGCTGAACCTTCAAGCGGATCCATTGAAAGTGCACCAGGATTGAGCTATAAAGCAGAACCCCAAGAAATAATCGAAGTTAAAGAAGAGAAAACCCGTGTGACAAACGGGCATGCCAGGCCTGCTGCTTCTACAGATTCAATTGGCGAAATTGTTCAAATATCATTGGATGATCCTGAGATCCAGGAGGTGGAGTCTCAAGATGTTGAGAGCACAGAACCGGAGACTGTCCCACTGGTGGACGCCCCATTGATAGGTGCTCCTTTCCGATTTGTATCATTTGTAGCTAGTTATGTCAGTGGTGCTGACTTGGTTAACAACAACTCTTGAATTCATTCATAGGTTTAGCTTAGTTGATTGATTATAGTTTTGAAACCTTAATATACAAAGAGGGTAATATACTTCATGTGAAGTGATTACCGTTTACTAATTGGCCTATATCAGGCCATTCATTTCATGTTTATACTAAACCGGGAGATGAACTTCATTTATTACAATGACTTGTATTTGATCTCCTGATTCATTCACATCAATATTTCTTACTCTCTTGGTTAAATTTTTTTCTTGGCCAGCATGTGTTTGTTAGCTTTGCTTCAGGAAATGGCATGTAGATACTGAGAGCAAAAACTAAGTGATTTATCAGAGAACAATTAGACATAATTATTTAGAAGCAAGTATTTTTACAATGAGTGACAGACATACAATACAGTGGAAATCTCTGGCTATAAGAATATGCTTACTAAAATCCTAAAAGAATCACACGAGTTTACAGTTAGAAAAGATGTTCATTCTTGAATTGAATTAAACATAGAAGCTAAATTTGATCTGGGGTCTGAGCATTTGAGTCCTTGGACTTGTCCTCTGATGAAGGTCTGTTATCTGAATCAGACGGTCGGATATCTTCAATCATCCTAGTAACCTCCTCCATTGTAGGTCTCATATCTGGCACTTTAGCTACACAAGACATTGCTATTTGTAACATCTGCACCATCTCTTCTTCAATGTTCTGAAACCTCATCAAGTCTACATCAAACACTTCTGCTGTCCATTCCTCACGGACAACTGACTGAACCCACCTTGGAAGATCAACCACTTCTTCATGCCCAGATGCTTGAATTGGCGCTTTTCCGGTAAGCATTTCCAGGAGAAGAACACCAAAACTATAGACATCGGATTTTTGAGTGTACTTCTTTGTTTCAATAACCTCTGGTGCACGGTAGCCTGCATTTCTGGATGGTACTGATGGGAAGTTCAGTAGAGGTGTTAAGCCAAAATCTGATATGCAACCTTGAAGGTCTTCCGCTAGAAGAACATTGGATGATTTGATGTTTCCATGAGCGAATTTTCCTCCGCCGGTAGAATGAATATGTGCTAAACCCCGTGCAGCGCCCAGGCAAATCTTCAGTCTTGATTCCCAGTCCAATGGCGTTCGTCCAGTCCCTTTACTCCCTGTGATCAAAAAGCTGTTTCGGTCATCTTCATTGATTGATATACTTATTCCAGCTTTATATACTGATGATACTAAGGTACTCAAATGCAAGCCAGCAAGATTATTGTGATCAGAAAAAGATGAAGTTGAAGAAGACAATACCGTGCAACAATGCAGAAAAGCTTCCAGCTGCAATGAAGTCATAAACAAGGAGTTTCTCGTCTTTCGAATAGTAATAAGCGCGAATAGGAACGACATTAGGATGCTGACTGATCCTGCCAACAGTCTCCATTTGCTGATCGAATTCCTTCTTCCCCACAATGACCTCTTTCAACCTCTTGACAACCACTGTTGTTCCTTCCTCCAAGATGGCCTTATACGTCGTTCCATAACTCCCCTTTCCTAGAACTTCAGCAGAAGCTCTCAGCAAGTCCTCAAGATCAAAGCCATATGAACTCCCTTCGAAGAAAACTAGCTTGTTTTTCTCAGCCTCCTGCACTCCACTCCCAAAATCTTCCTTCGGATTCTCTGCCTTTTTACCCTTTGCTTTGGCAGCATCAGTGGTTTCGTTGTTTTTCTTTTTCCAGCAGCAACACATTACCAGCAGAATCAACAGGAGCAGAAGTAGTAACCCTCCTGCAACTGCAATACCAATTATGGCTCCTGTGCTAAGTACCTTCTTCTTGTGACTCTCTTTTGGTTTTTCAGGTATCGTCACAGGAGGTGGAGCTAAATCTGCAGATGGAGAAGGTGCAGGCGAGACTGGAAAACAACTCATCAAAGGTGGACCACATAAGTTAATGTTTCCGGCAAAGGATGATCTTGAGAATTTCTTCAGGGAAGATGGTATGGAACCATTCAGCTGATTGTAGCTCAAGTTCAACTGCTTAAGCCTTGGGAGATCAAAATCAGGTATAGAACCTGTGAGGGAATTGTTTCCTAAGTTTACTCCTACTAAGCGTGTTAAGTTCTGGACAGTGGTAGGAATATTGCCAGAGATACTGTTGGAGGAGAGATCGATCCAAGTAAGCTGAGGCGACAAAGAAGATGGAATTTCTCCTGAAAAGTTGTTGTTTTGGAGGTAAACATAACGAAGTGAAGGGAGGGATAGTATATCAGAAGGAAGATTCCCAGAAAGTTGGTTTGATCTAAAGCTGAGCACCATGAGGGAATCAAGCTTCTGAATTGTATTGGTTGGAATGGGACCGAAAAGGCCTACACCAGGAAGGCGAAGAGCAACAACACGAGAGCCATTCCGGTTGCAGGTTACACCAACCCATGAAGCACAAACAGGAGTAGAGCCATTCCAGTTTAGCTTCCGAACATGAGGAACTCTGGCTGCAAAGTTCAGGAGGGCTTGTTTATCTGATCTTAGATCAGCAGCGATGTGCGAAATCAAGAACAAGAACAAAAGGGCATGTAGTCCTGCACTGATCGAGCCCAGCTTCATCGTTGGTAGCCAACAAAAGGCCTCCTATCGCGCCAGAGTAATGTCACAAACTCTTCACAAAAGCACAGAGATTACACAACCATCAGTATGGTTCACTAGTAGCAGTACATACAAATTTAAACGCATAAACACAAAACCTGAAAAAGGGTACTTAAATCAAGCAATGTTATCGAAATTGGAGTGATTATAGAGTAAAAAAAGATGCAAAAGAATAAAGCTTTAGGTAAAGAGAAAAAGCAAAAATAACTACATCTAAAGCATACAAGATATAAATCCTAAAAGAAAACACTTTATTCTGCTTTGTTGATTATTCTTCTTCATTTCATTGTGTCTAAAGAATGGTTCATAAGTGATGCTTAGAGTATGATATCAAGTTAAACAACAAAGAAGATTAAACACAATAGAATCAATGCAAATGGGGCCAAAAAGAATAGATGACAGTGATATACATTAAATCCAACAACTAAGACCTTAAAAGACACAATGCATGTCAATGTCCATTAAAAGCAATTCTATCAACAAATTATCAAAAACGAAGTAAACTTGTGTTTCAGACATTAAAAAACAGATCTTTACAATCTTAAACCAGACCCCATTAGAAGCAAACCATTTTCCTCCATTTTCCCAGCAACCAAACAGAAAAATACCAAATACCCATCTTAAAAAACACAAAAGTTTTGAGAGAGAGATCAAAATCCAAACCTGAGGGTGAGAAGCAGAAGCAGGTGATGTGAGTGAGTGGTTAGTCTGGTTCTGGAAGTGAAACCAGAACAAGACATGAAGACATTTGAGTGACATTAAAATGACTTATAAACTAAATTGGAGCAGTCTTTGTTGTTCTTTAAAAGTTGTTTAACGGCAATATAACTTCAAAGACACGCACACTGAAGACAACATTGAAAAGAAAAAAAAAGTGTTTAAAGAAGAGGAGGAGATGAGAGAGCTGTTGTGTAATGTAATGTAGATTCGATTATAGGCTTTTTAAAACACTCTTCTCCGTGATGACAACGTCGTCTCGAACACAGATCTCAACATTTACATGTGTTGTTGTTTTGACTAGACTTGACTCTCCTCTCTTCTTCTTGATTAGGTGAGCTAAACAGCTACATTGTTTATGTTATCATTTAATGTTGGTATGTTTTACACACAAATGAAATTTCTTCATTGCTTATAGATTTACACAACAATTAATGTCAAAGGGTCCCATAACTCTCTGTTAGAAAACAACAAAATTTCGTTACTTTTTATTTTAACAATAAGGTTGATAAATTGATTGATTTGGTTTGTGCTACATGCACATGCAAGTATTTTTGTTTTTGTTGGACTGGAAATGAATGTTTCTTGAGACAGAATGGATGTATTTATGCATGAGTGTGACTACAATATATAATTCCAAAAACATCATGATCAGTGATGATTATGGTGCGACCCAAAATTATAACTTGTTGTGATCGGTTGGTGAATCTGGAGGTTGGTTTCATCATTCTGTGGTTCCATGCTATCCTTGTCTTACAAAACAATTGTATTTGATTATAGACAATAATGAAAATATACGTCATTTAGACTAGTTATATACATGTACTTGTACACCACCTTAACCAATTCAAGAGTGGTGTCACCCTATTAAACATAGAGAGGGTATCCAAACTTAAATCCAAATTTAAATGCCATCGTTCCCTTATGTATAAATATATATTATTGTAAAAATAAAAATAGAGTCGGACAGAAAAGAATAGAACAGTTCAATAACAACTGAAAAATAAATTGAGATCAGAAAATAACTTGATAATCTTGGATGAGATTTTGAACTTATCAACTAAACAACTATTACCAAACTTGAGTACAACATAAACAGAAATGAAAAAAAAAGGAAGCAGAGAAACAATTGTGTTGTGTTCACATTCATTCACAAGATTATATATATATATATATATATATATAGCAAATTGTGAGGACACATGTCGTCCTGCATGCAACCATATATTCCATGTATGACACCTATAAATAAAGTGGAAATCCACTTTGACAGCAACATTCACAACACCCCCCTTGGATTTCCACCATTTCAGATATTTGACTGCCTCGTTAAAATCTTGCTAGAAAAACTCAGTGAAATAAAAACTGGACGAAGGAAAAAGAGTACAGTTGGTGAATTCAATATTACAAAATTCTTCCTCTGTTTACAACACTCATAAACCTAATTTTCTAATCTAAAGAGCTTTCGCATTCCGATCTCATAAACGAGTTTCTCGAACGTTGATGTCGGTAATGATTTTGTTAATAGATCGGCTAGATTATTGGAAGATCTTATCTGCTTCACATAAATTTAACCAGTATTCTGAAGCTCGTGGGTGTAGAAGAATTTTGGGGAAATATGTTTAGTTCGATCTCCTTTGATGTAACCTCTCCGAACTTGGGCGATGCATACAACATTATCTTCAAAAATGACAGTTGGCCCATTTGTAGTTTCGAAGATACCACATGAATTCTGGATATGTTATATCATCGATCTTAACCAAATACACTCTCTACTGGTTTCGTGTAATGCCAACATTTCAGCATGATTCGAGAACGTGGCTACCAAAGTTTGTTTCGTAGATCTCCAAGAGATCGCAGTACCTTTATACATGAATACATAGCTAGTTTGAGAACGTCCTTTATGCAGATCCGAAAGGTATCCAACATCGGCATAACCAGTCAAACCCAAAAATTTATCAGAATTTGTATAAAATAATCCCAAATCTTTCATACCCTTCAGATAACATAAAATATGTTTGATTCCGTTCCAATGACGACGTGTTGGTGTAGAACTATATCTTGCTAATAAATTTACAGCAAATGAGATATCTGGCCTCGTACATTGTGCCAAATATAACAGTGCACCTATTGCATTCAAATATGGTACTTCATGACCAAGTAATTGTTTGTCATCATCCTTCGGTCGGAATGAATCCTTTTTGGGATCAATTGTTCTTACAACCATGGGTGTACTTAATAGATGGGCACTGTCCATATTAAATCTTTGCAAAAGCTTTTCAATGTATACCGATCGATAAACCAATATCCCATTTGATTTATGTTCAATTTCCAGACTAAGACAATATTTTGTTTTTCCTAAATCTTTCATCTCAAACTCCTTTTTCAAATATTCAGCAGTTTGTTTGATCTCTTCAGAAGTCCCGATAATATTCATATCATCCACATAAACTGCTATAATGGAAAAACCAGACCCTGATTTCTTGATAAAGATATATGGACATATAGTGTACATATAATGTTATTCTGGTATCCTTCGTTTATTAAATACTCACTAAGGCGTTTATACCACATTCTCCCAGATTGTTTCAATCCATACAGGGATTTTGTCATTTTATGGAATACAAGTTTCGAGATCCCAATCGATATGATTCAGGTAGTTTCAATCCTTTTGGAAGTTTCATGTAAATATCAGAATCAAGTGATCCATATAGATATGCAGTAACTACATCCATTAAATACATTTCCAGTTTTTCAGCAACTGTAAGGCTTAACAGAAATCAAAATGTGATTGTATCCATGACTGGGGAATACATTTCATCATAATCAATTCTAGGTTTTTGTGAGAACCCTTGTGCAACCAAACGTGCTTTGTATCTCACAATTTCATTTTTTTCCTTTCGTTTTCGAATAGAAACCCATTTGTAACCAACTGGTTAAACATCTTCTAGTGTTTTCATTATGGGTCCAAAAACTTTTCATTTATTCAAAGAGTTCAACTCTGCCTAGATTGCTTATTCCCATTTTTTCCAATCATGTCTATTCCTGCATTCTTCCATACTACGTGGCTCATGATCATTATATAAAATATCTACTGCCACGGTGTAGGAAAATAGATCATCAATTTTTATTTCATTTCTATTCCATAATTCTTGATTGAAATTTACAGAAATTTCTTTATTTTTCGATTCTGATATTTCTTGATCATTTTCTCCTTCAGGGAGATTATTTTTTAGAATCTCAACAACTTCTGGGATTTCATTGGATGTAATTTTAGGATCCAGATCATTTTTCTTTCTTTTCCTTGGAACTATATCTTTTGAACCAGGGGGCCTACCACGCTTCTGGCGAGGGATAGGAGTTTCATTTGCTATTGTCTTTTGAGATTGTTCTTCTGGAACATTTACCCTTACTGGTACATTAGCAGCTTCTATATAAGACTTGGTTATTTTCGAAGTATCATTAAATGCGTCTGGCATTTGATTAGCTATCATTTGTAAATGTAGGATCCTTTGAACTTCTAGTTCACATTGTGGTGTACGTTGATCCATATGCGCTAATGTGGGAACTTTCCATGCTAATTCAAGTTTCTCTTCAGGAGAAATCTTTTCTCTCCCAAGTGACGGAAAATTACTTTCATCAAATTGACAGTCAGCGAATCTAGCTGTAAACAAATCCCCTGTCAATGGTTCCAAATATCTAATAATTGATGGAGAATCAAAACCCACATATATTCCTAAACGTCTTTGGGGTCCCATTTTTGTTCTCTAGGTCAGAGTAATGGGTACATATACAACACACCCAAATGTTCTCAAATGCGAGACGTTAGGAGGATGCCTAAATACTAACTGTAAGGGGGAATATTGGTTATAAGCTGTTAGGTAAATACGAATCAATGCAGCAGCATGCAATATAGCATGTCCCCAAACAGTTACTGGTAATTTCGAGCGCATTAATATAGTTCGCGCAATTATCTGAAGGCGCTTAATTAATGATTCAGCTAGTCCATTTTGGGTATGAACATGCGGCACTGGATGTTCAACATCAATCCCAAATACTTGACAGTATTCATCAAATGCTTTCGATGTAAATTCCCCAACATTATCAAGTCTTATACTCTTAATAGGCTAATCTGGAAAATGAGCTCGTAATCGAGTAATATGTGCTAACAGCTTAACAAAAACAACATTACGAGTGGATAACAAGCATACATGGGACCATCTTGTGGATGCGTTTATCAAAACCATGAAGTAGCGAAATGGTCCACTAGGTGGATGAATGGGTCCACATATATCTCCTTGAATTCTTTGTAAAAATGATGGAGATTCAAAACGTACTTTCGTAAACGATGGTTTCGTTATCAATTTCCCTTAGGAACATGGGATACATAAGTCCCTATCATTCAGTAGGATTTTATGATTTTTCAGTGGATGCCCTTCTGAATTCACAATTATTTTTCGCATCATTGTAGATATTGGATGCTCAAATCGATCATGCCAAAGTTGGAATATTTTAGGATCAAAGAACTTCTGGTTCTCAATAGCATGTGTTTCAATATGCCTGATGGTTGTATAACATAATCCAGATGATGAAATAGGCAACTTTTCAATCACAAGCTTCTGGCCTGATTTGTTCGAAATAAGACACAAATATTCAACAACCTTTTCATTAACTATTTCAATATGAATATCCATTCATTCTTATATCTTTGAAACTGAGCAAATTTCTTCTGGATTTGTGAGAGTATAATGCATTTTCGCTTTCCAATTTAGTGTATTTGGTAACACGATTGAAGCTCTTCCGGAGCCTTTGATCAGATCTACTGGACTTGATATGGTATTCACTTTCACTTGAATTGGAATCAATTCCAGAAAATATTTTGTATCTCTCAAAATCGTATGGGTTGTAGCACTATCAGCTAAACATATATCTCCTGATATAACTAATTCTTGATTCGAACCCATAACCTTTAATAAAATGAACATAACATTAATTGAATGGAAATGTAATATTCATAACTATTTACAAATATTTACAATCAAAACCAAAATTACATTCCACTCTATTTATATTCCAAAACAAGAAAATACATTCACTTGTAATTAATAGTTCCATCACAAATCAGGTGATCTATCTTCCCATCAGGATCTTCAAAGAAATCAGCAGTTTCTAGATTTGATATGTGGACAGGACCAGTATCACCATCGCCAAAAACATCAGCCATATTTTCTTCATTATTCTTTTCTTTTTCTTGTTCACGTCTCAACTTCTGGTAAGCTTCAACTACATGTTTAGGGGCGCGACAAGTTCTAGAATAATAAGTGGGGGAACCACATCTATAACAGGGACCATGATTTAACTTTGATGTTTCCTGAATTTCTTTCTCTTTACTGGAACTAGCGTTATAAACATTCCACTTCTGGGGAGCATTTGGATTATTATATGGATGTCCATAACCCTATTATGACCACGTCCCTGACCATTTCCAGATCCTCGACCACCTCGGCTATTACCACGTCCATTTCCATAATCATTTCAATGTTCAGAATTACGACCACGACCACGGCCATGACCACGGTAACCACGACCATGACCACGGCCTGGATTTTTATTGTAACGTGCATTCACTTCTGGGAATGCTTGGGTGCCAACATGGCGTATTTCACTATTTTTCAACAACAACTGGTTGTGTTTTTCAGCAATATCCAATTGTCTAATCAAATCATCATATTTTTGGAATTTCATTTCCTGATACTGCTGTTGTAAAATTGTTTGGGAAGGATGGAACGTGGTAAATGTCTTATTTAACATTTCATGGTCAGATTTTCCCCCCCACACATTTTCCACTTGTTCACAATTAAATACATGGCTGAGTTGTATTCACTCACGCTTTTGAAGTCTTGAAATCTCAAATTTGCCGGTTCATCTCGTGCTTCAGGCAGGATGATCTCATTTTGGGGATTGTATCTAGAAATCAATGCTTGCCACAGATCTGCAGGATTAGTAACAGTCATATACTGATTTTGTAAATCATCATTCAGATGGGTTCGGATTATAATCAAAACTTTATTCTTTTGCTGCTCAGTTGTTTCATTTTTCTTGTCCAGAGTTTCATACAGATTCTTGGATTTTAACTTTATCCCACAATCACTCAACCATCTCATATAATTTGCTCCAGAAACCAACAATGGCTCAAATTTGTATCGATTCATTTTCTGCAAAACAATTGTAAAAATAAAAATAGAGTCAGGGTAGAAGAGAATAGAACAGTTCAATAACAACTGGAAAATAAATTGGAATCAGAAAATAACTTGGTAATCTTGGATTGGATTTTGAACTTATCAACTAAACAGCTATTACCAAACTTGAGTACAGTAGAAACAAAAATGAAGAAAGGAAGCAGAGAAACAATTGGGTTGTGTTCACATTCATTCACGAGATATTATATATATATATATAAAATTGTGAGGACACGTGTCATCCTGCATACAAACATATATTGCATGTATGACACCTATAAGTAAAGTGGAAATCCACTTTGACAGCAACATTCACAACATATATAATATTTTGTTGTAAAAATAAAAATAGAAGTGGGGTAGAAGAAAACAGTTTAATATTAACTGGAAAATAAATTCGGATCAGAAAGTTCACCTGGTAATCTTGGATCTTAATTCTTGAATATAATGAAATTGTAATAAGGAAGTGCAGAGAAAGAAAATGAAATAAACAAAGCAAAAGCCAATCACAATCACACCTTTTATTATGTAGGGTGTTTACATATTTATAGTACCATGGTGAAGAACGTGTCTCTGTGCATGAACAATCACCTTGCATGCAAGACACGTATCTTACCAGGTGGAAAGCCACCAACACTTCACAACACTCCCCCTTGGATTTCCACTCATTTATGAAATTTAACTGCCTCGTTAAAACCTTGCCAGAAAAACCATGTGGGATAAAAACTGGACAAAGAAAAAAGAGTACAGCTGATGGAATCCAATATTACAAAATTCTCCCCCTGTTTAGAACACCCTTAAACCTAATTTTCTAATATGGAGAGCTTTCGTATTCCGATCTCGTAAACCAGCTTTTCAAACATTGATGTCGTAACGATTTCATTAGTAGATCAGCGAGATTATTGGAATATCGAATTTGCTTCACGTCAATTTGTCTAGTATTCTGAAGCTCGTGGGTGTAGAAGAATTTTGGGGAAATATGTTTGGTTCTATCTCCTTTGATGTAACCTAGGGCAGAGAATTCAGTTAATCGAAACCGAACCGAATTTTCGGTTTTTGGTTAACCGAATCTCAAATTTTGCTAACCGAAAACCTAACCGAATTTTAATCGGTTAACCAAAAACCGAAATCGAAATTTTTCGGTTAACCGAAATACTAACCGAAAACCGAATAAATTGATAAAAAAATTGAATTTTTTATTCATTCGACTTCCATAAATTCAATTGTCATGCTCACATCATTGAAGAAAAGATAAGAATAAAAAGATATTAGTACAAGAAAAGAAAAGAATAGGTAACTTGGTGACTAAATAGTGAAAAATAGAGAAAATAAACTTAAAAATTAATGTTTTTGGTATTTATTCAGTTTTTCGGTTAACCGAATATTTGGAATACCGAAACTGAAAACCGAACCGAATTTTTCGGTTAACCGAACTGAATTAACCGAAAACCAAAAATAGCCATATTTTCGGTTTACCAAACCGAATTTTTTTCGGTTTTCGGTTCGGTTTCGGAAAAAACTGAATTCTGCTCACCCCTAATGTAACCTCCCTGAACTTGGGGGATGCATGCAGCATTATCTTCAAAAATGACAGTTGGCCCATTTGTAGTTTCGGATATACCACAAGAATTCTGGATATATTGTATCATTGATCTCAATCAAATACACTCTCTACTAGTTTCGTATAATGCCAATATTTTAGCATGATTCGAGGACGTGGCTACTAAAGTTTGTTTCGTAGATCTCCAGGAGATCGCAGTACCATTATACATGAAAATATAGTCAGTTTGAGAACGTCCTTTATACGGATCCGAAAGGTATCCAGCATCGGCATAACCAGTCAAATCCAAAAATTTATCAGAATTTGTATAAAATAATTCCAAATCTTTCGTACCCTTCAAGTAATGCAAAAAATGTTTGATTCCATTCCAATAACGACGGATTGGTGCAAAACTATATCTCGCTAATAAATTTACAGCAAACGAGATATTTGGTCTCGTACATTGAGCCAAATATAATAGTGCACCTATTGCATTCAGATATGGTACTTCAGGACTAAGAAATTGTTCGTCATCTTCATTCAGTCGGAATGGATCCTTTTTGGGATCAAGTGTTCTTATAACCATAGGTGTACTCAACGGATGGGCATTATCCATATTAAACCTTTTTAGGACCTTTTCAATGTATACTGATTGATAAACCAATATCCCATTTGGTTTATGTTCAATTTCCAGACCAAGAAAATATTTCGTTTTTCCCAAATCTTTCATTTCAAACTCCTTTTTCAGATATTCAGCAGTTTGTTGGATCTCTTCTGGAGTTCCAATGATATTCATATCATCGACATAAACTGCTATAATTGCAAACCCAGACCCTGATTTCTTTATGAAGATACACGGACATATCGTATTATTCTAGTATCATTCCTTAACCAAATACTCCTTCAGGCGGTTATACCACATTCTCCCAGATTGTTTCAATCCATACAGGGATTTTTGTAACTTTATGGAATACAAGTTTCGAGATTTTGATCGATGAGATTCAGGTAATTTCAGTCCTTCTGGGAGCTTTATGTAAATATCAGAATCAAGTGATCCATATAGATATGCAGTAACTACATCCATTAAACCCATTTCCAATTTTTCAGCAACTGTAAGACTTAACAGAAATCGAAATGTGATTGTATCCATGACTGGGGAATACATTTCATCGTTATCAATTCCAGGTCTTTGTGAGAATCCTTGTGCAACCAAACGTGCTTTGTATCTCACAATTTCATTTCTTTCGTTTCGTTTTCGAACAAAAACCCATTTGTAACCAACTGGTTGAACATCTTCAGGTGTTCGGACAATGGGTCCAAAAACTTTCCGTTTATTCAACGAATTTAATTCTGCTTGGATTGCTTCTTCCCATTTTTTCCAGTCATGCCTACTTTTACATTCTTAGATATCACGTGGCTCATAATCATCATATGAAATACTAACTACCACTGAATATGAAAATAAATCATCAACAATTGTTTCATTTCGATTCCAAGTCTCTTGGATGAAGTCTATGGAAATTTCTTCATTTTTTTATTATGGTATTTCCGTATTATTTTCTGCTTCTGGGAGGCTATTTTCAGGAATCTCATCAACTTTTGGGATTTCGTCAGATGTGGTTTTAGGATCCAAATTATTTTTATTTCGTTTTCGTGGGATTGTATCTTTTGAACCAGGGGGTCTACCACGCTTCTGGCGGGGAATTGGAGTTTCGCTTGCTATTGCCTTTTGAGATTGTCCTTCTGGGACAATTACCCTTACTGGTATATTAGCAGCATCAATACAAGACTTGGTTATTTTCGAAGTATCATTGAATGCATCAGGCATTCGATAAGCTATCATTTGTAAATGTAAGATCCTTCGAACTTCGAGTTCACATTGCGGGGTACGCGGATCCATATGCGCCAGAGTTGGAACCTTCCATGTTAATTCAGATTTCTCTTCTGGAGGATTATTTCCTTTTCCAAGCGATGGAAAATTACTTTCATCAAAATGACAGTCAGCGAATCTAGCTGTAAATAAATCTCCTGTCATTGGTTCCAAATATCTGATAATTGATGGGGAATCAAAATCCACATAAATTCCTAAACGTCTTTGGGGTCCCATTTTTGTTCTCTGAGTCAGAGTAATGAGTACATATACAGCACACCCAAATGTTCTCAAATGTGAGACGTTAGGAGGATTCCCATATACCAATTGTAATGGGGAATATTGATTATAAGCAGTTGGACGGAAACGAATCAAAACTGCAGCATGCAATATAGCATGTCCCCAAACAGAAACGAGTAATCTTGAGTGCATTAACAATGTTCGCGCCATTAATTGAAGGCACTTAATTAATGATTCAGCTAATCCATTTTGGGTATGAACATGTGGAACTAGATGTTCAATATCAATACCAGATACTTAACAGTATTCATCAAATGCTTTCGATGTAAATTCACCAGCATTATCAAGTCTTATACTCTTAATAGGGTAATCTGGAAAATGAGCTCATAATCGAGTAATCTGTGCTAGCAATTTTGCAAAAGCAACATTACGAGTGGATAACAAGCATACATGGGACCACCTTCCAGATGCATCTATCAATACCATAAAGTAGAGAAATGGTCCACTAGGTGGATGAATGGGTCCACATATATCTCTTTGAATTCTCTGTAAAAATGATGGAGATTCAAAACCTACTTTCGTAAATGATGGTTTCGTTATCAATTTCCCTTGGGAACATGGGATACATAGGTCCCTATCATTCAGTAGGATTTTATAATTTCTCAGTGGATGCCCTTCTGAATTCGCTATTATTCTTCGCATCATTGTGGATACTAGATGCCCAAATTTATCTTGCCAAAACTAGTATATTCTGGGATCATAGAACTTCTAGTTCTCAATAGCATGTGTTTCAACATGCCTGATGGTTGTATAATATAATCTAGATGATGAAATGAGTAATTTTTCAACTACAAGCTTCTCGTTTGATTTTCTTGAAACAATACATAGGTATTCAATACCATTTTCATCAACTGTTTCGATGTGATAATCATTCATTTGTATATCCTTGAAACTGAGTAAATTTCTTCTGGATTTGCGAGAGTATAATGCATTTTCAATTTCCAATTTAGTGCCATTTGGTAACACAATTGAAGCTCTTCCGGAGCCTTTGATCAGATCTACTGAACCTGAAATGGTATTCACTTTACTTTGAATTGGAATCAATTCCAGAAAATATTTTCTATCTCTTAAAATTGTATAGGTCGTAGCACTATAAGCTAAACAGATATCCCCATGTGAAGCCATTTCTTGGTTTGAATAACACACAAAATTAGTTGAATGGAAATATAATATCTTTTATTAATATTTACAAATATTTACAACCAAAATCAAAATTACATTCCACTCTATTTACATTCCAAAATAAGAAAATACATTCAGTTGTAATTAACTTTCCCATCACCAATCAGGTGATCTATCTTCCCATCACGATCTTCAAAGAAATCGGCAGTTTCCATTGGACCGGTATCACCATCGCCAAAAATATCAGCCATATTTGCTTCATTATTCTTTTCCTTTTCTTGTTCGCGCCTCAACTTCTGGTAAGCTTCAACTACATGCTTGGAAGCACGATAAGTTCTCAATAACGAGTGGGGGAACCACATCTATAACAAGGATCACGATTGAACTTTGGTGGTTCCTGAATTTCTTTCCCTTTGCTGGAACTAGCATTATTATTATTCCACTTCTGGAAATCATTTGGATTATGATATGGATGTCCATAATCCCTGTTACGACCACGTCCCTGACCATTTCCAGATCCTCGACCACCTCGGCTATTACCACGTCCATTTTCATAATCACTCCAACGCTCAGAATTACGGCCACGACCACAGCCACGGCCACGACCACGGTAACCACGACCACGGCCTGGATTTTCATTATAATATGCATTCACTTCTGGGAATGCTTGGGTGCCAACAGGGCGTCTTTCACTGTTTTTCAGCAACAGCTGGTTGTGTCTTTCAGCAAGATCTAATGAACCAATCAAATCATCATATTTCACAAATTTTTTTCACGATACTGCTGATGTAAAATAGTCTGAGAAGGATGGAAAGTGGTAAATGTCTTTTCCAACATATCATGGTCTGTTTTTGTTTCCCCACACATTTTCAATTTGTTCACAATCATGTACATGGTGGAATTATACTCGCTCACACCTTTAAAATCTTGGAACCTTAAATTTGCCCATTCATCACGTGCTTCAGGCAATATGATTTCCTTTTGGCGATCATATATGAATTTTAGGGCTTGCCAAAGATCTGCAGGATCTTTTATATTCATATACTGATTTTTGAGATCCTTAACCAGATGTGTTTTAATTATATACATGGCTTTACATTTTTCAACCTCAGTGGTTTGCACCTCTTTATTGAGGGTCCCAAATAATTCTTTGGTTTTTAATATTAACTCGCAATCATCACACAATTTCATATAATTTCTCCCAGAAACTTCCAGCTCGTCAAATTTCAAATTTTTCATTTTCTGCAAAATAAGAACACATTCTTTAGATTACCAGATTTCCAGAATTCGATTTCAAAAATTCAATTATTCAGCTCGGGTGAATAATATTATCATTTCAAACTTTCCAGATCCACCATTTATTCAACTAAGGTGAATAATGGTATTTTTCCAAAAAAAAAAAATTTCCAAACCCATCATAATTTCCAAAATTTCCCAGAACACACAGAAGAAAGAAAACATCATCACCAGACACTTTCTGATCTGGAAGATCCGGCAAAACGGCAACCACAGAGCATACTCATGCTAATAACATGTTGTAAAAATAAAAATAGAAGTGGGATAGAAGAAAACAGTTTAATATTAACTGGAAAATAAATTCGGATCAGAAAGTTCACTTGTAATCTTGGATCTTGATTCTTGAATATAATGAAATTGTAATAAGGAAGTGCATAGAAAGAAAATGAAATAAACCAAGCAAAAGCCAATCACAATCACACCTTTGATTATACAGGGTGTTTACATATTTATAGTATCATGGTGAAGAACGTGTCTCTGTGCATGAACAATCACCTTGCATGCAAGACACGTATCTTACCAAGTGAAAAGCCACCAACAGTTCACAACTTATTTTAAATTAAACTTTGAATTGAATAAACTAAGGCGGAAAAATTTTGAAGAAAGAGGAAATTGAATATTAGAGTATTTTCACGGAGGTCGTTTTTTAGTCTCAATTTTAAATCCACTACCTACCATATCAAATAATTTGTAACTTTTACAATTAGAAATTTTATATAAGAGCTTCCGATGGAATCTTTTCAATATTATAAAATTTTTAAAAATTTTCATTTTTCAAAATCAGAATTTTAATATGGAATTACGACAATTAAATAAAATAAAATTAAACAATTATTGTAACTAAATATATTATATTAATATAAATAATATCAATATTGAATTCAAATGGAAGGATATTTTAAATCCTTTATACCAATATATTTTTCTATTACTAAAAAATAAAATAATTCATCAATAATTAAAACTAGAGTTAAAATTTAGTGAAAATTATTGATAATAGACCATCAAAAATTTGAATTTTACTTATAGGCCCATTTTCAAATTCTTATAAAAATAAGTCTTGAGAAAGTTTGGTTTTCAGAAATAACTTTACTCTCTACTAAATTTTTAATTTTAGTACTGCCATTACGTTATGACATCACAAATTCTGGAATCTGTTCAGATATCTTTGATCCTAAATCAGAAATAAAATAATTACTGAATCACGAATTTTGATTTCATACAAAAAATGTGTGATCGATCATCCCAAATATGTGAAGTGGGCGATTTTTGAAAAACTTTAACTCGAGGGTAAAATTAGAAGCATAGTCTATGGGATGCAACCAAACTTTACAAATCTTATATTTGAAAGAATTTGAAATTTGGCTTATAAATAAAATTCTAACTTTAAAAAGCCTATATAAGAAAAATGCCCTAAAATTTAATATAATGATTGTGTTATAATTGAAAAAATTGCATTTGGAGTTTTCATAAAGTAAATGCTTTGATCAAGCATATTAAAATATATTAAAACTCTAAAATTTTTATTGGAACTCGGAAGATAATGGCTTGGTTAGAGATGTTTTGTACTCTAACATGACATATAGAAGCTTGGTTGGAGATAGCTTTATCTTCAATGCAGTGTCTCATCTTGAATTTCAAGTAATTATTATGTAATATTAAATATTACTAATTTATAATATATATGTATTTTACCTATATATATTTGATATAATATAAGTTTAATTATTGTTAATTTGAAATTATAAAAATATATTTAAAAAAATTCAAATTTATAGTTTTTATTAAAAATATATATATAATTACTATCATTTTTATTTAATTAAATATATATTTTAATAAAATTTTCCCGAGTAAAAGAAAAAAAAACATAATAAAACATAACTAGTAGCTATTTTTAGAAAAAAAAAAAACTAAATGTAATAGTTGCAGAAGTATTAAAAATAATAAATCTCCTATTTTTTAGGGTGAAAAAAATATATATAAAAAATAAAAATAAAAGGATAAACAATACAAAATAATTACTTCACAAATATTATTAATGGATATATTTTGAGAAGTCAACAAATACGACCCAATTTTCCATAAAAACAAATTAAAAAAAAGTGAAAATTATTCACATTGGAAAGTTCGAATTATTTTTATAAGTCCATTGAAAATAGTTTAAAAATAATCTTTCTAAACTTTACATTTCACCTAATAGGCCGTACTTCCAATTATGCCCTTATTTTGAATTAAATTTTCTAAAATACCATTAAAACATATCAGATTTTTAATTTTGTTGTGAGAAGACCTAAACACCCTCTTATTAACCAAACCGTTCAATTCAAACTGACCTAACTACAGTTACTAGTCGCATACTCTAATACTGTTTCAAAAACATTTGACAGTTCGTATTCTCTTCACCCACAAGAATTCGAACTCTGACAACAGTTGCTGTTTCGATCAGGTGTTAAGGATGTCACCTTATTTGGTGTTAAGGATGTCAAGATGTGGTTCGTTTCTGCTGGAGCTTTATAGCGTTTTGGTAAATAGGAATTTACTCTTGTCACAGGGCTTAAGTTTGGAGCAATTGATATCAATGTCAGCGATTTGGAGAATGAGCCTCTAGAGGGGGACAACATAGTAGCGAGGTTGTTCCCTGATGCTAAGAGATTCCATGTATGTGGATATGAGGTATAAAAAGTACTTGAAAAACATATTAGAAGGTTAGATGCAAAAGACGTGGAGAAGCTGTTCCTTGTCCTGGTGGTATATCACTTTCTGTTGGGTCACTTGATGACCAAGGTCATTAGTAATTTCTTTTAGCATTTGGTAGATGATGTGGATAGATTTAAAGAATTTCCTTGGGGTTCATATGTATACGCAAAGACCGTCAAAGATTTTAAATCTAAACTTGGGGTACCTTATTTAATAACTCCACTCGGGGTGTCCATTTGTATGGTTTCCCTTTAGCTTTCTTGGTAAGTAAATAGCTTTTTGTTCACCTGACTATACAATAAATTTCATGCTTACTGTAAATTAAGCTTGATAACAGTAAAATTGAAATGGTGAGTGTAGTGGTGGATGGGTGACTCCTTCCCTGACGTGCGTGCAGCAACAAGAGTAACGAAGCTCGAGAGGGACGAAGATGATGAAAGTCTGTACCTAAGATGTGTTAATAGGGACTTTGTAGATAACTATAGCAAGAGGTTTGAATTGATTTTGCAGGTATTTTCAAGTAATTTTTGATTTAATTGATTTTGAGATGATTTCAAATGTTTCTGAAGTAACATAAAACATAAGTGAACTGTGTTATATTAAGTATTTTGTTATATGATCTTTATATCTAATATCCTAGCGCAGGTACCAGGTAAAAGAACATTAGTTCCTACTGAAGCAAAGAGAATTTTGTGGTATTTTAGTTGTTGTGATTTCGATATGGATAACAATGTATGAAGAAAGATGATTTTGAATGCGATTTATCAATGAATTTGCAAGATTTTATAATTAAGACAAGGGAGAAGAAGATAGAAGAAAAAGATTTTGTCCAGGTTGAAGTTAAAATGTTGGCTGAGTTGAAAAAGAATGTGGAAGATTTGGTGAATTTGCATAGGGAAATAGATGAATGGCGACGAGAAAGGAGACATCTAGAAAGCCAAAAATGTAAAGATGTGTAGGTAAGTGCTGATGTGAATTTAAATAGGGTTTCTATTAGACTAATATATGTTAAAGAAGTCAGTCTTAATAAGGCTACGCCTAAGAGGGATCGTAGGAAACGAAAAGCTTTAGATGGGGAGGCTATACTTGCAACACTAGTGAAGACTAGACGTATGGTTCGGGAAGGAAAAAAGGCTACGGGTAATGGAAAAGAAACACCTGAAGTCGATTGCGAGGTATCTACCAGGGATGCAATTGTGGAGGAGAAAGTTATTGAAATAGTTAACATTTCGCCTCTGCGACAAGAGTTTCAGGTTTCTCCTACTAAGCGTAAATATGGTGTACAGACTAGGAGAATGAAAAAAGAAGAAAAAGGTGTTGATCCTGTTAAGGAAATATCTGAGAACAAACAAGAAGAGATCATTAGAAAAGACCTAGCTATTGCGAAGGTTCTTTCTACATTGGCAACTGACATTGACAATCCTAGTGCTGTGAAAGCTGATGTTCATGACGAAACAGCTAATGCCAACACTTTACTGGCCAATGAGATGTCATAGAAACTTGTTGCCTCCAAGAAAGTTGATTCTTAAATTCATGAACCTCATGAATGACCTGATAATAATAGACCAGTCCTGAATGACTCCTCCAAATCCCGCCTGCCATTGCTAGACAAGAGATTAACTCCAAAATAGATATCTACCAAGGCAGATGGTCTAGACAAATGGTTGGAGGTAGAAGGGGAGTTACTGTAAGTCATATCCATCCCGTTTTATCTTATTGCATTAATGTTATATTAGGGTTTTTATTTCTAATATGAATTCATAAGCGTATGATCTGCTTTCAGATATAGTGAAGCGATATTATAATTTGTAACTGCAATTTGAAAGTTCATATTTAACCTTTATAAAATTTGTGCTATTGCAGTCACTTTATTGATTTCCATCCCTACAAGAATAATATGGTTGCTGAAATTCTCAGTTGTACGGTGTGGTTTTCTAGAGAATTGATCAACATTTTTCTACATTACATAAAAAAGCTTCACTATGGTGGGAGGAATCAGAAAGTTGGTGTGCTTCACTATGGTGTGAGGAATCAGAAAGTTGGTGTCCTTAACTCTTTCTACTACTCAGGATTACTTTATCAGTATAAGCAAGCATAAAACAGTGAGGAAGGTTTGAAGAGTCTGTTCGTGCCACAACTTTTGATAAAAATAGTCAATGGATAGGGTGTTGAAGATTTTAAGTGTCGTCCTTGGTGGGAACTTGATAGGGTAAGCACATTCTTTTTTACAAGTCAAGTCATTTGTGTATTTAGGTGACTGTTGAATGTATGTTAATATGCTGAGTTACCCATTTTATGTAGGTATGCTTCCCTGCCCATTTGTATAACACTCATTGGGCAATCGTTGTTTTGGATTTGACAAAGCAGCAGATATTGGTTGTTAACTCCATGTGTAATCGGTTTGGCGATAAATTAGAAAGCTGGGAGATATTGACAAATCATTTCAAGTATGTAGCATATATCATTTCACAGATCTTCTCCATGTCTGATTACTACAACCATGAACCACCTATTTTGGACAGAGAGTGGACAGTTCAGCTGCCATCGTATGACTGTGTTCCATGCCAGTCTGATAGGTATGTTTAGTGTCAACGTTAGTTGCTAAACATATGCTTTGAAATTTAGTAACAATGTCTGATCTTTCGGTCTTATTGCAGTCACGCTTGTGGAGCTTAATTTGTATGGGTATTTAAGATATTGTGCTAGGGAGGAAGAAGTGGTCTGTTAACCATGAAAGGGGCTGGCCTAAGTTAATACGACAACATGTTGCCATTATGATATTCCAAGCCTCTCACTATTAACTATTTTTTAAAAGTTGTTCTTAGTCGATGACACATTGTTTACAGTATTTGGTTATAAAATTTTTTCTTTATGGATTGGGTCTATTAAGTCAATCTTTATTCGATTTGAAATCAGAAAGTTGCGATGTCAAATCAATTTTTTTTTGTATAACATGACAAAGTTGCTTGTACAGGAAGCTGCCGTGACTTTACACCTCTACACCAATTTATTGACCATTCATTTCAAAAGATTGTGATGAGAAATCATATACATAATTACTTACCCATTTATACCTATTCGAGAAGATGAAATGGAACTATTAATTAAATCATACTAATTATTACCCACTCACTATTATAACTTTCTTTTTCCAGAAAATATGACCTAATCTAAACCATTTTATTTATTGTTCAGAAATATGTGATTTATTATCACTTTTTTTAATTGTCAGATCAGAAATCCAAACAACATCACATCCGTTGACCATAATCTTACGGCTTCTACTGGACTTTTCATTTCCCAAAAGTGTGATGTCAAATCAAAATCATCATTAAAAATCCACTAACACTTTTTGTAAAAGATGAATGGGTTTTAACTATTAGAATATTAACCAACACACACCTAGAAATCTAACCCAAGTTGTACATATATATTCAAGTACATGTAAGGGTTAGTTCTTCAATAATTTCAAATGACAACAAAATCAAAATGTCGTCCTCTTCTCGTAGCATAACTAATGTCTTAACTGCGAGGTCATGTGCCAGATTGTCATTTCAGTTGGTAGAGGATCTATCTGCGACCTATTTAACCTAGCAAGTAGTAGCAAGATTCTTTATGGACTTGGGAAGGAACAACATGTGTATAAGGATGTAAACTTGGAGTACTTCTCTTACGGCCGTTGGGGTGTCTACCCACAAAAATAGGAGTTCTTGTTGAAGTTTCTGGAGAAAGGTAATCCAGACATTGCGTTCATAGCAGGATTTACTAAGGTATTTTCTTTGATGGAAAAGACTATCGGTATCAATACTGTACAACGGGGTACTGGAAGGACACAAGCCGACTTGTTATGTGTTTGCATTTTTACTTCTGTGCGTTGATGTGGAGAGAATAAAGAAGACGGGCAAGCAGATTCTCAATACTTTGTTGGTAGCTTATTTATTGCGCTGTCGTGAGAGGGGATGCGAACTAAGGGGTTTTATGCAGGTGTGGCCAGAGCAACTCTGTGACTGGATGGGATGGGGGGCCAATGGGTTGTGATTGCAACTGGTACTACCCTGAGGTTTTTTTCTTGCAATGACAGTTAAATTAATAGATCTTAGGTTGTGTGATTAGTAGTTATGTGTTTTAGAATGTGTCCTGGTCTTTGTGGTAACAATTTGTACCTTCTGGTGTCGTCGGAGGAAATGTATGTTTATGACACCAATTGTGCAGTATCTGAACATTTGTTATATTAAATATAACCAATCTAATTTTCCTTATTTAACTGCCTTACAATAACTAAGTTGAAATATAAGGATATAAATTTTTTTTATATAAGATCATATTTCTAAACTCAAATTTCCATCTCTGATAACACCTCAGACTCCATTTTTGGTCTTTCCCCATTACAACTTCTGAATTGGAGTCTTAAGTGGACTTGTGTCCAGAAATGGCCAAAACTGGACTTCTGAACTCCCATCAGATTTCTTATCTGCCATATTATTTTCAGATGACACATCGGAGTCAAATTTACTCACAAATGGCTAGATGGAATAGCCCCAAATCTTGCAAGTGATCATTTTCCACCTCATCATACCTTTCTGTATAGCGAAACTACAAAAAAATTAGGGGACCCGACTATTGGACTACACTTATGTACCTCCTAAAGTAGGAGTAGCACATCTAGGCCATCACACTCATGAATTCCACTAAGAGCAGAGGTAAATGCACTTGTATATATAAAAGTTTAGTACTAGTTGTGTAAGGGACAATCCTTGCATGCCCTAAGCAGACTGGTATCCAAAAGTGGACTTCTAAACTGCCATCGGATTTCTTATCTACCATATTATCATCTGATTACACATCAGAGTCAAATTTACTCACAAATGGCTGGACGAAACAACCCCAAATATTGCAAGTGATCATTTCCTACCCCATCAGACCTTTCTCTATAGAAAAATTAAAAAAAACTTAGGGACTTGAATAATCACATCTATGCAAATTGCCATATGATTTGTTATCACATTTCGTGATATTCCATTTGTCGTCTGATACTACAACAGAAACTGAAATATCATGAAAAGCACACAGATGCAAGGACAACAAATCTTAATTTATTCCTTACTAACCAATAAACATTTATAAAGTCAAAATATTTAAACATACATTAAGTACATACACATAAATACATGGGCTACACCCATTTAATGTTACTTGTTGCTCAAGTTGAGCTGTTTAATGTCTCACTTTGCCTTTGTTCTCTGGAAACATGTCCATCGGAAGGTATGTGAGAGCTCCTGTCATGTGTTTCATCCGCATCGACTGTCGCTTTCCTGCAGTTGCGGACAGTATGCCCTGCACCCTTACAACGAGTACAATGCATAACACGCTTACACTTACTACTTGTACTTCCTGCAGAAGACACTGAAGGATTCTGACATATTGGCATCGTATGTCCCTTTTGATGACACCTAGAACATTCTTTCTGTCTATTTTTCTCAAGGTGAGATCTGCACCTCTTCTCTTTTGGATGACTAGCTTGACGTACAACTTCCATTGGCAGGACAACTTCATTTATCTTTTTCCACGCTTCTTTCCTTAGAATGGGATATATAGGACTGCCATATACACCGACCAGGTATTCCTTACTGTTGTATGAGTGGCATAATGAACTAACCCGTATTTTAACATGCCTGCAAAAATAAGTCTTTGTTGTTTTTAAAGCTATGATATTAAATCAGTTATATAATGAATCTAATATATTGAAATCAAATAAAAAATGCCTTAAACCTGTTAAATATTGATATAATTGAGTGATACTACTCATAATGGCAGTTCTTAAACATATTCCGTAAAAAACATCCATTAATTGACAAAAACTAATGTCTCAACCACTAAGTCAATATGTCTTCTAAATTGACATCAGAATTTCTGACTATAAATCAAACATATGTGAACTGCAATCATAAAAAATATGAACTTATTATGTATTTGGCATATGCAACTGTATGGAAATACGAGAATTGATCAAGCTGCCAAAGACCACAGGAACCTGTCATTTCCTCGACATTAACGATTCCATCTCATCTTTTCATATTCCGAACTTAGTATTTGGAAGCCTCTGTGATTGGGAAGACATCACATTTATCGACGTATTCCATCATCTTCTAAATTTTGTCAAATGCAGCTAAGGTGATTGACTATTGAAGTTTCTATCCAGCCTCATGTTTAGCACTGAACCACCTCAGCGTCACACCCTTAGGAATTTATGAGCGACAATAATAGGCAAATAACAAGCTTGAATGATAGCGAATTAACTAACTCAGCTATATAGGTTATCAAAATGTTATATCTCCTTCTAGGGCAATAAGATTTTGCCCACTTCACTTTCCCAAGCACACTGAGTTCATGATGCAAATTGGGACAAGCTATCTGGATTCTTTCAAATAATCTATCACATCAAGTTGTACAATGGGTATACACAGCCCTAGCAAAAGCTTGTTCAATGTCGGTCCTTCTATTGAAATACTTTATCAAAATTTTCTTTAAATGGTAGTAGTAGGCCACATGAGGGACATTGGGAAAGACAATACGAACTGCCTGAGGTATATTTTTCCCACGGTCAGTGACAAGAATAAGGTTTTCTCTAACCCCAATTGCCCTATGTAACCTCCATAGAAACCATGTCTAGGATGCATCTGATTCCTATGGAGCAAATCCAAAAGCAATAGGAAAGATACAATCTGAACCGTTCATACCTATAGCAACAAAAATTATCCAATTGACTTTCCTTTCATGTGAGTAGCATCCATACACACCACTGGATGAATGTATTTCTGAAATCCCTCGATACACTAGCAAAGGCTGAAGAAGGAATACATAAAATGACCATCTTTGGATGTCTGCTTATCAACAACACTGCCAGGATTTTTTTCGAACAATATTTTCAAATAAGATGGGAGCAACTACCGTGATTCTTCATAGGTGTCGTAAGTAAGGTCTTTGGCAAATTGAAGAGCCCTCTAAGCCTTACTATAAAGTAACTTCACAGCATATATTGCTCTAATTTCACTCATTATATTATTGGCTGAAAATTTGCCTCCAACACTTTATAACCTGCTTACCTCCTTTCTGTTCTGACCGGATCATATAGACAGGAGCATGATGATATAAACTCAGTGATGTGCCATATAGAAAATTCCTTCTTTCATCTTCTTATCCGAAATGCAAACTTGTAGCCTTTATTTGTGCACTCAACTTTATACCACAAACTGTTTGAATTGGGAGTACATAAAGACAGCTTATTTTTGAGAGCGTACTTGAAAATTGCAATCTTCATATCATGCTTGTTGTTGAATACAGACCCTTTTATCAAACCACCACAATGGTAGCCGCTGTCTAGATAATAGAGTTGTTGGTTAGCAAAATTATACTTATTCATTCTAGGAATCTAATATAAGTCATTTTCCTTTGCCTACCCACACTATTCCACTGATGAAGAAGAAGCTTCTCTCTCCTAATCACTCATATAACCTTCATCCGGATCATTATTTGTTGCGCCAAACTTTGGTTCAACATCGAAACATTCTACACCTAATAACAAACCATGATCAATATTGTCATTCAAATCATCAAGTAGTTTAGGGTCTGCAAAATCACCATCTTGGCGCAGAACATTACTAGACCCTATAACCAAGTCTTCTATCCCTCTATAAGAGATGTCCAAACTCTTACCTATGCATTGCTGAATAAAACCAACACCTGTAGAAAAACATTCTTTTCCATCTTCTTTACATATAATTCTAAAGGATCCTTATATCCATTTGCAAATCTAAGGTCCCCGTTATCCCGAATTGGCATCTACGAGTCGGATAACCAGCTTTGGTATAGAAAAAACAAATAAATAAATCAACACTATCCTTTGGTATCCCCTTTTTCGAATATATTCTCTCCATCACCTCCTCATAGGTCACGGTGCCATCCAAAACCTTCATGCTTGTGTCACAATACACATAAGAACTACCATCCCAAACAGAATCGTAGTCAATAATAGCTTTGAAGGACTCCATCCAACTGAAAGAACATTGAAAAACCAAAAATAGGTTAACAAAGATGAAAAATATCTGCAATAAAAAAATCTAGAACCGCCGTCAAAATATTCTGACACCAGTTGAGAAAATAAAACATACAGGTCATGAAGTTTTAAAACAGATTAAATGACATACATGAAAATATAGGTTTAACATACTTACCTACACTAAACTAACATCAAACCTAAACCAAATGTTCTATTTCAAAAATAATTTAGTTCATATCGAAATGCTCTGATATTAGATCAGAAATAACCTGAAGCTACCATATAACATTAACTATTATCTACACAACTTCAAACAAACAACCTATAAATATCACTTTATTCAGCAACATAAGGTGCAGAGTAATACAATTTAACAACATATCAAAACCGACGAAATGAAGCAGATCAGATAAACATCAGTTCCAATAAAAGAAATCAACAACCAGTTTATATGAAAACTATAATATGAAGCAGCAATTTATAATTTATGTACATCTACTGCATGAATGTATATTTCAACAACATAAACTACTGCGTAATACATCTACAGAACTATATTTAAGCGTAAACATATGAATATGAACTAACATGATGTATTGTCTAATGAGATTGATTTATACAATAAAAATACCCACATAAACATTACAAATAAAGCGTGAAAGGAATATTTTTGCCATTAATAAACATCAAGCAAGCTTAGCCTCGAACGTGTACCTTTACAAAATTGATTCTTCCACGGCGCAGATTGAAAATCGATTTGGAAAATGCGTCTTTTTGCTGAATTGATTCTTCAAATCAACAAACTATCTGATGAAGGCAAGCTTACCCAAAAAAATTTCCATAGTTCTTCTGTCTTCTATGAAGGAATTTGCTGCAAATGTTATATCGCGAAATGGGAAGATGATGAAAGTGAAAAACTGAATTAGCGAGAGGAGGAATATAAGGGAGTAGTTTGTGGGTTTCGAAGAAGAACAAGACTCTACAAGGCAAAGGAGAAATCGAATGAGAGGGTGAAGAAGAGATCGAACAAGAGGAGGAAGAAGAAACAGGAGTAATCGATTGAACTATTTAATTTTTCTCAGATCGGTTTCAACCTTCCTAAACCGGGTTTGTGATGGTAAGGGCAATTTAGGAATACAACATTCTGATTTTTAAGTTTTTTTATTTTCATAAAATGAAAAATATTTATTTAAGTATTTTTTAAATTAAAAGGGTATATTGGAATTACAGCCTATAGAGTGAAATGTAAAGTTTAGAAAGCTTATTTATCAACTATTTTGAGATGGGGCCTACAAAAATAATGATAACTTTCCATGGTTAAGAAGTGAAGAGAGCCCTTAAAAAAATATGTAGTTGGGACATCCCTCTAAACCGGAACGGTCCCTGGTTCTCATCCAATGCTGATCCCACCTTATAGAGTCCCAAGTCAGTGTCAACTAGGAGAGAGTGGAACTTGGAATTGGCATTGGAAATGCTCTTAAGTTTTAATAGTTGAATTTGTGGGGATTTTTGTATGGATAGATAAAAGAGGATGAATAGAAGAGAGATAATGTGTTTTAAAAAATATATATATTATTTTAATTATAAAAATATATTTAAAAGATTTAAAAGCAAAATATTAGAATAAAATATTATTAAATCATCTCCATAATCATGCCTATATATTCATCCAGGTATTACCCTCCCATAAAATTACCAAAATAAAATATTATTTTGATATAATATCTATGTAAGAAAAATCCCAATAAAAATCCCTTCTATGGTACATTGTATATTGCCCTAAGAGCATCTTCAATAGTATAAAAAATATATTCCTCATGTCATATTATCTTCTCTTTGTTTTGATGTCAAATGTGGTCCGAAAAGTTATTATCTTTCTTATTCCCTCTCTTACTAAAATGAAAAAAAAAAAGTGAAATTGTTTGTTCATTAATTTTTATTGTCACTCGTCTCTCTACGAAGGGACGAGTGACATAATGATTACCCATTCTAGTTTTAAAACCACATATATGGTAAGTCACATCATCCTATTCTTGAAAGTGTCCCTCTTATTAGATATCTTGTTACTTCAAATTTCAGCTATCATATCTTTTTATATGGATATCTATATAATATTATATAAAATAATTAAATATATATTATAAATATAAAATTAATAAAATATGTATATCATGTAAAAAAAGAGTGAAATAGGCAAAACGACAATAGTGAAATATGCAAAAAAAAAAAAAAAAAGACAAAAATAAAGAATTACAGTTATGCTCCAGATGTGAAGCACCACTATTGTAACTTCATATCACATTTTTCTTTTGTAATTTTTATTTAGTTGGTGAATAACAGTACATCTGAAAATCCGAATCAATTGAAGATTTAGAGATCCCAGTTGAAGAAGGCCTAAAATTGAGATATTAGTCCATTAACAAGATTAGAAATATATAAATAAACAAGAAAATAAAATCATATTTGTAAATAAATAAATATGTAAGTACATATAATTAGATTGAAAAATAAAACATAAATTCTATGTCTCTTATTATAAATACCAATAATAATTAAGAAAAAAAACCTCTTTTAAAATTATTTTTTTCTAAAAAAAACTAAATAAAATCGGTTGGAACCGCTACCGTATGTGCTATTATATTATACAAAAGCCGTTTTGATTTTTTATCTTAGGTTATATCACTAGAGTAATACTAGAGAGTCTACTCTTTGTGCATACTTTCATTGCCTACTTTTACGTAGCAATACATGATTGGATTAAAAATATAATAATTAATGCATTAAATTTTTTACCCAATCAACTCTTACCATATAAGAGTAGGCATGAAAAGTAGGCGCAAAGAGTGGACTACCAATCATTATTCATATAAGTAATAATGCTTATGGACCACTATCATAAACGATAACATATAAAGGCGATTACAAACCACTATCCTAACTTATACAACAAATAGCGATTAAAACATCTATGCACTGCTTGGTACACAACATTTAGTGTCGAGAATGGAAGTCAAAGTAAAATAACTTCTAAATAAGCTACTTGGTACATATGAATGGGAATTAAAATTTGGGATTCACTCCCTAAAGTCCACTCCCGCCTACCCCTTGGAAGTGGATTTTAACTCCTAATTTTTTTTCTCCGTCCATTCTCTTCATCCTCTCCAAAATAGAACCTCTCCAAAATAGAACCTCTTCATCCCTTTTCTCCGTTAATCCATTTGCCTACCTTGGTTTTTTGCCCTCTATTTTCGCCCTTCGCCCTCCATTCTAGAACCTCTCTATTTGACGTCATTCTCTCCATTCATCATTCGCCCTCCATCCTTTGCCCTTTATTTCTTCCTTCACCCTCATAAGAAGTGTGTAAATAACCAGAGATTGAATTGTGAAGAGAGATGACAACGACATCATTTCATTTGATATTACATTTTCACAAAGATGTGCCAAAGAAACTCAATTATACTCACAAGGAATGGATTTTTCTATCAATGTCTGCACTCAACGATGGGCTGAGCTCAATTCTCATCCTCTCAAGCTTACTCTCATACACTCTTTGAGTTTCACTATGCCTTTAACTTGTTTGATGATTTGTCTCAAAAAATACTATATCGACTGCATTATCACTCTTATGTGTAAATTTTGAACCTTTAATGATTATTCAACATTTTAGAGTTGGTTAAGGTTGAAAAGTAGTAACATTTTGTGTTGAGTGAGTTAATGATTTAGTTAATTTGATTTGATGAGTAGTATTATAAAGAATGTGTTGATTCTATTGTAGTTTTATTTACTTAGAAGACTTAAGAGAATTTTAGATATGTGAGTGAATTTGTGCTTATGTTGATATTTAGATTGTGATTGGAGATTGTGAAGTGAGAGACTAGTTTTTCTAACTATGTTGTTTATTGTGATAATGTTGTGGAGAAGAGAGATTATTTGTCATTGCTATTATTAATAGTGGTGTATATTAATAGTACGATGACAAAGTTAATAACATTAGGAGCTGAACTAGATGGTTCTATCAAGTATGAAATCAATGGGAAGGTATTGAGAATGTTAACAATCTCATTTTAACTTGAATGTTTGTAACTATTGGGAATGGATTATATCATTTTCACTGAACGATTCTCTTGTATCAGGTTGCAGTCTTGGTTTTATAGGGCTACTGAATCCAGGGCTGAAAGTTGGCTTGTTTTGGTTTTACAGGCAAGATAAATACAGGGCTGTTAAATCCATTTATAGGGATCATATGCAAGTTGAGTTGTTGTTTAGCCTGGCAGCTAGATTTATTTTGAGTTTATGTGTATAATGCATTTATTTTTTAGTAAGAAAAATAATATATGTATATATATAATGGACAATAGTTACCGTGAATATTATATAAATATATTTTTAAATTAATAATTCACCAAATTTTAAAATGATGTATATTGTATCTACGTAAAAAGATGTTTAATATATTATAATTTTGGATATTATATTTTAATATAATTTTTAAAATAATAATTGATTGTCATTCCTGCAAAATATTGAATCATGCATCAACCCTGCCTTTCTTTCCCATTCCGTTATTATGAACTAGGTAGCATAAATGAAATCATAACTCACATTCCGATTAACCCCTCAATTACTTTCATATCATGATATGGTATTTAATAACTACTATCTTACGGTTTGACGCGTTTAGAGAATAATTTTAGCGAGATCTCAATAGTAACGACTTATATATAAAACTATTATAGTAGTTATCTATTTATCATATTAGTTGAATACATAACCATTATTAAAGGTTATGAAAGGTTATGACATAACCATTATTAAAAGTTATGACATATTATACCTGCTCAACTAATAAGTGTCATGGTAGGTTTTTATTTTTATTTTATTTTCATATTCTATATATGACTACACAAAGCTAGAAATAAAAAAAAAAAAAAGTTTAAATATTTAGAACTTCTAGTATAGTTATATGAATAATTAAAAAAGAAAGAGTATTGACAAACTTAAAAGCATTTTACAAAGAGTCTCCCTTACAAATATATCAATGGATAATAATAATAATAATAATAATAATAATAATAATAATAATAATAATAATAATAATAATAATAATAAAAGTTTCAATTTCACATGAAGAAATTGATTGTAAAATTACAATCTAAATATAATATCCTTATGAAACTATTGTTATAAAGTTACAAATTGATAAAAGCAAGACCTAATGATTAAAACAAACTATTTATTTATTGAGCCTATTTGAATTTTATTAATAATATCTTTGCTATGACTAGAATGATGAGAAACATTAGAAAACTACTACAGTTTGAAAATTAACTTTAATACTTATATATATATATATATTTGATTTACAATACGAACAATAATAACATTAGAAATATGAATAATATCAGGAATTGTTGATTGATAGTAAACTATTATCTATTTCATATATCGCAGAATAAAGTAGTCACAACAACAAAAGTCTTAATCTCAAACTAGTAGGAGTTTGCTGTATATGAATCATCTAATAATGAACCTTAATAAAACAAAAGGAATTACTTAGTACAAGCCTTAGAAACTTTTGTTAATATGAATTTTACATTTCCACTCAAGTGTTAGATGCATCAAATCGACCTTAATATCTAAGGCACATAAATCCTTAGTAACTACTTCCTTCCAAGTAGATTTAGGTCCTCCTCTACCCCTCTTGACCTCCTCGACCAACAAATTGTTGTATTTATACACTGCAGCCTGAAGAGGTCTCCTTAAAACATGTCCAAACCATCTGAGTCTACCTTCCCTTACTTTTTCACTAACTTCCACCACGTGGACTTTTTATATAATATGCTTATTTCTAATTTTGTCCAACCTTGTATGTCCACATCTCCATCTTAACATTCTCATATCTGCCAAATTCATTTTATGCAGATATTATCTTGTAACATTTGCTTCCATATAGTGTTATTGGCGGAATAACTTTCCTACAAAACTTATCCTTTACCTTAAGTGGAACTTTCTTGTCGTAGAGAACCCCTGATGCCCCTTCCACTTCATCCACGTAATTTGGATTCTGCGTTACACATCATCATCTAATCCAACGTCATCTAATACACACCATCATCATCATCATCATCATCCTTCTAAAATATAAAACCTAGATACTTAAATTGTTTGGTGTTAGGAACCAAAACTTCATCCAACGTCATCTATTATTCTTACTTCTTCCTCAAACTGAACTAATAGTGGATATATTCTGTTTTGCTCCTGGTTAACTTAAAACCCTTATCTTCAAGATTTTTTCTCCATATTTCCAACTTATGATGGAATCCCGCACCAGCTTCTTCAATAAGCACAATGACATATGCAAATAACATGAAACAATGTACATCATCCTATAGGCTCCTGATAAACTCATCTATCACCAAAGTAAAAAAATACGACTCATGGTTAAACCTTGATGCAATCCATCGATAATGGAAAAAAAACCTCAGTGTCCCCACCTCATTTTTTCAAAATAGTGGATGCATCCTAATACATGTCCTTATAATGTTAATATACTTGACATGTACTTCTTTCTTTTCCAATACCCATAATAATACTTCTCTTTGTACCCAATAATATGCCTTCTCCTAGTTAATAAACACCATATGAAGATCTTTCTTCTTCTCTTAGTACAATTTCATTAATCTTCTTAGGAGAGAAATAACTTATATAGCATAACACCAAATTGGTTCTCTAACACTCTTGTAGTCATCCTCAACCTATGCTCTATCACTCTTTCGCATAATTATATTGTATCACTCATGAGTTTGATTCCCCTATAGTTTATACAACTTTGAGTGTCCTATTTATTCTTATATATCGGTACTAAAGTAATTTTTCTCTATGAATTAAGTATCTGATGTCCTTTCAATATATCATTAAAGAGTTTTGTTAACCTCATAACCCCGATTCTTTGAGGCTCTTCCAAACCTCTACAAGAATACCATCAGGACAACATGCCTTACCGACCTTCATTTTTTTCAAGGTTTCATTTACTTCAGTTTTTCTGATACGCCTATACCAACTAAGATTTCTATCTCTTGCCGGGAGGTTATGAAAGTCTTGTTCATGATCTAAGTTGAAAATTCTGTCAAAGTAGGATTTCCATCTCTCTTTTATCTTATTATCTCTTGTCATCATATGTAGACCTTTGTCTTTAATGCATTTAACTTAGCTTAAGTCTCTGCTTTTCTTCTCCCTCAAATTTGCAAGCTTGTAAATACTATTTTCCTCTTATGTGGTGCCCAATTAGTGATACGGACCCTCTATAGTTCTAACACGGGCCACACGAAGGACCTTTTTTGCATCTTTCTTAGCTCTCTTATATTCCTTAAATGCCTCATTAACTAATGCAGTTGGTAGTCTTTTATGCCAGTCTCTTTTAGTCTTAATAACTTTTTGTATCTCCTCATTACACCACCACGTATCTTGGGCCCAAAGCCCCGATCCTTTAGATACTCCTAGTACTTTACTTACCACTTCCTTAAATTCGTATTTCCATTTATTTCCATAAGTCCTCAGCATTAGCCTCTAAGCTCCAAACATCCTCCATTAGCAACTCATCCTTGAAGGTGTTCTAGGTAAGATCACTTAGTTTCCACCATTTGATCCTTAGTTCAACTACTTTCTTTTTCCTCTCCCATTTACTTTTGGTCCTGATATCCAACTCCACAATCTGATGTTGGACTATCAATACTTCATCCAGGATAACCCTGCAATCCTTACACTTAGTCTTATCCTTTCTAAGAGTAAGTATGAAATCTATCTAGCTTCGAGTACGTCCACTCTTGAAAGTGATTAAGTGAGATTCCCTCTTTTCAAAACAAGTGTTTGTCAAAACTAAGTCATAAACGACCATAAAATCCAGGATGTTTTTCCCTCCTCATTCCTGATTCCAAACCCATAACCACTATAAACTCCATCATAACCATCACTGCATGTATTAACATGCTCTTTAAGATCTCTTCTAATGAAAATATGTTGATCATTTGGTATTCCTTACCTTAGTTCATCCATCTCCTCCCAAAACTTATTCTTGGTTGCCCTATTTAGACCTACTTAAGGGTTATAAGCACTTATAGCATTAGTTATATCATCCCCTAGCACAAGCCAAATCAAGATAATCCTATCCCCCATTCTCTTCACTTTCACTACCTTGTCTTTAGGCTTAAGCTGAACAATGATACCCACCCCATTGTTGTTGTTATCCAAATCACAATACCATAACTTATATGATCACTTGCCTACGTCTCTAGCTTTACCAATTGGTTTCCTAAAAACATGCTATATCAACATTTCTTCTATTTAAGGTATCAACAAGTTTAATGGACTTCCATGTCAATGTGCTAATGTTCCAACTCCCTAACCTTAAGAGACTTCCATTGACTAGATTCTTTAGCCGTATTTGTCCATAATGCGGTAGCCCTTTCCTACTATACACCACATTCGGGCACTGTTATGGTAGGACTAACTTCTTTACCCATACTCGTCCATGGAATGAGAATCCTTGCTTGTACTCCACCCAATATAGCATGTGCTTAGGTGAGTATGTCCCAATGATATATTGATTCTTTAGATGATTCATAAAAAGTTTGGCAAAATTTACGCTGGCTGTCGACCTACTGCAACCATCCTCCTTTACTGAAGCTTGGGATTATAACATAAAAAAAAAAAAAATGTCATTTATGATTGGATATATAAAAATAAAAGATGTAGTTATTCTTACTTGCTTTGATGGCTTTCTTTAGGGAGTTTGAAATTTGTTTGATAGCACTAAAGAAACACAAATGGAACACAAATCACAAAACCATATAATTTACAATAATTCATACAATCTATACTAAATAAAATACATTTCTATCATTTTCATGATGTCTGGATGCTATGAATAGTCACCACTAATCGATCCATGTAAAATACAAGCCCTTCATGAAGATTGATTGCCAACAAAAATCCAATATTTCATATTGATATAATATATATATATCTTGACATTACATACATATATATATTGAAATTAAACACATTAATAGCTGTAAAATATATTTTAAAGATAGACAAATTAAAGTATTCACCCAACATTTATAGGAGCCAAGTATATCATGTTATGATGTTATGCATGTCTAGAGAATATTTCTCTATGTATTTCATTTAACCCTCTAAAGTCATGGGATTTCCAAACAAGATGTAATATGGAAATAAGAAACAAAAATTCGTATGTAACATGAGTGAAACAATTACATTATGCCACAAGTACCACATAATAAAAAGAATAAAAAAATATTGAGATTTAGGAATCAATTTTAGACATTAAGAAATTGATATACACCATCAATATTATATTGGAAAATACTTTAAAAATTCGATCAATAAAGCATCAAATTATGTCATTACCACGTGAGAAAAGGGGAAGTAAACAACAAAATAACCTAAATTCATCAAATTCAGGATTATCAACATAATAATCAAACTAACAACACTTCCACATATTTTATATGAACAATAAATTAACTCTACAAAAGATAAAATAATATTGAAAAAGTATATACCTTGTGTAAATTCCAACATGAAGAACATCAAGATCCTGCTTTTCCAAAAATATTTCAATCTTATCTAACCGATGCATTTTTCGTATGTCTGACCCATTATTTCAAAATCCAAATCTATGTGTAATACTTTATCACAAAGTCTTATCTCTACATAGGAAGCAAGTAATTGTAATCAACTAGCAACTTTATAGTATCGAACTTTAGGATAAGTGAACTCTACATTTAGAGATTGAGGAATTTTGTCTATCTCTATTTTTTTTCGGCTCACTCTTTACTTGATTTACATAAGCCAATATCATTCTGAGTATATAAATATGAACATTGAGCTTAAACCAATGGTATATGAATAATTGAATGATAAGTATTATCTAGAATAATTAAATCATTCAGTAATCCTACATATGTGCCCAAGGTATAATTTTCAAGAAAAAACAAGTACATCAAGGAATAGGCACATTAAAAATTGCATTTTCCTCCTTTACGACATCTATAGCCACTTTTTCATAGTGTGGTGGTATAGTCATGTGGTGCATGATGTCATTTCCTGGCATGTTGATTACTTTTCCAAATGAAACTACCTGATAATGATACTTAGCCAAAAGTACCTTACATTTTGAAATGCTCCATATAAATCCATAAACGTTAGATATATAAATTCATACTTTACTTGATCATATATATATATATTAAATTAAGAACATAGAAATAGAACATATGATCTCAGGTAAGATAGTGCAACTATCTTTATCGCTGAATTTTTGTTTTTTTCAATTTGTGGTTCTATGAATGTCTTTTTTTTCAACTATTGCATTTCTTCATTGCTCTCCCTTTATTGCTTTGGTCTTCCATAGTACATAGTTTATGATACTCCAAAATAAACACCTCTAACATGACCATAATGTTCTTTCTTTGGTAGGAAAGCTTGTGAAAGTGTGTCACTAGAACCACTATCTTCAAATTTACATTGACTTGCATGTAGTGTGAGAGAATTATTTTAGTGAACAAAATAGTAAACTAATGTACCATTTTGTGATAACCTGATATAGAATTAAATTTACTTACATTGGTGAATGACATTTGTTTGATGTGTTTATCATTTATTCCATCTTTTGTTCTGGAAACCATCCAAACTTTGGCACGAGAAGTATGCATGACTTCTATTTCATTCTTCTTATACTCTTTTTCTTTCTAAAATATCATATACAAATAAATAAAAGGATAAGTATTTAGATGAAAACAAAACTATAAATCATGAAATACATATATAAAAAATAAATTATTACTTTAAGAAGATACTAATACAAATACCAATTCCTATACAATCTGAGCATATCCTTTTCGTAATGTTTGATAAGGAAATAGGGAGATGACTAAAGCAATAAAGTTTTCCAAAAGAAATGTTGAAGCCTAACACCTCTTATATCAAAACCAATAAATCAATCTATTCAAAGTCAGTTTAGGTAAGTCAGTTTAGGTTTCTAAAGTTAAAAAAGCAAGCATTTGACTAACATAATGCACTACACAAAAAATAAATGGTTATAATAAAATAAGATATAATATGGTTCACAAGTGTTTCTACCCACATACATAACTTAAACTATAGAATAAAATCCCATCTCACAAAAAACTAAACAAAATTTAGAAATAACCTCCGGTTCTAAAATGAGAAAGTTAGAACATTTCATTTATGTAAAGGAAAAGAGAGTTTAAAGAAAAGTTAGTTACACTCATACCCCCTAAACGATGGTAAATTACACATATATGAACCATTTTGATATTAATATACAATCCCACCTCTTCTATCCATAAAAATTAGTGAAGATATAAGGTAAAATTAACTTTAAATGAATATTACATCATACTAATGTGTTTAGAATTGCAAATTTCATTGTTATATTGATAAATTTATTAATTAAACAAGGTTTATTATTGGGTAAGGGGTGTGAGTGTATATTAATAGCAAAATGTTCATTTGTGTGTAATTTACCATCGTTCAGGGGGTGTGAGTGCAATTAACTCTTTAAAGAGCTAATGAGAACAAGAAACTATATGAATATAGAAAAAATTTTCTCATAAAGCAATGAAATTTATAGCCTCATTGTGCAATTAAATACAAAATTGATTATATATCAAATCCCATTACATCCTATATTAAAAATTAAAATGCTATAACTGGCACACAAAATTAATATCATATGTATAGCTTCTGGCGAGAAAGACTGAAAATAAATGTTTACAACACCAATAGTATATTATTACTAAACAAATTAATGGATGTAAAAATAAGATTATAAAAGAAAATCAAGAACAATAATCTCTTTCTTGTCACTAGATGAGGTGTTTATCCTAGGCATTGTCACTAGATGAGGTGTTTATCCTAGGCACTAGATATGTGAATTGATTTAGGAATAAAAGTCACACTTTTATTTTGTGTTGTAATTCTATCATCTTTCTCCTTGGTATAAAATGTTCGAATATTAATGAGATATTCTTTAAATGATAAAACATGTCTACTTAGTCCCTTTAATAGCCACCACAACATTTCAAAAATAGAATTTTATTTGTTTCTCATTTTTTAATAATGTGATCCTTTAGCCAAGTTGTGAATATTGGTTATGCTCTCTTGAAATCCAATTCTCAGTCTTGTTTGGGTTTGCGTACGTTAGTATATGCTTATATTCATTAACATATGAAGCAACTTCATCACTATTATGCAAAATATATAGGTGAACTTGATCATGTAAGATACTATGCATCTCTACTATATCATTCCCAATTTTTCCCTCCTTATTTTCTCTTCTAAGGTGATGAGATTTGAGTATTCCTATATTCTCATTATTAGATATAAATTCATTGTAAAACTCTACAACTTCCTTAATAATATAATGTTCTATAATTCAACCCTCTGGCTGACTCCAAATTTTCACATATCATTTCAATATTTTCATATACTGCTAAACTGGGTACATCCATCTCAAAAAAATAGGTCCATAAAGTTGAATCTCTTTAAGAAGGTGAATAATCAAATGTACCATTATGTTAAAGATTGAATGAAGGTGGAAAATATATTTCTAGTTCACACAATTTGATAATAGCTTCTCTTTGCAATACAAGTAACTTTCATGGGTCTATTACTTTATTATTAATTATTTTGAAAATGAGACATAACTTAATCAATGTTGCACACTTGATTTGGAAAAATACCACACAATATTAGTGACATCAAATATTGAATTAGGATATGAGAATCATTTTATTTTAAACCAATCAAATTAAAATATTTTATTGATACCAAACTACTAGTATTGGATGCATACCCTTCTTGAGACCTTAATCTCATTCAAGCATTTGCATAATGCAATCTTTTCATTTCTAGATAAAGTGTATGATGCAGGAGACAAATATGTTCCCTGGCCTTTTTTAATTAGGATAAATCTTTAATAAGTCTAATCTGACAAATTGAGTAAAGTACAAATGATGCTACCACATACATTTTTCTTAGTCTGCATCACATCTAAAAAATTTCTCACATATAGAGATTGCCAATATGAAAAATAAAAAATATAGACTTCTTCTTCATCAAATTTTTTATAGTTCATTTGCGAATGGTTTGTTGAATTGAATTTCTAAGTTTTTGACCTTCTACAAAAACTTTATTCTCCTGTTAATGGCATAAGGACACGACCTTCCTCAGGCTTCCCATTGAATATTTTTCTCCACATACGATATTAATTTTAGTAGGTAAGCAATGACATTGTTTAAAAAAAAATCATTATTTTGAGAATGTTGCAAGCTTTCCTAACATATGTTATCCTCAAATATAGGACATGCCATATTTCCTTTAATACTATATCTAGAAAGATTATCGTATGCGGCAAAATCATTGATTATACCAAACAACATGGTCTTTAAAATGAATTTCTCCTCTTTAAACCTATCATATAACATTATGATGGAATGCCCTAGGATCTTCAAGTCATCAATTAAAGGTCTTAAGTACACATCTATATCATTTTCAGGTTGCATAGGTTCCAAAATCAATAATGTCAACATCATGTACTTACATTTCATGCATAGCCATTGATGTAATTATATATCATCAAAGTAACTTGTCATGTATTGTGGTAACTTCTTTGATTGTCATAAGGATTCATTCCATCAATTGACAATACAAGACATAAGTTTCTAGCTTCTTTTCTGAATTATCATGGTCAACTTTCCTCCATTGAGGAGAACTTGCAGGGTGCCTTAACATAGCATCATTCTTCCTTCCACTTGAATGTCATAAGAGGAGTTTTGCATCTTTTGGATTCTGAAATATTGTTTAAATTTTGGTGTTATTCAACCTTTGACAGAGATGTCAACTTTGTATTTTTATGTCGACATGCATTACATTTAGGACATTTACATAATGATGCATAGTCATTTCTATATAATATGTAATCATTGGGGCAAACATGAATCCTTTTATAGCTCTTACTATTGAACACAAAATTGTTTAGCCTTATAAGTTTTGCTTGGTAGAATATTCTCATCTAGTAAGACCTCCTTCAAAATTTTAAGTAATTCAATGAAATTTTTATCACTCCATTTGTTGCCTACTTTAATCTTGTAAAGCTTCAAGCTTATAGATAACATTGTGAATTTGTATAACCATTATATTGTGGCTCTTTAGAGCTAAGTTTCAATCTTTCAAACATTTTTTGGGGGTAATCATAAAGATCATTCTCAAATTTTTTCACCATATCATTTAGCTGATCACCATCAAATTTATTTGAAGTTCTCTCCACATATTTGTTGTAACATTTCCTTGTGCTCCCTCCATACGTCGATTCACTAAGCACTTCACCATGTCTATTACAAATTTTGTAAATCTTAATCTATTCCATGACATAAAAATATTCTTTTATTACATTGGGGCAAATTCGCCTTCCAAAATAATAAATTAAACATGGGAAAGCTATAGTAGATGTATCATCAACATGTTCTGCAACGAAACTCATAAATGTATTAACCCCATCATGATTCTTCTTCATCATACGACTTGCTTGTATCCATTTTCTATTTTTATTTTGATAGGGAATCTAGATTGATTGAAGCTCTAGTGAATAGTCTTCAAATCATTAGGTTGAATAGTTCTAATACTAAAATTTTAATTAAATTAATAAATGTATGGTCCATGATTACGATAAATCATGCTACTTTATCTACATATATGAACCTATAAACTCCCAAAACTAGATATAAAAGTATAGTTAAAACAAATATGCTAAGAATATCATATAAAGTTGATTGAACTGATTCTAATCCTCATGAATTGGCACAATATAACTTCACCAATGGAATTCCAATTTCACTATTACTATATGAATTCTCAACCATCAAAGAGTAACATTTAAAGTATATTTAAGGTATAGCAGACCATTTCTAAAAAGAAATATAAAAGTAATAACATCATATGACCTTAAATGGAGTATGGTATTCAACAACTATAATTTGGTTTAATAGTGGTTGGCGTAGTTACACCAACAGGGTTCATCATGCATGAAATATGGAATTCGAAAGTTCAAATATTCAAAGTGGGAGTCATTTTATACTCAAAATTAGAAGATATTTGTGATATGTTCTTACGAATATAATATCACCTCATTATGAAGAGTAAACAAGTACACGAAAAAAATCTACAATATGAAATACTGGTAAAAGAAATACCAAACTCATCTAGTGAAGAGCCAAAAAGTTCTAAGAAATGTCCTTGATTGACCAATAGTTTTGTAAGACCCTTATAAAATTTGACATCTTTCTTAAAGTATGGTGTTGCATTTTGTTAAGATCTTTATGTGAATACATTGGACCAAATAGATCTTTGGATATAATATGCAAAACATATAACATAGCATTAACATCTTCACAATAATCAAAATACATTTCCCCAAAAGTTACCACATTGGTTTTTAACTCGAGAAACTTAGTATACACCTTAAAACTTGCCCAATAAAGTCCAACTAGTAAAATGTAGAATTTAACATATACATGGTACTAATAGGGTTGGAAAGTTTCAATATTTTATGATGGTTTTGGCATGATTCCTTATATGAATCGAATATATTTAGACACCTTTGTTTACTATTCATGGTTAAAAGTGTTTATTTATGCTAGAAGACATGTGAAAGGATGAATGATGAGGATTTTTCTGACATATAAATTTGCAATAACTAACAAAAATCCTATCAACGTCTAATATAGTATTTAAGATATCGTCTCCACAGGGATTGTTAGCTAAGAAGCATAATTGAGATTAAGATTCAAACTGAATTGTCAAAAGAATCTATTCACAAATCTAATCATAGGAATCATAATATGAAAATGAGGTTATAGACACTAATGACATTCCCTCGTTGAAAGCATGGATTGGTACTCTATTCTGCAATGATCTAAACAATGATTGTGCTGATCTACTACACTCTGCTGTTAATCAACTTCTTATGTATGTCTCATATTAAGATCACAGTTTTACCTTCTAGATCATCATCAGTGATCTATCAAAAGATCTCTCGATTCAATTTAACAGATCTCAATTATAAAGTTGCATATATCTCTATACTACAATAATTATAACTGTTAAGCATAATCTGCAAAGATCAGATCTATAGTCTATCTCTAGATCTATGATCCTCTGTTCTTAGATCTGGAGTCTAATCGCCATCTGTGGTCTAATCAAACCTCAAATCAAACAATATAACGTACCTCTCGTTCTTCTAATTCAATTAGCTCGTGAAATTCAAGTAAAACTAACTTAGATTGAACAAGAAACACATATCTAGAACAATGATCATCATTAGAAGTTAGCAGATTCGAAGACCTTTTAGCTTAGTATATTGATTTCAACATATTTAATCAAAACATAAATCATCATCAATATACTTCTAAGATCGAAATCTTACCAAAGAAGATAGAAGCTAGACTCTGTCACAGTTGTTCCTTCGCTATCTTCAAGCTAAATCTCAATGATTGCAAGAACAAAATATGAATCTTCTTTAAGAAATTTCTCTGAAAATTTTCAATAAAGCGTATAGAAGAATCTAGATTTTTTCTCCAAAAATAACAGAATGTCAAAAGTTTCAACGATGATCATAATGATCTCTAAGTTTTTCTTAATATTGATCCAAAGATATCTATCACTACATCTGAGCTACTATTTATAGAGTTTCGCTCAGTGGCAATTTTAAAATAAAAACATCAAAGAAACACAAATTGGCAAAGTAGCAGTTTTCTCTTCTTATGTCGCCTGCTCCTTCGCCTAAACTTAACGACTTTCATAATCCTTGCTTGTCCTGATCGCCAAGCCAAAATTCTTCATAGGCAAAATGTTCTTCATGTAGTCATTTGATGTCGCCCAAAGCTTAGGCGAGAACATCTTCTTTCGCCTTATCATTTTTCTATTTGAGAGCAATTTAGACGATATATTCCTATGTTGCCATAAACATCGCCTCAATAAGGAGAGATTCTTCCTTCAGCGCCTGATAAAATTTCCAAGAGTGGCGACATATGAAAATGAATCGCCTCAATTTTGATATTCAGGGCGACATTGTCCAGACTTCGCCTCGCATGTCGCCTTCTCTTTTCAGCTAATGGCGACGTATACAGGCAATAATCATTTTTCAACAACAATTATTTCGCCTCAACTGTTGACTTTGGATGAAATTTCAGATGTTCCTTTTTTCTTCCGAATTTTGAAACTTTAAGCTTCTTTTCCTCTTATTTTCATCGAAGTCCCTGTCTCAGGTTAATAGTCTAGAATTACTAGAAATATACTCTTCTTCTCATCTTTAGAACTCATTTTCTTTGCATTTAAGCTCATAAAACATGCTAAAATGTAGGTAAATTCTAGACTTATCAATTACTCCAAACTTAGCCATTTGCTTGTCCTCAAGCAAACTAACTCAAAAACCTACTAAGACAGCAATTAGTGCAAACTTTATCATAACTCAAAGCAACTCATCAATATGTTTTGAAAAATTTTCAAACAGTGACCAGCTCTTCTTTCAAAATTTCAAATCAACTAACTCAAAACTGGTCATTTTCTTCACGTTGCAAAAGCTTCTGAGAAGATCCAAGTATTAAAGTTTTGAAACTACTTCCTCACTGTAGTCTCTCATAAGTGTTTGATTACTTAAAATCCTATAGGTTACTCACACAATACACTAGTTACTTTAAGAATCAGAATTACGTACCAAAGAAAATGTGATACTAGTGTTTCACAAGCACGTATGAAGAAAATTTTAAGAACCTCACGATCATTGAACTTCATTCATACACTGCACAACACTTAGAGGTTCCTAAGTTCAGGGATTCAAAAGGATTTCTGATTTGCTTATATAGGGAAAATGGCATCAAGTTAGCTTATGAAAGAAAAGGAATTTCTTCAGGGATTCAAAAATTGGACTTACCACTAAATTCCCCTCATTCCCTCTTCTTTTCTCTCACTAGTGTTTCCCACTTACTGTTACTTATTATAATACCTTTGCTATATATATATATATATACATATATAATAGAAACACTCTTTTATCAATTCCTCACTTCCCAATCTTTTCATCCCTAACTTAATGGTAAGCCCAAAGGGTAGGATTGAGATTATATCTCCATCTTTATGGTTCGGATTGGATTAAGGACCAAAGAAAAGGTTTTTATAGAGAATGGAAACAAAATAGTTTACCTTACAGGATATCAAGGTCTGGTTATATCAAGCAGGCAAAGGCTTTTTAGTAGTTTCACTCACTCTCTCAAATCAGATCATTTTCTTTGGCAGATTTGAGACAGATCTTTACTCGACCAATGCCCTGTACACTTGAGGAATGTATGAGAAATTCAAAGCAAACCTATGAAGGTTCTGAATCTAATAGAACAAAAACAGATCAAATAATGTGTTTAATAAGGAAGAGAAAAATATAACCCATCTCAGGAAGAAAATGTGTGAAATAAAGCTCAAACCTCACATACCGCCCAAGGTTTTCTCCACTCTTTCCTTATCAAAACTCATCAACTTATTCACATTTCAAATCTGACCAGAATTTATATCAGTGCTCAAAGAAATTTATCATGAATTGCTCATCAAAAACTATTTGTTTTGACCACTGATTTTTCTGTTTGAAACCTAATTTTATGAAAAACTGAATTGCTTTGAATTATAAACAATGTAAGCTCAAACATGTACTCACACCTAATATGACCTAAAAAAAATTCAAACAAAATGTGTAATTAAAACTCTACTGAAAAAAAGAAAATCTGCTAACACATAAAAATAATAATCCTAATAAGTAATGTGATTGCTACTCACCCACAACTTAAAAGAAAGCATTGTCCTCAATGCTTTAAGAGAAAATGAAAGAATAGAAGGAGGAAAAAGGGATACTGAAAATAAGATATTAGAGAGTTAGAAAATGTACCTGGACTTTTCCATTACCAATCATTATCTCACCCAGAGTAAAGCACAAGCATTTAAGTGAAGGGAGAAGATTAAGAATATATGAAAAAAATTGAAAAAGAGCCAACTGATGGCAAAATAACCAGGCGATAATACAAATGCGAAATAAAAGGACGTTGTCACAGACATCGCCCCTTACCATTACAACCCAATTACCATTTAGCGACATGAAGAAAACTTCGCCTGCAGAAATAAGACATAGATGAGGAAAGTCAAATATCGCCTTAAGCATTTGAAAAGCCTTATTCGTCCTGCAAAACAACTTGTAATCCAACATGAATGATCTGCCTTGTCAAAATAACATTGTTGGGAAAAACAACCCCCAACTTAGAACTTTGAAAACTCTCTACACAAGTTACACAAAACAATCACATTACTCTTTTAACAATGGAAAAACAAACAAACATACAAGCCATTCATACTACTTTGAAAAACTTCACAGAAAAGAAAATAAAAACTCAAATATGCACATTACTCTTTACCAAAATATCCCAAAAGAGAAGAAAGATCACATTACTCTTTTAATGACAAAACTAAAAAAAACTAAAATATAAGTAACTTTCTAAAGAGTACAAAATACAATATTTAAATCAAGTAATCAAAAATCTTCTAAGCTAGGATCTGGATTTGGAGGGAGTTGTGGATCTTGCTGGCGAGATTTTGTGACTAATCTCTTCTTCTTGGGTCTAGCAATCAATGGAGAAGTGGGTACAGCTTTAGAAGGACCGGAAATTTTCTTTTTCAGCTTCAATTCACTCACAACTGCATCTCTGATAACAACATCATCTGATAATTTAGCTACAGCAGATCTGGTAATTCTTCTTGGAGTTTCTAATGCAGGCTTTGTAACAACAACTTCATTTTCAGTACTCTTCCTCCTTGAATAAGATTTGATCTTAACAACTGGTGATACAAGATCCTTAAGATCACTAATTTCGTCAGATTCTAAAGCCAAAATTTTACGCTTTCTGCCCACAAAAGGAGGAATCACTAAGATGGCAGTTCTGCTGATGAATTCCCTCACCTGCAAGAAAAATTCGGTTCTGTACTTATTTGGAACCATTAAAGCAGTAGTCTTGTTCCATGGGGATTTGTTAAACTTCCAATCCCAAATGAAAATAGAACTGATCTCTATTGTAGAAGACAAAAAATCTAATTCCACTGCATCTTGAGAAATTTGAGAAATATGACTTTCATCTTCATCACTATCATCACCAACAAACTCAGGAGCAAGAAAATGCGACTATTTTCTACTAGTTCTCTCAGCAATCTCTCGAGCGTATTCTTCATCTGTAATTAGATTATCATCACTACCTAAAGAACCACATGCAGAACCATCATCAGACTCAGCTTGAGAAGAATTTCCATTATTTTCAATGATCTGGTTGATGGAAATGTTTTCAGTACGATGGAAAGGAACTAAAGCTATGGAATCATCAGACTGTTCCATAGATTGTCCATGAGATAATATTCCCAATCTTGACATATTGACCAATCTTTGAACCACAGTATGCAAGATATAAAGTCTTGGAATGTACCGTCAGTGAGCTGTGGTAGAATCTCAGTTGTACAACTTAAAAGCTTGAAATTATCAGGAACTTGAGCAGTTAAAATGCATAATACTTGAGTTATCTGTTCTGCATTCATCTCTGACTGGTCTTCCTCACCCTGGTGATCATCTTCTTTCAACTGAGAATTTGATCCCTCACCAGCTTCCTGAATTGACACTGGTAAACCTGCAGCTTCAGCATAAAAAGCAAATAATTTCCCCTGTTTTTCAAATTCTGCAGTATCAATCTCTTCACAATCTGAAGAGTCAGCATTTCCATCATCACCATGTGTAGACTTCAATACAATGGATTTTCCTTTATCTAAATTCCTTTCATCAGCCCCAGCAATTCGACTGACTACTAATTCCAATGCTAAATCCAATTGTTCAACTAAACTCTGTTGAACAACAATCTCTTCAATCGTCTGATCAGGCATCTCAGGCTAACTATCCAATAGATCTTCTTGCTCAAAATGTAGATTTTCTTGATCGTCCACAGATTCCTCCAACCTTGCTGGTTCCCTAATCGAATCATCTTTTGAGAATCTAGCAAAACCAACTGGAGAAACGTTTTCCTTAGCCCTGTGTACCTCCCACATTCTCAGGAATTCTTGTGGAGTATAAATGGTTTTGAAAAATTCAGCAATTTTTTCTTCAACTTTTCTTTGTACCAAATTCTTCACCAAATCATCTCTAGAGACAGTCTCATCTTCCCTTCTATTTCCCCTCAATGGGACCAGAGCAGAAGGTTGAATAATCTCAAGTGCTGGTGTCAGTGATACAGGAGAAAAAGAAAATTTATTCTTCTTAGCAGTTTTTCTCTTAGCATCTCTTCCTGCCTTCAACTCTATTACTTTTGCAACTGCCTCAGGACAAGGATTGTCCTTACCTTCTATGCTTTCCCAAATCCTTAGCTCAAGCTCTCTAGTGAGTGGTTTTGAATCAGCTAGCCACACATCCTTTTTCTTATGCTTGACTCCACATCTCTCCAACAAACCAGTGATGAGAATGGAAAATAGAGAGTGTGCTGCCTTGACTTGTCCTTCCTAATGTTGTTCACCCGTTTCTAAAGCTCTGAATATATTAGTTGGCCCAAATGAATGAACTTGGCCTTTGTTGAAGTCTCTCAAGAACCTCTTTTCATCGGCTGTAAATCGACTGCTCTTGCACCTTGGCATCACATTGTCCCTCAACCAATTCAGACAAATGGCTGAGTGAATGTCAAACTCACTAGCCAGCACATCATCTTTTTCCTCATTAGCAGGATATGGGAATCTCCTCAAACTTCTCAAATCTTCTGAGGTCATCTCCTCAGCTTCCATTCCTCTGTCTCCTTGAGGTGCAGCTTCCATCAATCTGTAATATGTATAGATACTCTCGACATAAATATTCACCTGAACACCTCTAATGCCGAAAGGTGTATCCAGTTCCTCAGGAGCTTCGTTGTAGAATTCCTCAACCAATGTTGAGTTGTCCTTCATAGGTTGCTCCACCAAATGTTTCATATCCCAACTCCACAGATAATTCCCAAAGCGTTTATCTTCCAATTTATCAATTAAAACAGCTCTCTTCTTATTCTTCTTATAGACCCCAAAAATCTCTGATGCTTGCTTCTTATTCACCAAAGCTTTTTCAGCATTTGATGTAGAAGGGGTCATAGGCGGTTCATCTATACTTTTCTTTCTTAAAACTAGAGAGTTGATTTGGACTCCCTTTTGTTTAGATTTCTCGACTGACTTCCCAACATTCTTCTTCTCCTTGTCAGCTGCTGAAGTGGAAGGATTTTTAGCCTTAGCCGTTGGTGAAGATGGAAGTCTAACCCTCACAGTATAATTCCTCTCATCATAAACCCTTGGACTGGCCGAAGTCCTTGCTCTCTTTCCATTCTTAGATGGGCTAGGAGTACTGTCGCTCTTCCTTTTTGCCATTAGTTTGCAAAACAAAAATTTACCTCAATAACCAAAACTAATTTCGAATAACAGCAGCTAAATGACCTAATATACAATAACATTATCAATCAAAATCAAATGACAGTATATCGCAATAAATCTCTCAAAATAGTGTACTTAGCAGCCAATAGATAAATTCATCATGCTTATCGCACCATCGTCACTATCAAAACTTGCTTAATCTATGCTCTAAAAATTGCAATTCTCAAAACCAAATAGACTGACTTTAAATAGGCATCTATTCAATTGAGAAATAAGGAGAACATACTTGATTGATTTCTGTACAGATTCAAGCTTGACAACACAATCTAAAATTTTCGCAATTTAGGGTTTTCGGGAGAAAAAAACTCAGAGTGCAAGTATTGTAACAATAAGAATGAAATGAGTGCTGAAAAGTGTAATGGAATAGGTGCAATGATGAGAGATGTAGGTGGAAGGCGAAAAGAAACAACTTAGCCTCGTGTCACAACGGTCACCTTTAAATTGCTTATGTGTCGCTGAATTCTATTTTAAATTCAAAATTGTTTTTGGCGACATAAGGTAGGCGACAAAACAGTTAATTCACCTACAATCAAAAGAAATAGGCGAGTGATAAGAAAATTTCGCCTAAACAAAGTATTTAGGCGAAATATTTGAGGCGGTATAAACAGATTTCGCCACAAACATCTATAAACTGGCCATTCCAAAGGCAAGAAAAACACACTTCGCCTAGTATAATGTCATTTGAGGCGAAATAATGCTGGCGAAATAAAGCTTAAGCGCTAGAAAACATACCTGATTGGCAAGATATAAGAGCAATGTTGTGGTTTCGCCTAACTTTCCCTTACTCAAGGCGGGACTTAAAAGCGACAGTTTACATACTTCGCCATTACGAAAGTATGATAGGCGACTTAATGTGGCGATATTCAAAATTCCCCCATCTTTCTCATGTCCAATGGCGAAATAAAATTGCTCCTCGCCAGGTTTGAAAATATTCTAGGCGAGAGATGTGACATTAAGAGTGATATCTCGCCTCTTACTTCAAACTTCAAGCTCACTCTGAATACATCAATTCTTTTTCATAACCTGAACTTTTTAATCAAGAATTACACAATTAAGCAATTATAACATAATCCCAATACAAAAATTTAATTGTGTAAGAAGTATGCTTTGTTTAAGGTCGTTAGCATCGACCATGGTAAGTCTATTATGGATGTTCCATCATTTCTATAGGATCTGAGATATAGAGAATATCTCTTGTCCTGTAGATGTCTCCTCCCAAGTAGTGTTTAAGTCTCTGTCCATTCACAACAAAAGAATCAGTAGACTTATTGTCAAACAATTCCACAGCTCCATATGGGGAAACACTCTTCACTCTAAATGGACCAGACCATCTAGATTTCAATTTTCCTAGAAATAAGCTAAGTTTAGTGTTGTAAAGCAGCACATATTGTCTAGGTTTAAACACTCGCTTGACAATCTTTTTATCACGAAAGTTTTTCATTTTTTGTTTATACATTTCATGATTCTCATAGGCTTCCAAACGTCATTCATCCATTTCATCAAGTTAAAGAAGCCTTTGTTTCCCTACTTTGATAGAGTCCATATTCAATAGTTTCACTGCCCAATAAGATTTGTGCTCTAATTCTACTGGCAAATGGCATCCCTTGCCATAAACCATTCGAAATGGGGACATTCCAATAGGAGTCTTAAAAGCTATCCTATAAGCCCACAGAGCATCATCTAACTTATAGCTCCAATCAATTCTAGACTCATTCACTGTCTTTTGCAAGATCCTTTTCAACTCTCTATTGGAAACCTCCACTTGATAATTTGCTTATGGATGATAAGCTGTGGTAACTTTATGAATTACTCCATACTTTTTTAGCACTTTTTCCAACAACTTGTTGAAGAAATGAGATCCTCCATCACTAATGAGTACCCTGGGTATGCCAAAACGAGTGAAGATGTTCTTTTGAAGGAATATCTCCACTACTTTACCATCATTTGTAGTACAAGCAACAGCCTCTACCTATTTGGATACATAATCCACTGCTACAAGTATATATTCACACTTGTTTGATGGAGGAAATGGTCCCATGAAATCTATCCCCCATACATCAAACAATTTGCCTTTTCAAAATATTCCCCATTCTTTGGCATCTATCACAATTTGCCACAAATGCATGAGCATCCTTAAAGATTGATGGCCAATAAAAGCCACATTCCAAAATTTTTGCTGCTGTTCTTGTTCAAGCAAAATGCCCTGTATATTCTGAGGAATGATAGTGCTTGAGAATATCCAAAGTTTCCTCATATGGGATGCATCTTCTCAAAACTTGATCTGCACATCTTCTGAACAGAAAAGGCTCATCCCATATATATCTCTTGACTTCATGAAGAAATCTTTTCTTCTGCTGACTATTTAGCCCTTCAGGTAACACTTTACATGACAGATAATTTGCATAATCAGCATACCATGGATAGAATGTTACCTCACATAAGAATAGTTGCTCATTTGGAAAATGTTCATTTATATCCACTTGAGCTTCCATGTCTTTGATGTGCAATCTTGAAAGGTGATCAGCTACCATATTTTCAGATCCCTTATTGTCTTTGATTTTTATATCAAACTCCTGCAACAAAAGTACCCATCTTATCAATCTCGATTTAGATTATTTCTTAGCAAATAAGTATCTCAATGCTGCATGATTAGTATGAACGATAACTTTAGACCCTAGTATGTATGATCTAAATTTATCTAATGCAAAGACAACTGCTAGTAATTATTTTTCTGTGGTGGTATAATTTCTCTGAGCTTCCACCAATATTTTACTAGCATAGTAAATGACCCTGAACAACCTTTCTCTCCTTTGTTCCAACACTGCTCCTACAGCAAAATCAGAAGCATCACACATAATTTCAAAATCACAATTCCAATCAGGTGGAGTTATGATTGGTGTTGAGACAAGCTTTTCCTTCAGCTGCACAAATGCTTTCAAACAATCATCAGTAAAATCAAATTTCTTTTCTTTTTCTAACAGAACACACAGGGGTCTAGAAATTTTTTAAAAGTCTTTTATGAATCTCATGTAGAACCAAGCATGTCCCAAGAAACTTCTAATGCCCTTAACATTGGCAGGAGGAGGTAAGTTGGCTTTCACATCAAATTTAGCTGTGTCTATTTCTAATCCCTCAGCAGACACTTTATGGCCTAGAACTATACCTTCTCTTACCATAAAATGGCATTTTTCCCAATTGAGGACTAAATTAGTTTCCTCACATCTCTTAAGCACTTTCTCTATATTATTCAAGCAATCATCAAAACTATTTCTAATGATGGAAAAATCATCCATAAAAACCTCTAAGAACTTACCAATAAAATCTGTGAAAATAGCTAGCATACACCTTTGAAAGTGCCTGGTGCATTACAGAGTCCAAATGGCATTCTGTTGTAAGCAAAAGTTCCAACAGGACAAGTATTGTTTTATGTTGATCAGCAGGTGATATGGGAATTTGGTTATATCCAGAATAACCATCCAAGAAGCAAAAATAAGGGTGTCTTGCTAACCTGTCTAATATTTCATCAATGACGGGAATGGGAAAATGATAATTTCTAGTGGCTTCATTAAAAATCATGTAATCTATACACATGCGCCAGCCTGTAACAGTTCTAGTAGGGATCAATTCTTTCTTTTCATTTTTAATAACAGTAATCCTTCCCTTCTTTGGTACACACTGCACTGGACTAACCCATTCACTATCTGAAATTGGAAAAATAATACCTGCATCAAGGAGTTTAAACACCTCTTTCTTCACAACCTCCTTCATAGTTAGGTTCAATCTTCTTTGAGGTTGGATCTTAGGTGTATGCTTATCCTCCAAAATGTTTTTATGAGTACAAAAAGTGGGGTTTATTCCGTTAATGTCTGCAATAGTCCAGGCAATGGCTTTTTTGTGTTTTCTCACCACTTATAGAAGGCTTTCCTCTTGTTCATCTGTCAAGTCATTTGAAACCACAATAGGTAAACTAGAATCATCAGGGTTTAAGAATGCATACCTGAGATGACTTGGAAGCGCCTTCTGCTCTAGCTGTGGTGGTTTCTTTATGGAAAGAAACATTGGTTCAGCAGATGGTTATATGTTACTGATGTTGAGTATAAAGTGTGAAGTCATGGACTCTAATTCTCCACTATAAGCGCTTTCTTCAGGTATATCCATATCCACATCATTTATCAAAATATTGTTTAGTGGATCTTCACTTCTTAGTGAAAAAATTGTCCATCAACTCATCATCAGCAGCTAATTGCACATTTTTTACCTCGTTGAAATCATAAGGAAATTTCAATGACTCCAATAGGCTGAACTTAGCTTCTTCTCCATTGACTCTTAACGTGAGCTCGCCATTAGCTTCATCAATTAAAGTTATTCCAGTTCTCAAAAACTATCGCCCGAGTAACAATGACACATCTTCATCTACTTCCATGTCAAGCACTACAAAATCTATAGTAAACATGAACTTATTTACTATGACTATCACATCCTCCACAGCTCCCTTGGCATGAGTAAAGGATCTGTCAGCAAGCTATAATAGGACATTATCAGGTCTGAAGTGTCCTATCCCTAACCTTTCATAAATATCCAAAGGCATCAAGTTTATACTAGCTCCTTGATCACATAGAGCTCTCCCTTTAAATCTGTCGCCTATGGTTAGAGGTATGGTGAACTTGCCAGAATCTTTCTCCTTCCTGGGAATCTGGTACTTGAAAAGTTGGCTCACGCTTTCATTCACATTGATACATCCCACATCAGCTAAATTCCTCCTATTTGACAATAATTCCTTCATGAATTTAGCGTAGACGGGGCATTTGCTTTAATGCCTCTAAGAATGGGATGTTGACATGGATTTGTTTCATCATGTCCAAAAATCTTTTAAGCTGCTTATCCAGCTTTTTCCTATTTTCCCTCTGTGGAAAAGGTAAAGCAATCTTTATAGCCTCCTGTGGTTTATTAGCAGAGTTGCTAATTTCTTCAATTTCCTTATATTGTGCAGGAGGTACAAAACTCTTCTTTTCCTTAGAGTTTTTCACTTCTTAATGTGATTGTATGCACTTGCGCTTCCTCCTTGGATTTTTCCTTCCCCTTAGGATTTGATACAGTATCACTTGGAAGTGATCCTTGGGGTCTTTGATTCAAAACTTGCATAAGCTGCCCCATTTGAGTTTCCTAGTTCTTAATTGAAGTGGTATGATTAGTGAGAACAGAATCAGTTTTCTCCATGTACTTGATGAGAAGATCCTCCATATTAGTCTTTTCCTGTCCCATTGGCTGATACTGAGAGTGTCCTTGTTATTGGTAACCAGGTTGAGGATTCCTTTGATAATAATCTTGATTTTGATAAGGCTGATTCTCTGTTGATAGTACGACCTCTGCTGGTTTCCATAATTATTATTCACATAACTTACTTGTTCCAACTCTTCAAGCTCTTCTTCATCATTAGAAAATGTTGTTTCTTGTGCATAATCTGCCAGAGTTGGTTTCTGTTTTTCAACAGAAGTAACTGAAGTCTTCTTTGGATGGCCCTTATTTGCTGCCATATTATCCATCTTTTTATTCAAAAGTGCTATCTGTGGAGATAACGCATTAAAAGACTCCAACTCATATACTCCTGACTGCTTCTTTGTTGCAGCCTTGTCCCTCTCATTCCAACCAAAATCATTATTCGCCAGCAATTTGATGAAATCATGAGCATCTTCAGGTTCCTTATCCATAATTGATCCTCCAGCTGAGGAATCAATGTGCATTTTGATCTGAGGAGGCATAGCACTGTAAAAAGTCATTACAATGCTCCAAGATGCTATTCCATGATGCGGACATCTCCTAATCAACTCTTTAAACCTCTCCCAGCTTTCATACAATGATTCTCCATCCAAATATTGGAATGAAGAAATATGTTTCTTAGTTTCACCATCTTCATGGGAGGAAAGTAACGAGCTAAGAACTTCTTGACTAAGTCTTCCCAACTATTGATACAACCTGGTGGCAAAGCATATAACCAGGCGTGAGCTTTGTTACTTAGTGAAAAAGGAAATAGTCGAAGCTTCACTGCATCCTCCGAAACTCCATTGTGCCTGAATGTACTGCACAGATGCAGGAAAGTGTTAAGATGTTGATTGGGGTCCTCATTGGGTCCTCCTCCAAATTTTTTCCGTTGAACCATCTGGATGAGTCCTGATCTAAGCTCAAAATTATCAGTTGTTATTTCTGAAAGGTTGATGGCTTGTGGCATGCCATCAACTGGTGGTGTGGAATGTTGACGCAGAGTCATCCTTTCAGGATCTACTCTTCCATTATTTTCATTATTTCTGTTGCGGTGTTCTCCAGACATTGTAACTCTTGACTCAGTTCTAGCTGTTGATCTAGTGTGTGATCTGGATTGGCTGATAATCCTTTCTGGCTCAGGATCAAACTGCAAGTCTTGAGTCCCTTTAGCTCTTGTCTGCATACACTACTCACTTGAACAAACAATTTTAAAGTTGAAAAAGAACATAATAAATCAAGTTAGCACAATTCAATGTAAATCTTAATCTTCAAAATCAATCCCCGACAACGGCGCCAAAAAATTGATGAGGATTTTTCTGACATATAAATTTGCAATAACTAACAAAAATCCTATCAACGTCTAATATAGTATTTAAGATATCGTCTCCACAGGGATTGTTAGCTAAGAAGCATAATTGAGATTAAGATTCAAACTGAATTGTCAAAAGAATCTATTCACAAATTGAATCACAGGAATCATAATATGAAAATGAGGTTATAGACACTAATGACATTCCCTCGTTGAAAGCATGGATCATTACTCTATTCTGCAATGATCTAAACAATGATTGTGCTGATCTACTACACTCTGCTGTTAATCAACTTCTTATGTATGCCTCATCTTAAGATTATTGTTTTACCTTCTAGATCATCATCAGTGATCTATCAAAAGATCTCTCGATTCAATTTAACAGATCTCAATTATAAAGTTGCATATATCTCTATACTACAATAATTATAACTGTTAAGCATAATCTGCAAAGATCAGATCTATAGTCTATCTCTAGATCTATGATCCTCTATGCTTAGATCTGGAGTCTAATCGCCATATCTGGTCTAATCAAGTAAAACTGACTTAGATTGAACAAGAAACACACATCTAGAACAATGATCATCAACAGAAGTTAGCAGATCAGAAGAGCTTTTAGCTTAGTATATTGATTTCAACATATTTAATCAAAACACAAATCATTATCAATATACTTCTAAGATCGAAATCTTACCAAAGAAGATAGAAGCTAGACTCTGTCACAATTGTTGCTTCGCTATCTTCAAGCTAAATATCAATGATCGCAAAAACAAAGTATGAATCTTCTTCAAGAAACTCCTCTGAAAATGTTAAATAAAGCGTATAGAAGAATCTAGAATTTTTCTCCAAAAATAACAGAATGTCAAAAGTTTCAACGATGATCACAATGATCTTTAATTTTTTTCTTAATATTGATCCAAAGATATCTATCACTACATCTAAGCTACTATTTATAGAGTTTCGCTCAATGGCAATTTTGAAATAAAAACATCATAGAAACGCAAATTGGCGAAGTAGCAGTTTTCTCTTCTTATGTCGCCTGTTCCTTCGCCTGAACTTAACGACTTTCATAATCCTCGCTTGCCCTGATCGCCAAGCCAAAATTCTTCAGAGGCGAAATGTCTTTCATGTAGCGATTTTATGTCGCCCAAAGCTTAGGCAAGAACATCTTCTTTCGCCTTACCATTTTTCTATTTGAGAGCAATTTAGGCGATATATTCCTATGTTGCCACAGACATCGCCTCAATAAGGCGAGATTCTTCCTTCAGCGCCTGATAAAATTTCCAAGAGTGGCGACATACGAAAGTGAATCGCCTCAATTTTGATATTCAGGGCGACATTGTCCAAACTTTGCCTCGCACGTCGTCTTCTCTTTTCAGCTAATGGCGACGTATACAGGCGATGTTCATTTTTCAACAACAATTATTTCACCTCAACTGTTGACTTTGGATGAAATTTCAGACGTTCCTTCTTTCTTCCGAATTTTGCAACTTTAAGCTTCTTTTCCTCTTCTTTTCATCCAAGTCCCTGTCTCAGGTTAATAGTGTAGAATTACTAGAAATGTACTCAACTTCTCATCTTTAGAACTCATTTTCTTTGCATTTAAGCTCATAAACATGCTAAAATATAGGTAAATTCTAGACTTATCAATAAATGAAGGTTTTGGTGCAAAAAGAAGTCAAAAAGAGGCAAAATAAGACAAGTTTCTGAGTTGTCAAGCATGGAAGGAAGAATATCGAGATTGGACCTTAGAAAAGCTTGAAATTTGATTTTTTTTTAAAGAAGTTGTCGAGCTCGGCAATGATACTTGTTGAGATAAAGCTCGAGATCTTTTTTTAAAAAAGTTGTTGCTGAGATTGCTTACCGAGATATAACGTGACATGTCAATGCGTATCGCAACTTGAGTCTTTTTTCAAGATCTATGTTGAAGTACATACCTAGATTTGAATGCGGCAACCTGTAAATAAAATAATATCTGAGGAACTTGTCGAGCTAGAGTCGGCAAGTTAGCAAATTTTTGAAACAAAAAATTGGAGTCATTTTGCGGGCAGCTTATCTTGTACTATAAATACTAATTTTAACCTTAAAAAATATAGTCTTAACTTTTTTTCATACTTAGTTGATTTAACAAAGAATAGAAATCTGTTTGTTCTTCATTTTCTCTCAATTTCAAATGAATTTCAAGAGGAAGATCATAGAACCGAAGCTTAATTCATCAAGGCTCAATCATTAAAGCTCTAGATCCATCATCATGTTCATAAGTTTCATTTTATCCTTCGTTGTTTCCATTTATTTCTAGAGTTTTGATATGAATTTCTTGATGATTTATACTAATATTTTCCTAGTTATGGTAGTCTAAGTTTGTTGTGGCTAAATACTTATGGATCTAAGTAGATCTTATGATTCTTGAGTTTTCTATGTGCTTTAATGGTGATCCGTTTAATATAGCATGATTTTGTTTTTAAATGCCTAATTCATTTGGCAAATTAGTAAACTTTGATGATCACTTTTAGCTTGGAGTATACTTGAACTCATAGAACATAAATTGAATACAATCTCTAGGGTTCCATATTGTAACCATGTGTTACAATAGATAGATAAACTTGAAACCTTGATTAATATTGATGTTCTAAGTGTATGTTCGAGCATATTAGGTATATCAGTCACAGAGAGAGATCAATAATAGCTATTACATAAACACATTCAATGAAAAAGTGTCTGTTAAGATTGTTTTGAATCACGAGGATTTCCTTTTAGGAAGGTTTTCCTATTTTGAGTTTGGATATATTTCCTAATTGTTTAATTCTTTGTTTTGAAAAGATTTGGTTTTCCTAATTTGATTGATTATGTTCCTTAGTTGGAATGGAAATAAATTAGGAAAGTATATTTGGTGATCACTATAAATAGAGTTGTCTCATGAAGAAGAAAGCATCTCATCCCTTTGGGGGGTGATCATCGTATTGGGAATCTCATCCCTCTAGGGTGGTGATCATTGGATTTTGGTCATATCCATGGGGGTAATGATCATTGGGGTTGGGGTCTCGCCATTAAGAAGATTCGAATTGGGTTGTCTCGCCATTAAGGAGATTTTGATTTTAGGTTGTCTCACCATTAAAGAGATTTTGATTTGAGGTTGTCTCACCATTAAGGAGATTTTGAATTGGGTTGTCTCGCCATTAAGAAAATTTTGATTTGGGGTTGTCTCGCCATGGTAAAGTTGTTCGCCTAAAAGAAATTTTCAAAAAGAAAGTAATTTTGTGTAGAGAGAGAGAGTTGCTGAATGACTTGTAATTCTTATTTCTCATAGTAAAGTTGCTTTCTGTAGATTAGGCAATTTGCCGAATCACATTAAATATTGTGTTTTTTTGCGGTATGATTGCTTTGGTTTAATCGAACTTGAAACTAAGAAAAAAGTGGGATAGGACCAGAAATTTCCTAACAGTGTCATTACCCTGATCAAAATGTTCAAAAATATATATATGTATATTTTTCATATGTAAGTGAAGATGTAGCAGTGGAGATAAAGAACATATAAAGTAACACAAGACAATTTCAATGCTTCATCGAAGTAGAGACAAACCTATGGTATATATTAACAGATTGTGAAAATTTTGCCATGTGGTTTCATGTGTATCTGCTAGAAAATTACTCAAAAAGAAAGTCAACACCTCTCGATCCATTAGATTTATAACTAGTATATATAGACATGTTAAAACCAAATATGCATCCACAGTTTTGCACATCTTCTATTCAATGATAATAATCCAAAATTAATAGAACAATTGGACATACAACTAATTGTTGTTACCAACGTCTCTATTTAATTATTATAAACTTTAAACAGTAAAATGTTTCACAATTTTGCAATAATACAGAATCTCAATTCCTTCAAAGTTCTCTATATACATTTAAAAAGGGTACATACAATGCTCATGATCTACTATAATAATAGTAGTAAAGAAGAAAAATTATATAAAAGTAGAGAAATAATTATATAATATGAAAATGAAATAGGTTAGTAGATCTAGTGTTGCATACCGCAGGATATAAACAGTTTTATTTACCAAACAAATTTCTATAATTTTGTCTATTTCTCTAAGTAGGTAAACAAAAAGCTCACATAGAGAGATCTATGAATTATAAAATATAAAGCTTCTTATATATCATCTCACTCAATTGGGGTTTCATTCATAGCATGACATAAATATAGAATCTCCACATTTTCATAAAATCCATTAACTAATACTATTACTATTTTAATATATAATTCTTATAAATAGAAATTGTCTAAAGAATGTGTGGCATCAAATCCCATCCCAGTAGGATGCTGGAGGTGGACCCGATGCCATATCGATATCTATGTATTTCTAAAATTTTAATAGTCATAATCATTAAACAACTAGTTCAATAATTTTAATATGAGTCCATTGGATTTCTAGGCCATAGAAAGTTTACTATACAATTATAGGCCACTTTTGAAAAGTTTGCAAAATTAAACTTTGATTTTCACTCTATAGGCCAATCACAGCTGTGAGCGTAATTCACAGACTGTGAGCATAATTCATAGTGAATTGTAAAGTTTCAGGAGTATTTTGGAAAACTTGGCCTATGGAGTGAAAACTAAACTTTTAAAAGACTGTTTTTATATGTTTTTCAAAACAGACCTATAATTGTATTTTAAACTTTTAAAAAGCCCATTTCTTAGGATTTTCACTTTTAATATTCATATCTACTTAGTCATTGCAAAATATTCTTATGTATTTGTTTGGGTCTGTTTGTGAAGGTAAAATAATCACTTATGCGGTGGTAAAATTCCAAATATACTTCTTCTATCTTAAATGTATATATAAAATAAGAATGTATAAACGTAAATTTGAAATGAATGAAGAACATACTTGAGATTTCATCACCTCGTTAAATAATTATTACAAATAGCCCCCAACATATACCACGTCATATTTACTTAATCATGGCCAAATATCAAATGCATACTTGTTGGTAACATTGAAAATGATGCTTTCACTAAAATTCATTGCTCCCCAAATTAAACAGATAGTTTTAATGATTTTTAGGGTTTAACAAAATTATGCCAAGGTATTTACGATGAATCAATTATGATACAATTCCTTTCAAGGAGGATGCCATGCAACTGTGTAAAAAAGATCAAATTTATATAAATATACAACTATGATTTTAGTAGTAGTAGATAAGAAGAAAAGAAGTAAAAATTGATGGAAAGTAATTGGGGTTAGTTTAATGAATGATGACCTTAATATAGAAAAAAGTCTACGATTGTTGTTGCTTATATAATTGTGGAAGATTCTTTAATAATTGTAGGTTGGTGATGAAGGTGAGGTTAGGATGTTTTCTTTAATTTCAAGACATTGATTTTTTCTATTTTATTATTTATTTTTAAATTGGACCACCAATTGTTACAAACTTCTTTCTTATTCTTACTATTAATATCATAATAATGAGCATCATTTTATTTTGAAATAATTTCAATCATTGTTATTATTATGCTATTTAATTAAGTAAGCTCACACCAAATTAAAACCTCACACTCATGATTAGAAAAATTTTGTAGAATAAGATATACATGGGTTAATCATTAACTCACACAAGTTAGGTTTTTTTTTTTTAATTAATTTTTTAATTATATATATATATATATATAATGAAAATCAACTAAAAAATAGTGTAAAGGATTGATGAATTTTTTTATTTTTAATAATTTCAAATTTAATTAATGGAAAGAATTTATAAATAAAATGGTTATTCGTTGGTTTCAGATTAAAAAAACAAAAACAAAAAATATATATATATCAAATAGGTGTAAGAATTATTATTATTATTTTTTTAAAATTCTATTTTTATTTTTTGATATATTTATATGGGTTTGGTAAATTTAAATAAATTTTGTTAATGAATACTAATATTTTTGTTGTTATAATATTTAAAAGAATGATGTGATAGATAGAGTAGTTGAAACCACCAAATTATTAAAGAATTCACATGAATTATGAAAAAAAAATCCATTCATTTGATGCCACAACTTTAAGCTGATGAAGCTGAATGAAACCTTTTCTATTAAATATGATTTGATTATCAATCAATTTAAAATCATATCATAATCAAAAACAACATAAAGTCAAATATCTGTTTGGTCACCTACATTGAAACCATACAAGCAAACTAGTTATAAACTTATAAGATCAGATAAAAAGATATATTAAAGATCAATTTCTGCAGAACACACAGCCTCTTCTTCACTCAGTTTATTACAGTGACAGAAGTTGACATATTCCATTTTTCCAGAAACATATAACCAAACCAATTTGGTAAGATCTTTAAAAATAAAATAAAAAGTTATATATCAAATGAATAAAAAATGAATGCTACAAAGGACCAAAAGGCTCAGGCAGAGGCTCAAATCCATTGTCGAAGAAGGAACCGTGATCGGATTTATCGTCAATGCTGTGAAGCCAATTGGTGTTTTTCAAGTCCTCTTTGAGTAGTATTGCGTCGTAACGCGAGCTTTCGTATATGTCTACTTCGCTTAGCTTGGCATTGTATCGTCCATTGCTGGGGATTTCGCTTCCGTTTTCGGTTGTGTATCTGCTGAAGGTGGCGGTGGTGTTACTTTTCTCTGAATAGTCACCGTTGCTGTTGATGGTTGAGGTTGCTGAGTCTAGTGTTCGAGATGAATGAGGTTTTGATGCCGATGATCGGATGCTTTGAGGGAAGAGGGTGGTGCCTGATAGTTGTCTCATGTTGCCTGAACCGTTTCTTATGTCCTGCATTTTAACGTCAACATATACGTTATTCTCAACTAATTGAAACGCTTAATGCTATTATGGTCTAAGCTAATTTAGATTCTGAAAGCTATCTAGGACACTAACTAAAAGTCTTTTCCAAACGCACTATCTGAATCTTACATAGCAGATAAATGTTAGGAATAAAAGAGTCCATAAATCTCCCTCCAATTTAATGAAACATGGAAAGAGTGAGATTCAGAGCAAAATATGGTTTAATATAATGCAGAGGAAGAGATTATGTACCATATGCCTGATAGCCATATCCAGAGACTTTTTGGAGATGGTTCTTCCGAATCCAGTGCTATCTACGGGAGGAGTAGAGGGTGACTTGATAGGTTTCCTTGTTGATAACTCAGAGGCACTAGAAGCCCTTCGAGACTCATGAGCATCAGGGATGTGTCCATTGACACGAGTCCTGCTAGGAGGGTCAGAGAGTCTACCCCTGGAAACTACAGGAGATGAAGGTCTTCTAGACAAACTCACTGATCCTGTGGCTTCTTGGTTACTTTTGGAACTGAGAGCAGCACCTGGCCTAGACCTACCAGCAGACACCGGTCTGTCTGGAAGACTCGTCCTAAGGTTTGGCGGGGTGTCTAGAGGAAAATCAGGAGGTACAATAGGCTGCTGAGGGCGGACTCGTGGACTTGGCGAACTAGGACGGGATGCAGGGCCTGAGCTGCGACCATTATTAGACATAACACGTCCAGTTGAGATTGTAGAAACCATACTTGGAGATGTAGTAGCTACTGGACTACGACGGGTGGGAGTAGATGGACGGGAACTGGATCTACCACCTGTTGAAGTCAAATTTGCAGGGTTCTGTGGCCTGGAACCTGGTGTAGACGGCCTAGAATTCTGCAATGGTCGAGGTCTGTCAACAGAAGTGACGGATGATGGACGGGTTCTTGAAGGAGTTGATGATCTTGACACAGAGGGACGAGAAGATGGTGTAGAAGGTCTAGCTGAGGATACAGAACGAGCACTTGGTGAAGCTGGTCTAGTGTAAGACGACACAGAAGCTGAGCTTGTGTTAAGAATTGAAGACGATCTGTTAGAAGAATATGAACTATATTGAGACACAGAGGATCTCGTCACTGAACTGCTTCTAGCTGGTCTAGATGAATGATTACTCTCAGATTGAGAAACTGAAAGCTGAAGCACAATATCAATCAATCAGATCAAAATTCTCAAAACATTAACGAAACATCATCAAATCTTCAAAACAAAAAACAACACATACTCTAGAAGCTTTGGTTGTAGAAACCGATCTAGCAGGCCGCGAAGCATTTCGCGGCGGATTTGGTTGAGATTCATTTGCATCAGTCGACGGAAACAATGGAGTTCCAGGAGGTGTAAGAAGCCTAAACAATCATAAACCACATCTTCACTAAATCTAATTTCTCTATCCATTCCCTATACTCTTTAAATCACATTTACAGATCTAAAACATCAAACATACCAGTCATAGTCATGTTTTCCTCCATCAGTCGTAGAAAGCAAATCATCGATCGGATTCTTCACCAATTTTCCTGATCCAACTGATAATCTCCCTAGCTTCACCGAAACTACTTCAACCAAAAACAAAATCTAAAAATCAATAAAATTCTATTTTCACGGACTGTGTCTAAAAAGAGCGAAGATCTCGGAAATTATTCAAAAAGAGGAAAATGTACCGTCAGAAGAAGAGTTATCGCCGTCGGAGGATGCGACGGAGAGAGAGCGGCGAGTTTTGGAGAAGAGGTCGAGGTGATTGTCGTCAGACGGAGGAGGAGACGCGGTTGTCAAGCTATGACCACGGCGGTGGTGATGATAATTCAACGACGACGTTCGCAATGAGTCTCTGATGTAACTGCTGCCATTGCTGTGAGTATTACTATAACTATTGGTTCGATTCATGTTTATTTGTTGTTGTTTAGAAATGTTGTAGTTCTAGTCCATTTTTGTTCTTCAATGACAGCGACTCTATTGAGATCTACTTCGAAAGACATATCAGCAGCAGATTCATTTTCAGCATATGCAAAGCTGCTTTCTTCAACTCTCTTTCTCTTTTATTTTATTTTATGAAAATTTTACATCTCTATAAAAAAATTTAATTAGTTTTCCGATAAATAAATAATTGGTACTCTTAGGTGTCATGTGCTGATGGATTGATGGGAGGTCACATGGAGATTTGCCACGTGTAGTGATTAGCGTAATGATTAATTGTTAATTAATTTTACTGGGAATTAATGATTCAGTGATTTTAAAGACATGATGGATTTGTTACCTTACTCATAAAGAAAAGATATGGCTCATTTTCCACAACCACCACCCTTAAAAGGATTGTTACATATGTTATAATCAATGCATTAATCAAGATTAAGTGGTTATTTAGTATTAGTATAAGTAGCTTGGAAGCGTATTTTGCTTTGGATATGAACTTATTAGTTTTTAAGTTAAAGTGAGATCTAAATTTTATTTTATAATTTTTTATATTTGAATATTCGATTTTTTTTTTTTTAATTATTATTTGAAGAAAGTGAAATGTTTATAGGAGGGGAGTTGTTGTTGGGTGTTGGACCATTTGATGAGAAAGTGATGGATGGATGGATGGGCCAGCATAAGAAGCCCAAACTACATTATGAATGGATAGACATTAAACCATGTGAATCCCCCGACAGCGGATATTGTTGACTGATTTCTTTTTCTAATTTAATGTATAAAATTATATCACATTTATATTTTCAAGAATTAAATTCAAAATATAGGATTGGAAAATTCGATTTAAATTGTATTGGTAGCAAATTGCAGTCATATTATGTATTAATATAATTACTTGTAATTTATATTTATATTTATTTTTATTAATAACTAATTTATTTGATTAAATAGTTTATTTAATTATAAAAAATTAATTTCAAAGGAAAATTCAAAATAATAAAAATATTTTTATAATTATAGTTTAACTATTACAAATAGAAATATATTTTTTTATTTATTAAAATTTGACTATTTAATATTATCAAATTTAAATAAATATAAGAAATATATATTAAAACTCAAATTCTAGATGGCCCATTTTAAATAATTTTCACTAATAATTTTATAACTGTATTTTTTTTTAAAAATAAATCTGTTTATATATATAATAAAAATAAAAATTAGAAATAAAATTTATGAAATTAAAAAATAATTGTATTATTATTATTATTATTATTATTATTATTATTATTATTATTATTATCATCCCTCTGTCCCTTAAAATCTGTCACATAGGTCAAGTATGCCTTTTTTTTTCTTTCTTTTTTTAGGTTTGGAGGATCGGTGGTGCTAGGATTGCTGGACCCCAAGCTGATGCTATTGTCTCTCCCCAGGTTGGTTTGATATTTAAAATTTTTTAACTATTTTAAAAAACTGAAAACATTCATACAAAATTTTCCCACCAAAATTTAAAAGCTAATACGAATAAAAGTTTGGCTCCAATTTAATATCAATTCACAATACAAATACAAAGTCAAGTTAACTTCCTCTCAACACATCTATTTCACTCTGTTACAAATTCTTACAACACATCTATTTTCACTATGTTACAAAATTCTGAAAAACATCAGAGATAGAAAAGAAAAAAATATGAATGAAGGAGAGTTGCTCCAAAATAAATCTTTATCATTGAGCATGTGAAAGATAGTTATAACTTACATCAATAGCTGCATCACTTGACACACCTAATGGGAATCAAAGAGCATAGTGTTGTAATTGTATCCATGTAAATAATGAATCCAGAACTACAGTCATTGTCAGAGATCTCCATCGGTTGCATCATTAGCATATCATAATGAACCACAAAGTTCTTCAGCTTCTGTCAGTGAAAGAGTCATCAAGATCTTTTCAAGAGATGTATCATTTTCTAACAAGACCACAACTCATATTGCAAACAAACCTTCACCAATACACATCAGTTTCAATGGTTATACTCAAACTGCAAACACATCTTCACCAACACTCAGCAATCTCAATTATTCAAGATGTGATCATCACACTGGACTCACCACAGATTCTGATTCAGAGAGCTCTGTATATGATTCAGAGAGCTCTGTATATGATTCAGAGGATGAAATTATTTGTGAGTGGGAATCTAAAGTTTCAAATTCTGAGCATAGCATAGGAGTACTCCAAGAAAATCCTGTAGAACAACATATAAATATCACAGAAAGCCATAAGCCAAATTCAAGGGTACAAGAACTAACTAAGGATGAAAGAACAACAGTAGCTTATGATTTGATTCACTTAGCTCAATGATATAAAGTGCCTAGGGGTGGTATTAAAGAGCTCGTAACAAAATACAGAGTATCAAGGTACACCATTTAAAGAATCTGGAAAATAGTTCAATCATACATAAAACAGGGTGGAGAAATGAATGTTAGGCAAAACAGGAAGGGAAAGGTAGGTAGGAAAAAGAAGTTCATAAACAACAATGAGCTTATGGAAGTGCCTTTAAGAAAGAGAACTACAATCAGATCATTAGCAGCAGCAGTTAATTTGTCAAAGTCCACAGTACACAGGATTGTGAAGAGAGGAGAAATCATAAATCATAGCAATGCAATCAAGCCAGAGTTATCCAATGAACACAAAGTTGCAAGGGTTAAATGATGCTTAAAGTCTGTATTACCATCAACAATAAAAACAAGACCAAGATTTAGTTTGATGTACAATGTTATTCATTCAGATGAAAAGTGGTATTGTATGTCAAAGACATCCTAAAGGTTCTATCTTGCACCAACAGAAGCTGAACCACATAGAACATGTAAATCAAAGAGGTTCATATCAAAAATCATGTTCCTTGGTGTAGTTTCTAGGCCTTAAATTGCAGTAAATGGGAATATTATTTTTGATGAAAAGATAGGGATCTTTCCTTTTGTTGAATATGTTCCAGCAAAGAAGAAGAGCAAAAATAGAGATGCAAATGTAATAGAAATGAAGCCAGTGCAGGCAATCACTAAAGATGTAATCAGGGAGCAACTTATAAATAATGTTATTCCTGCCATAAAGGCCAAGTGGCTAGCAAATGCACCAAAAACTATATGGTTACAACAAGATAATGGACCACACATTGCAGCAAATGATATCAGGTTTAATATGGCAGCAAAATCATATTGTTTCGATATCAGATTAATCAACCAACCTGCCCAAAGTCCTGATCTTAACATATTAAACTTGGGTTTCTTTAGAGTAATACAATCGTTGAAAGAGCAAGCAATGCCAAGAACAATTGAACAATTAGCACTAGCTGTGGTAAATGCTGATGATGAATATAACCCAAGGTTACCGAATCATATCTTTCTAAGTTTGCAGAATTGCATGTGTGAGATTTTGAAAACAAAAGGCAACAACTATCACATTTCCCACACAAAGAAACAATCATTAGAAAGGCTTGGAACATTGTCAATTTCAGTAGAGGTCTCACTTGAATTAGTAGAAGAATGCAAACAATGGCTAACATACTAGGGATAGGAAATCGATTCAGAAGATGATTATCAATATGCAGCATATGAAGATAGCCAGACAGTACACTGAATAATACTGCAAGGGGGTTCAATATTTTTTGTATGATTTAGAATATATTTTTTGTAAAGCAGCACTAATGTGTTTTTTTGTTTGCTGGTGATAATGCAATCTACGTAGTGTAAGAAATATCTTAAACATCACTTATTGTAAGCATATCAATAGAAAAACAAAATCACAAATAAGATTCAATTCAATCACAACACCAATTTCCAAAATTGACATAGGTTTTAAGGACCAAGTCTAACAAAAAGTGACCTGTCATCATCATGTATAAAACCTTGATTCCAAAAAAGGCTCACTTTAAAACCTTCGAAAAACTCTAACATTGAAATCCTGAAAAATTAAAGAAGAAAAAAATAAGGATAATAAGGTAAAGGTAGATAAGAAGGAATGAAAGTTAACATCTACAAAATTGTCAATTTCACTTATTTCTTTGACTATAATTTATAGTACAAACTAATAACGCTTGTCATCTCATTATGTGATTATAACAACATACAGGGTAATAAACAAGCTCTTAATTCACATATTAGGCATAGTAATCACATAAACAAGTTACAGTAAATAAAAGATTTAGTCCAAAAAGTGTCAACAACTCTGCATCAAAATGGTAGCTAAATATGTATCTTAGAAATTATAGATGCAAAAGGACTTGCCATAATGAGAATTGAAAATGTTATTGGAATAACAAGTACTAGATAAAGAAGTTATACCTCCAAGATGGCTTTATATTTGTCATCAAACACTTTGCAGAGAATGCCATAGCTCTTCTCAATATCAGTCTGTATAAATAGGGAAATCTCACTAGGATGATAATAACAAAATGGATAGTTCTCGATTAAAATAGGCAATGTAATCAAATTCTACATACCAATGGATCATCTCTTATTGGTGATGTACTTGATATAATGTATTTGCAGGAAAATAGAATCAGACCACATGATGTCAATTTGATTTTTAAATCGCTTGGTTGTGAAAGCACCCTGTAGTCTTCGGCAGAGCTGAAATATAATGCAAGAGAATCAACAAGCACTCATCAAAATAAAAATGTTAATCCTGTAGTACTTAAATAGCATAGAAGCAAGAATAAATTACCTCATTCTTCTATACTTCAGCAGTAAAGCAACCTCTTGCATCTAGAGTTACTCCCTAAAAAAAAGAGTTCACAAAACTTAGTTTTTGAATTTCATACAATAAAATAGGCTAATTGAAATAATCAAGGGGAAGAAAGGTCAAAGAACGAAGAAGGAATTTGTGCTACTACTGACCTCGTCAACAGCAAGATCATCATACTGTAGAAGAATCTTTTTCTCTGAATTAGGATCATCATTAAACCTGAATTACCAAAAACATCATAATATGCAAGTCAATGGACAGTGTAGATAAAAAATAAATTATCATGTAAAAAAAATCATATCGGATGTTTATCTTACTTATCGTCATTTATTCCGGTTTTCTTCTTGGAAGCCTTATAGGCCTCATCACGGCGCTTTTGCTTTCCCATTTCAACATTTTCAAGCATATCCATCTCTACCAATTCAGAACACAAACTTCAGTAACACAAAATGTGGTGAGTTAACATCATCGGCAATAGGGGTAAAAACTTTAATCCTTCTGTCTAGATTGCTTTCTACTTTCCTTTTGCGTTTCTTTTTGCGGATTTGTTACCTAGTGGATGTTTTGGAGACTCCACTTCAACCATATCTTCTGCAGACGTTTCTCTATTTAACGATATTATATATGCTTCAGCATTATTTAATTTTGACCTTTTCGAAGAACCTCAACTCTTTATTGCTTGAGATTTCCATTTTTGTTTGTGCCACAATATCAACCAATGTTCAAGAAAAGTGAATTTTGAGGACTTGTTCACAAAATATATTTGGTGGCCTCTATTCATGATATCATTTTCGTTGGTACTGCTCTGTGCAGTTCAAGTCGCTTGATCATATGCTGCACCAAATTTTTGACAACAAGTGTTGATCTTATCCCATCGTTTCTTCATTGTGTCCCTCTTTCTATCCCATTTTTCACCTAATTTGTATTCAACACAATATTGGTAGATTTGTTCCTAAAAACTTTCAGTCTTTTGATCCGTTTCGACTACAGCGTCTTTGGAAATATTTAACCATCTAGAAATGATAAGGTTATCCCCCTCCCGAACCCAATATTTTCTACTTCGTGGAGCACGATTGTCTATATCATCATTAAGATTGATTCCCTCTAAACCTTCATTTGGAAATTCTAGATTGATTTGAATGGGCATGGTGCATGGAGTTGGATTAGAAGTTGAATTTGAACCTCAAAATTGAGTATGATACACAGATGGAGGCGTATGGTATTTTGTGATGAAAAATAATGGCAATGGAGAGTTTAAAGTCGAATTTAGGAGTTGAGTGTTTTGTGGATTTGGATTTTGATTTTGATTTTGTTGAAAGTTTTGTAAAGTTTGGAGAGTTGCTAACGAATTTGCTTGGTTTTGATCCATCTTGCTATTAAAAAAAATGGAAGAATATAATAAACCAAATTGTAGTGGAATGGTAATGAAATGGTGAGGTAAAATGAATATTTTAAATTATATTTATAGTAGAATAATAATAATAATAAATAAAATTATAATGAATACTTTTTTACCTTTTAAAAATTAGTATAACGGTCATCTGACCATTTACATAATTTTATTTTCAATTTTTAATTAATTTAAAGTATCGATTTGATGTAAATTGATATGATCTGACAATTTTTAAAAAAAAATAAAAAATAAAACAAGACTGTCCTAGAAAACTGGAACGCCTCCGCTAAAATTTTGCTCTACAGTGGTAAAAAAAAACTTGTCTGAGCTTCAGTTTTCACTATTAAAAAAAAAATTAAATTGGAACCACCATTAAAGATGGTCATAAGGTGAAAATGGTTATATATATATATATATATATATTTAAAACGTACCTAACATTTTAACATTTTAGTTGTAAGAAAACAAAAATAATTTTGACCGGTTTGTTTTTTTAGAAGGATAAATTTGGTTGGAATTTAATTAATTAATATATATATTAATCTACTTTTTATTATCCTTTTAAATTGAAAAGATGTAGGAAAAACAAATATGTGACCTCTTAGTCGGAATATTTTTCAATTGGTCCCTTATACTTTTTTCCATCTGATTACTTGAACTTGTATTTTATCCATTTTGGATCCGTGGATGCACGTATGAAAAGAAACAATCAACTTCTAGGTGGATGTTTTAATTTTTCTTACTCTACTAATGGCATGGCTATTGATTATGTTTTCACTATCCACACTTCAACTCATTTTACTTTATTTTATTTTCTTTTATCTTCTTCGACTCTATTACGACTCCATTTTTATCTAACACAAACCTCTAGATCAATTAACTAATTAATATTTTCTATAAATTCTAAAACACTATTGATAAATTTAATATATAATTAAAAATTAATTGATATACTTTATTTAAATTAAAAATATTGTTAAAAATTATATATTACAAGAATATTTTTTTTACAATTTTTATTATATTTCTAGTATTCTAGAACAATTTTTCAAAATCTCCTACGTGATAATTCTCATTTTCATACAAGACAAAGAAAAATAAAATTCTAAAAACATAAAGATCAATTTAAAATTAGGTATAAAGACTTCAGAAGCTCCTGAACTTGGTCATATGGTCATAATTTTCATTATAATCCCTAAACTATGCGATGGGTCAAAGTAGCCCTTGAACTATCATTTAGTGGGTCAATCACGCCCTTGAAGACACTTAGGTAATCGGATCCAAGCGTTTGTTATTTAATCTCGGTCAAACATACACTTAGTCAAATTTTCTAAATAAGGTAGAGTGACACGTAGTTGCTTGGTCATATTCAAATTAATGGAGTTGAATCAACGTGGATGAGAAATCGAAAAGGCTCAAATGCACCCTTATTGTTTCTGAGTTCAAATTCATCGACTACAATCTCACACCTCTGTCAAACAATCAGAATATTGGTTGGGTTTCGACAGGGTTTTGACGACATCAACTTCACAATCAACGACAACAGATTCAACATAGAAGTCACTTTTATCTAGGTTTTTTCGCCACTTTAGTTAGGGTTTCAACAACGGGGTCACCGTTTTTTGAATTTTGTCGACACCAACGTCAGGATTTCGAAGGCACCGTAGTTAGTCTTTCCTGAGTTTCGAAATCGAATGTGCATTAGGTTCTTTTGTTTGGAATTTCGCTGGTCTAAGGTTGAAAATATTTGGGTTTTGGCAATCTTTAAGGTATGTCAGTGTTGGATAAGTTGATAAATATATTTTGGTGTAGGTTAGAAAATGGATAGTGTGTTTACTAAGCTTTGATTTCACCATATGGGATATTTACCAAATCAAGGATTTATGAAGGGGGTGAGGTAAGATTTCAATATTAGCAAGGGTTTCAAAACCATTTTTAGATTTCAATTACTATACAAACATTAGTATTTATTTTCAGCTTGATAGTGCTTCATAGATTATTTTTAATGAAGGCAATGGGATGAAGGATACAATAGCAACTCAAGTTCCTCCTGAAAACCATCTGGACTAAATGGAAAGGAAAGAAAGCTATATCAACAACTTAACTTCAACTTTGCAGCAAAACCAAACTTCAGGTTAAGGAGAAAGATAAAGCAACATCTAGAAGTAATGCAAGAAAATAGGGAATATCTTTTGGATGTTTTTTGTACACCGCTGAAATGCCTTTAAACTACTATCATACTATCATTTTGTAGACTACAGAGTACAACTTTAAATTACTATCATGTTGGGATTTATTTTGTAGATGGCTGGTTACACCTTTTGCAACGGCAAACCCCTACCCTGGTGCAAAACAGGGTAGAAGGCCTGACGTTCCAATGTAGATATAACCTTGTAACAGAAATAATGTAATTCTAATGCTATATAAATACCTAATAATTTTTGAAATTCCAAAATCCCAAACAGCAGCAATAATTCCATTAAACAGAAAAAATATCCAAAATCAAATACAGCGTTTACATTTCCAAATTCCAGCAACTAACCAAGTATTCAAAAGACAATATCTCATATAGTCTATTACACTGTTTAAATAACCCCATAACAGTTTATAATTCCAAATCTAGCATATCTCGAAAAGCACTAAATGTCTAAATAATTTAAAATATGCGGATGCTAATGCATGCTCGTGCGCCAGATGCGATAGCCATCACCTAATCGATCGATGTACCTGTACCCGTTCAGGGATTTCCACATAACAGAAGAATAGAAAAAGGAAGACAATACAACTTTAGACTACAAAGTCTAGTTAGTAACTCAAGTTCCAAACAACCACACACAATGCCTCTAGACTCGGGTCTAACATGTAGGAGCACACAATGCAAGGCTCTATGAGTTCTCTAGAACTCCCTATGGCAGAGATCACACTATTCAAGCTACAATCAGCAGATTATGAAATTATCTGATTTAGCCAACAAACTTATATGATTCATTTATCGTATTTAACAGTTTAAGTTGTACTAACAGAGGTCCTATGTATTAGATTAAAGGTCTGATCGGGTCTTAGCATTTTCTGTGTAGTTTTTAAGTAAAAACAGTAACATACAACACACAAATTACATGTTCAATTTAGTATTACCACTTCAATCATCAAACAATAGTTTTACCAGCCTTTATAGATATCCGATTAACACCACAACTATCACAGAATTACCAAGCAGCAAATATATCCAATTTAGTTAGTTAACGATTAATGCCTAGTAGCTATATACAGAAAACGGGAAACAATTAGATATCACATATATGGCCGAAGCCAATCACATATAAGTATTGGCACTTCAAGCCGGTTAAGTCTGTTATTTCAAGGTACCTCTATCCCTAGTCATGCCATAGATTCTGCTATAGACTGACCTAAGGGCATTTATCCATTAACAATGTTCAGTTTATTTCAGAGTTTCGCTCAGATCATCATCCATTTAAAATTGACTGTCATATTAATATCATTTTTATTTTAAGTTAAATTACATTGCAGCATATTACAGAATGCAATTTACAGGCTATCGATGGTAGGTTGTCTAGACAACAATACTAGGGTTCCAAAACAGATTCCACAACAGTCATATGCACAACAAATAACAACCAGCGCAAAATCTGTAGGACACAAAATGAGGTACTAATCTATCCTCCGACGAACAAGCAATCGACAGAGTCCTTACTCCTCTTCCTGGTTCGCGACTTCCCCTACACCTTCCGCTATAATTAGAGCGGCCAAAACACGAGTTAGTGCAGATTCTAAAACCCTAACATAACAGTGACGATTAGAGACAATTTGGAAAACACTAAAACCCAAATCCTACAAGCAAACTGAATTATCTTCACGAACACGAAGACAGGACCGATTCTATTCCCTTTCTGCGACGACCACTAGATCAACTCGCCCAAACAGACGACTTTGCTCTCAAAATCCTATCTCTCGGAATTCCTCTCTAATTCGTATAAAGGCACAAATCTGATTGCTGAGGGTTACAACTTAGCTTATATACTCGCGAACAATTCCCAATACCTCTCTATAGTATTAGAAAATTCCGATAACTGACATAAGAGGGTAAAATGACGCAAAAAACCCCTATAACGTTTGACTGAGATGCTGATAGCCCTAATCCAAGGGAATGGAAATGCCAAATCTCAAATTGAGAGAAATATATAGTATTATTACTTGACAAGGTTTAGAATAACGTGAAACATTTTGGTAGTGCGAAGGAAACCAAAATAAAATAGAAATTCTGCTGGAATCAGGGACCCGAAAACTGGTAAAAATAGAAAAAGTCAGAATTGACCCTTAAAATAATTCGATTTGGGCCAGTTAATTGTGCAACACGACCTTCCGCATCCTGTTGCAAACTGAAAATTGTCTGTCTCGTAATTCCTTTTCCAGAAAGCTATTACATTCCCCAAACGGACAAGAAACGAATTTTCTAAGCCTTACACAAGTTGCCTCAAAATGATCCAGAAATATGTCAAGTTAAACCCTAAGCTTACTAGACCCAAAATCTGTCCGTGACACATTTAAACTATAATGTTGATTGACATCATTTTGGGAGTTATAAAAGTGTTCTTAGTTGAAGTACAATGTGTGCATCATTTTTAGCACTAGAATTTTACATTTAACAACATACATTAAAGTCATTTCATAACCTCAATGTGTTATTTCATAGGCTACTCAATACATAACCTTAATGAGCATCATTGATATCATTGGCTTCAAATTGTTGTTGATTCTGCATCAATATACAAAACAACAAATTTCATAAACTCGAAACAACAAATAATAATACACAAAGCTGAATCTTTTGCTCATTGATAAAATCAAATAAAATACAAATAATATTATGTAATAGCTTAGCATAATCTCAACACCAAAGGCTAATCAAAACAACTGGAAGTATTAACCACTAAAAAACCTAATCAAAACAACCACCACAAAGCTACAACAATGAAAATCAAAATAATAAGTCTAATTCTTCTTCCACAAACTCTTCTTGAACTCCACTTCTCAGCCTCCAACCTCTTCCCATTCTTTAACAGACCCAGAATTGTCTTCTTAGCTCCCTCTGGAAATTCTCGATCAACCCATTTGAAGAAATTGTAGCCACTGTTAAACTATATTACAATAATAGTTAGATTGTTATCAATAATTCTATGCAAGAATATAACATAACTGAAAACCTTACTGTTTGGCATGTTATAAATCTTCTACCAGGGTTTGTAGACGTCTATGAAACCCACGAAATAGCTGGTTTATAGCAGTGACACATGTCAACAGGACTCTCTTTATCTTCTCAACGCCCGTTAAAGAAATGAGCATTAGGTTTTTACACAGATTATGATAAATACCAACAAATGGAACAAACAATCTTCCTTCCATATGTCAAGTTAATCATCCATGTGTACTCCAAAAATGTTTAAACACGCCATAAAATTAAAATTTGTCATCTCAGCCTCCACATCAGCTTTAAGGACACAATTGACCCATTAAATAATAGTTCAGGGGCTACTTTGACCGATCGCATAGTTCAGGGGTTACAATGATAATTACGGTCACATTTGGGGACTTCTGAAGCCCTTATATCTTAAAATTGTCACAACAGTGATAAAACAGATACTTTAATGAACAATTATTATATTGGTTCTAGTGACCTCAATTCACGATAATTTATATGCGCTAAATATTTCTTAGATCTTGTGTAAAAGTGTTTCTATGGATGACAAACCTTCGTATAAATTATTATGGTATCCTAGTTGAAGATGATTTAAGAAACTAAAATTTTAAAAGTTTATAGTATTAAAATTTTTTTAAATAAATTCATAAATTTAAAGCTGAATTTTCATAGTACAAAAATTTCATAATTGTATTCAATCTAAATCATTAATATATAATAAAATATATTTAAATTTAAATTGAAAAATCATGATTTAAATTAAATTTATATTTAGCAGAAAGTATATGCAGGGAACAAGTAATTTTATATAATTGAGTAGCAAATATGTTAAATACGTTGATAACTTGTACAGAACTTGTCGAATAAGTGAACAGTGCCCAAAAGAATGCAAGCAAGCTACCAAGTTTGATGACAAATACACCATCATTACACATATATACAGTCCAAAAATATCGTCATGTGCCTCCTCTGACATTCCCATCCATCCAGATCTAAATAAAACCCTAATCACATATATATTTATATTCATATTTATTATTTATAAACCCCTCCAAAAAAATCACACTAAGATGCAATGAGTGTGGGGCATGTTATGTATATTGGTCGTGTAAGACGTGAGGCCAATAATTTTGATTGTGATAGAAGAGAATATAGGAGTAGGACCAATCACAATTATTCACATGCAACGCCACTTCAATATATCAATGTCCAAGATATATCTCACGACCTCTTTTCATCCTCACCCGTCTGGTAAAAGCAACCATATTTTAAAAAATATATTAAAAAAAAACTATATTTACATTAAATTATATAAATATATTTAAATATATATGTAATTATAGTTTAAAATTTTATAAATTAAAATAAATAAATTTATTATTTAAACACATTCAAATTTTTATAAAATTTAAAATATATTTTTTAATTTTTCTGATACTTTAAATTCGATCTCAAAACTCGGTATATTTATATAAAAAAGTATTAGAGTAGAAAAATCAAATATGGAAGTGAATTTGAAAAAAAAAAAAAAAATTGGAGTGGACTAAACTGAAATTTATCAACCCATCGATATAAATGATCAAAATGAGATTTAATTTTATAATTTTTTAGATCGAATTAACTAAAAATAAAATATATATATATTTATATATAAACAAAATAATTTTAAAAAAAATCTATATATATTTAAAAGATAATATTATATAATTTATTCTGTAGATTTATTTTTGTCTATTCTTAAGTAATAATATATTTATTTTTAATTTTTATTACTATGTGGTAATATATTATGGGACATAAATTTTATAAATTATTAATATATTAACTTTTTTAATCAATCAATTTTAACCGGTAGCTAAGTGTCGTTAACATAAAAAGTAAGTTATAAATTATTATTCGTATTTAGTTCAACTTAATTATATAATTTAATTAATAATACATTTTAATACTTGTAGAAATTAATAGTGTAAATGTGAAATTTCAATATGGTAAATGTGATTTTATATATTATGATTGATATGTATTTAACATTTTAAAAGTTTAATTTTTATATTATGGATTTAATTTCTAAAAATGTATTTCCACCATTCCTTGAATTATAAATAATGAATTAATATGAAAATTTAATTTTAAAAAATTTATAAATATAAATTGAAATATTTTTTAATTCCTATAAATATATTTATAAATTTAAATTAAATTTAAAAATCTATTTAATTTTAAGAAAAATGATTAAATCTGAGTCCATTCAAATTTAAACCGGACTATACCATATCTATCTCGAACTACCACATAGTAGTGTGGGAGCTATTTTTAACATCTATATATTTATATAAAAGGATCCCAAATTAGATGACATGGCATGTCTAGAATTGCTCCATTCTACATATGAATTTGACATCAATCTTTATACTATTTTCTTAATTGCCATGGTAAAATATAAATTAAACATATTAAGCATATATTACATATTCAAGGTAAAATAAATATAAATAAATAATATTTTAATTTGAGTGCAACTTTTAGTTTTTCAACTTCCTATACACATGTAACTGCTTGATTATCATCTCTATATAAACCTTCCATTCTCCTAGGGGTGTAAGTGAGTCGAGCTACTCGTGAGTTATTCGAGATCGACTCGAGAAATACTCGAGATCAACTCGCTGTTCACGAGTTCGAGTCGAGCTCGAGTCGAGCTTTTTCCTAAAACGAGTCGAGCTCGAGCTCTATATTACTCAACTCGTAAGGCTCGCGAGCTTTATCGAGCTCTACTGTAGTAACACCGAGTCGAGTCGAGTTCGATTATTTCCAAATCAAGTCAAGAATAAATGTATAAAATTAAAAAATTATTAATAAAAAAATAAACGAGCTTTAACGAGTCGAGTTCGAGTAGCTCGATTGTCATTCGAGTTCGAGCTCGAGCTTGGTTTTTGAAAGCTCGACGAGTTTGAGCTCGAGTTCGAGCTTAACATAATCTTTCACGAGTCGAGTCGAACTTAGGTATACTCGAGCTCCACTCGACTCGTTTACACCCCTACATTCTCCCATTATATTTATACTATTGTCAAATCAAACTCTTACATTTCTTTTGTTATTACTCTCTCTTCTTTTAGTCTATATTTTGGTGGGGGTGAGAATTCGTACATGCGAGTGTGGAGATATGTTGTCGTTTTGTTTTATTTATTTTATTTATTTGTAATTTTTTAAAAAGAAATATATGTATTGTAGATGTTTTAAATTTGAATTCTCATGGTGTTCTTTTATTTGGATTTTATTTTGGTGGATCTTGTGTTTAGATTTTTATTTCTCACGTATTATGTTTACATAGTAGTTCATTTGATTTGAGTTCAATAATTCATCATTCTTATTCTCTAACATTCACTTTTTCATGTTTTTGTATAGTATCACATGAATGTAATTTTTTTTTAATCATTTAATAAAATAAAAGATAATTGACTAATTAAATTTTGAAGGTATAATGTGAAGTTATTTCAAATATCAAAAGAATCGAAACTATATCAGAAGAAAAATGAAAAGATAAAAATAAAAAAAGTTACAAATGAATATGAGTAGGTTATGAATATATAACGAATAACTTATCAAGTAAAGATTTATTTAATTTATATATAAATACAATTAGTACTGTAGAATTCATCTTTAATAATCCATCTTAAATTGTTTAACACAATTTTATTTCTCAGTATCTAAAATTTTTTAAACATATTTTTATTTTAAAATATTGTTTAAAAAAAATATGAATATTTGATCCATGAAAAAATTGGCTAAGAATATACAATTATATCAACCTTTAATCAAATATATATTTATATATATTTTTTCTTTTTAAAGGTGTATATGAATAAAAATATATATATATACTTTTCTAATAATTAATATATTTAAATATATTTATAAAATGAGTAGTTTATTTAGATAGGATGATTGCTTATCTATAATTATTAAATTAAATAACTTAACGGAAAAAAATTGATTTAATAAATAAATTTAAATACTAAAATAAATAATTTAGTATAAATTTTTTAAAATATAAATTTGCGTAACCAGTTTTCTAGTGTGCATATATTTGTGGGTATGTTATGTTTCAATAAATTAGTGTTGTTTATGGGCCCATGGTTTTGGGCCGTTTTTGGCAAGTCTCGGCCTAATCCAATTATTTGACTTACGTTTGTACATTCCATACTGTGGTTTGGATCATAATCACCCCTATAAAAATAGGAATCATCCTTTCGTTTATATTATAATAGATTTATAGTAATTAAATGAGTTAAATTTAGCTACAAATAGTAAGGTTACATTTAAGATGAATAAAAAGTGACAAGTAAGGGTGATAATTTGGATTATGACATGATAGGGATCTGTTTATTATAAATTTGAGTTGACCTTAAATGGATTAGGGTAATATGATATAAATCCAATTTATTTAAGTTAATTTTATTTTTATTATTTATAATATTATTAATTTTTAATTAAATATAATTTGATATTAATATATTAATAGTGTAATAAATTATATGTATGGACTTTTAATATAATTATATAATTTTTAATATAATATTTTATTAATAAAAAAAATTATATTTAACTTTTTAAAATAAATGGCTTAAATGGTCAACCCTCCAACCAGTGAATTGGTAAGATCAACTTATTTATTAAATGACTCCGGTTTGGATTGGAATAACACTCCACGTCAATCCGAATTCTCAGCCAGTGATAAGTCTACATTATATTGTTATAAATTAAATGAATAAATGAAGTGAAAATACTCAAAATTAGACCATAGAATTTTATTTTATTTTTTTAGTTTTAGACCAACCCTAAAATTTTTATATTTTTAGACTTTTATTAAAAAGATTGCAAAAATGAGCTTCCCGGTGTCATGCATCCCTGTTCGGGAAGCAGAAGACTGGGAAGCAGTTATATTTTGCTGCTTCCCGGTTTGATTTGCCGGAAAGTAAATCAAAAACCGGGAAGCAGAGGGTATTATAGACATTTTGGTCTATTTCTGGTAAAAACTTTTGAAAAAAAGTTTAGTTTTGCAAAAATTTTAATTTTAGTCTAAATATATAATTTTTTTTAATAAAAAATCTAGAAATCCAATATACTCATAAATAAATAATAACTAAATAATCAACGAGATGAAATATAAAAACAAGAATTCCCTTCACTTAGAGGAAAAAAAATAATTTTTTTTTGTTAGAGCATGTGGGTTCTAATTTTGAGTTACAGCCTTCACATCAACAACTGAAACTCCCAGCAAATCCACCTGTAAGTTTTGGTTTTCACTTATCTTTTTCTTATTAATTAATTTTAATATTAAAATAAAAATTTAATAATTTATTTTATTATAATAATATATGTTAAATATTTAATTGATACTCAATAATATATGTATGATTAAATTTTAGTTAATAATTTTACTAAATTCAATTTGAATTTATATTTATTTTTAAATATTAATAAATTTACATTTAAAAAATATTTATTTATATAATCAACATATTGATTAATAAAAAAAAAGAAAGCAAATTTAATTATGTTCTATGCATGAAATTAAAGTTGATCCTAAATATTACATAATTAGGAATTAGGAATCGAAGAACACAACTCATACAAATACATAATGTAATTAATTAAACTTTTAATATCAAATAATCTACTAGTGAAATTGCCAAATATGCTATACCAAGTTAGCTTGAGTCTACGGTGTGCTTGTCTATCGTGAAGTTGCATCGTGTTTTGGATATGTTATTTATATAGTGCAAAACGTTTTTCTCCCACATTTAGCGGATCGATAAAATTAGTTGCATCATCATAATCTTAAATTAGATAGAAATTATTTAAATATGTCTTTTTCATTCTCCACAATCATGTTTTGTAGCATTATTATTTTTCAAAGCATCTCTTTTTCCCAAAATCTCGTTGGACCACGTATTATTATGAATCAAGCTTGCAATAGCCCGAATGATGCATTGACATGCATGTGTTGTTTTTCTTAGTACTTTGTAGATAATTTTCTTTTCTCAAATTGTGGCATTGATATTAATTCCACACATGTTTCCCATTAAGGATGTATTCCGATCTGTCAAATAACAAATCATATGGTAATTTGTATCATTAATGGTGTAGTTTACTTCAGGTGCATATCTCTGCAAAATATCATCAAACACTGGTGACCGATCTAACACAGTAATATAATTATTGGAACAAGCAACTGTAGAGAATGTATGCCATGTCCAAAGGTCAGATGAAGCCACAACTTCAAGTATTATTGTGTGAGTCCCTTGATGACCACTCTGAAATTGATCTTTTCATGTTGTGGGACAATTTTTCCATACCCAGTATATACATTACTTATCATATTAGGGAAACCACGATCTTCTCCCATTTTTAGCAGACGTTGGACATTGCTCGTAGTTGATCTTCGTTGGTACTCATCCCCGAAGACCAAAATGACATCTTCTCAAAATTTTGTTAAGCATTAAAGAGTAATTTTTTATCCTATTCAAACATAGCCATCTACAATATAGACAGATAATTCATAAGCTAACAGACACATAATAGTTGTGCATTTTTTATAGGGGAGATAAACCTTTTTTTTCCGGCAGCATCGTAGCTTTGTTAGAAATATAGATCAATTATTGAAAGAGATTCCACAATGCAAATAAATATATCTTAACTCATACGAAAATATTTACAAAATGTCTAGAGGATAAATTGAATTGATTGAAAAAAAAATCTTGCACTATTCAATTGTGTCCCATTTCACTCTCTATTAATTGTATGTCATCACATTGTAGTTAAAGATGACAAATTTGAATATTCTAATGATACATTTGAACAATTAACATATGTTTACTTAAATGGCTCATTATATATTTCGTCATACCATGTATTATATTATTTATTTATTGGTAGCCAATTGGTAGATACCTCAAAAGAGTGGGAGAATTATTGTCACCTGTCATTTTCTTTTACAAATACTAAAAGCACTACTAGTGGAGAATCGTAGAAAATTTTTAACTTTCGTGTGTAATAACATCAATTTTAGTCAAGACATCTTATTTGTAGCAAACTCAGTAATGACTATTCGAATATGACTTATATGATGTAGTGACTAGTTCATAACAATCATTATGGAATTTTAATTAATCCTTTTCATACATGTGCACTTTATACCAATGCTATTTTTAAAAAAATAATCAATGTCACATTAATATTATTATTAAAACAAAGACGAGCTATACAATTGGATATTAGTATATTTAATATGATATTTATCTAAAAAAAATAAAACAATTTAGATAAAAGTAGTTCAAAAAGGAGGGCATGAAAGTCTTGAGGTAAGCGGAGATAACACAACTGTGATTTGAAATTTGGCACTTAGTGGAGATATAGAAAAACCGTTCCGCCACAAGTTGGCACTGGTGGGAAGAAGGAATCGATGTCTTTATGGTGGTAGGAGTGTCGACGCAGATGAAGCGGTTTCGCCACAAACTCGCACTAGTGGGGAGAAGATAGCAGAGTCTCGGTGGTGGTAGGGGTCTGATGAGAGGCGAGGGAAAGAAGTAGGATTTATAACTATTGTGACATTGTTGTTTAGTCCATGAATAAATTTTATTTTATTTAACAAACTCAAAATTTCAATTTTCAATTAGATTCTAATTGATTTACACATGCAAAATTGTTTTATCACTCACATTCAACTTTCTAAACAAAACCCATGTGTCAACTTTGATTTTAATTGATTTTTATTTAATTTACGTGTGTACCCAGGGGAATGCAACGATGACCTAAAATACTGATTCATATGAATATCCAATTTTAAACTTGTTCAGGTTTAGTGTTATATACAAATGAATGAGCAAAGTCACAATACTTATATTCATTAAACTAACTACAAACTAGCGTTGTTATAGGATAATTAAATGGATGATATTCGAAAATGACCACAAACCCAGAACTCGAATCCAACATGGATTGTATGGATAGGTATCCATGGATTTGTGGGTTAGTAGATATTTTTGTCATCCTAGAAGAAACTTAATAAAATAAAATAAAATTAACTTTAATTTACTTTACCTTTTCGTAGCAATCCAATTAGCCTCGGAACTATACGTATCTTGGATCTTCACCACCCAAGCACTAAAAATTTGTTACGAGTTTTAATTATTTAGAGAATTTAGGTATATAATTGCTATAGAAATATCCACAATTCATATTCCCACCACACAAGCGCCAAAATATTGCTACGAATTATAGTTTTGTAGTAAATGGAGAAAAAAAATTGTATAAGTAAATAAATATTATAATTAAAAAATATTAATATGTAAAGAAATAGTTATAAATAGTTATAAATTTAAATTGAATTAAAAATAATAATATTTCTGAAATTTAAAAAAGAAATATAATATTCCCTTCCCTCATTGATACACATTTTAGTTTATAGCTAGCATAACTTTAGAATTGTTGTCGAATAAAAAATTGTATCAAGAGTTACTATATTTTCCACATAATTGCTACGAAGCAATTCTTGGCGCCAAATTTATTGCTACAAATTTTAGTTATGCAATTACAATAGCTACAAAATATCTACATAATAAAAAATCATAGTAAGAGTTGCTACATTTGTGATAAAAGAAGTAGTAAGTAATTCACAGCTACAATTGGCGCCATTATAGCAACAAAGCAATTGCTACATATTGTAGTTTTATAGCTAGAATAGTTATAAAATTACTAAAAAATCGTAGCAAGAGTTGTTACATTTATGATAAAATTGCTGTGAAATAATCCGTAGTTACAATTTGCGCCAAAGTAATTGCTATAGATTTTAGTTTCATATCTGGAATAACTATAAAAATGTTAGATAATTGAAAACCTAAACTAGAGTTACTACATTTGCGATATACTTAACACATATGTTTTATAGTTATAATTTGCATCATTGTGGACAATTACTACGGATGTTAGTTCCATATCTATCATTGCTACAAAATGGCTACGAATGTGTTACAAGATCAGAAAATCAATCAATTTTGTAGCTAGTCCGTGACAATACATTCGCAATCTAACCAGCGAAATGGTTCGTAGCTAAATTTTTGTGGCCATTTTAACTTTTTTTTAGTGTTTGTCTGAATATACGTATTAAGATAAAAATCATTGCTATCTTAAGAACATGAAGATGAAGTTGGATGAGAAGAAGACATGACAATATTTTGATGAGTTTGAGAAAATAAAAAGAGATGTAAGTTTTGGGAAAAAAAATTCATGAACAATTTCTCTTAAATAGAGTTTTGTCAACATGTGTCAACCATTAGATAGGATTATGTTTTAATATGAATTGATAATTAGTATTCTTTACTTCTAAAATTTTTACTAACATTATATACTTTTATCGATATTTTCTTCATCTCAACAATGGGGTGAGATTACGTTTCAATCTTATTCATTGATTAATATTCTTTACTATTTAAACTTTTATAAATATTATCTACTTTTACCAAAATTATCTTCACAGTAAATTATGTTTCAATTTGAATCATTGATTGGTATTCTTTACTTTTACACTTTTTACCAACATTATCCACTTTTACCAACCTTATATACTTTACCAACACTATCTCCATCCCTACCGTTAGATGAGATTAAGTTTCAATCTGAACATTGATTGGTATGATTACGTTTCAATCTGATCCGTAAATGATACCTTTTACTTTTACTATTAGAATCACATAATTTCCGAAACTTCTCATCCCCAACCATTAGATTACATATTATCTTCATTTGACTGTCAAGTATTTTCTCATATTTTTATTTTTTTATTGAAAATAATTATATAACTCAAGTCTATAAAGAGGGAACATAGATCATACATGTTGGAGTCTCACATCTCCATTGCTACAACGATCATTAAACATTAACAAATACACTTAAGGAGGCATAGAATGAAACACATGTACACCAAATTCAAGCATATGATTCATAGAGGTAAGATAATTTGTAACTTGATTTGAATATAGTGGACCCTCTTTCATAAAGCACGCATACCATAAACTCACCAAAAGATTCACTCTAGGAAAAAAATGACTTCACTAATTCAAAATAGTCAAAGTTCTTCCTGTACAATTGAGGGAGACCAACTTTTATGTCATATATATATATATATATCTCAAAATCTAATTATGGGTAAGAATAAATCATTTGAGAGTTTATGGTCTTGCATCAAAACCGAATTCAATAAAGCTTTATCGAATCATATAACAACCATTCTCCCGAAATGATCTTTGTAATCTCGATAGTTAGTAATCAACATAGTCGTTTCAAAATTGAGAGGTTGTGTAAGACAAGTTGAAAATTTAAGACCAAGTGGAGCTTCCAAACAAGTTGTGAGTATTCAAAATTAAATATCATCCTTTTTTTTATCTTAATTTAATTTTTCTTAATGAGGTTTTACTTATCAACTCACTTTATATTTCCTATTGTGTAACTATTTGTCCACTTTTATGCAATTAAATCAAGTCAATAAATTATTCATAGAAGACTTTAAATATAAGAAATGTTTTAAATTTGATCATATGTTGTCAAAGCTTACAGACATGAAGAAATACTCTAATATAGGAAGTAATCAAGGCCCCATTTGTAAGAAGCGATATGCTCGAGACGAGTCACAACAACCCAGTTCAACCATTCCAAATTATGAGGGTATGTAATCATTCTTTATTGATTTAAATGATGAATTTGAAAATGAAGAACAAGTGCATTCTATTGGTCAAATTTTAAAAAGACCAGAAATAAAGAATAGATGAAAAGAAAAAACAAATAATGAGATGGATTAACATTTTAATTATCTAAATAATAATAATAATAATAATAATAATAATAATAATAATAATAATAATAATAATAGAGATACTAAAGCAAGTCAAACTGTTATGCAAATAAATTAGTATCAAGCATAACTTAACTATGAGTTTCCACTATTGTGAGTTAAAAATGAAGTAAGAAAAATATATGTGAAATAAGAACGTGAATGAAACCGTGAAGAGAATAAAGTTTTAATAATGGATATTGATTCCAATACTGATCCCACTTCACATGAGTTACTGAGGAGGGATGGATCGAGAATTTTTGAAGAAAAAAAACACAAGAGCAATAATTTCACGAAGGAAGCGGATCCTCTAATCTCTTTGAACCATCATTTTTCGGAATAAGAGATGATGGGAATGACTTTTCTAGTTTTTAGATTTTATTATGTCACATCTATTAAGGTTTTCTTATGTATTTTACAAATGCAATTTATTTCGATATAATTAATCAAATTTTAATGTTATCATTCCTATTTTAACTATATCTGTAACGTCCACAAGTAGGCCTAAATTTTTTCGAATAAATTATTATTTAAAATTTTGCTTTTTACAAAATTGACTTTCGAAAGTTTCATATCGGAATAAATCGAAAATCCACTCTAAGGGTAAAATTTTAATTAGAGACCAAATTCGGAAGTGTTGAGTCAATTTCGATATTTGTAACTAATTTTGAAATGATTTTCGTAAAACCGGGTCAATTTCGAAAAAATAGATTTTCATCGATTTCAAATGTGACTTTCAAATTAAACATGGTTTTAGTGGTACAAATACATTCTTAGAGTCGGAAAATATTTTTGAAAGCGAAACCGAGAGCGGAGCGGAGTTTCAGTTTGGGTTGGAGGATTGTGAGTGGGCTTGGGGGTTATTGGGCCAATAGAGTGAATCAAGCCCAACACCAACCAAAAGGCCTATCACACCACCACAACACCACCTTATCTCCACCCTCACTCTCACTCTCATCTCTTCAAGAAACAAAACACGTTTCTTCTTCTCTTCATCACTCTCAAACCCTGACCTCATTTAATTCTCTTCAACCACCAAGACCCACTTCATTAAAGCTTGGAACCACCATCATCTACCTCATTTAATTCTACTACAAGTGTTTTCAAGCTCCCTGCTCTCTTCATTCTCTTGGTAAGGTTTAAAAGCTCATTAATGGTGATTTTGATTCTTGAAGCTTTTGATTTATATTGATAGCATGAATAGGGTCCTTAGCAACTCTATAACACTTCCGGATAGTTAGTTTTGTTGATTTTGGTCATTATTAGTGTTTTTTTATTTATAAAAACCCCTTAGAGTCAGAATAATGGTTTTGATGAAATTGTATTGGGTATTGATTTATGTTGCTTGGATTGGTTCCAATAGGCAACCGAGGTGTTGGAGAGCACTAAACCGAGGAGACTAGCTAGTTATCTTTGGATGAAAGTTTAGCACTTTCGTTTTATGCTCTATATGATTGTATGATGGTTGTTATTGTGTTGATTGCACTATAACATGTTAATAATGCTAATTACTTGGTAATTGATAGATGAGTTGAATAATGTGATGATAGGGTCATGCAGACACTTACGAAATTGACCTTGAAATGGTGATGAGCTTGTGTATATGATGATTGTTTAGTTCATTGTGTGTTTCTTGGTGACCATGGAGGCCTAGGATTGCTAAACAATAGATTTTGAATATGAATGGTGTATTTGAGATCAATGCACCTTACTTGTTTCGTAAATGGAAATGGTTATGTTTTGCCATTGAGGCCATGTGAAAAGAAATGGTATTTGGTGCCATTGTGGAGAAATAACAATGGTACTACATGTTTTATGTAAAATGGAAAGAGAGTAGTAAATGTTGTTTGATCACTTAAAAGAGTGCCCTTGTTCTTAACTTGATCTAGGTGAATGTATTGGCATATCATAGGGAACTTAGAAGTATACTTCGACACATGAAAATGTGAACTAGGCTTGAAGTGCCGCTTATTTAGGGCGACAATCCTCCCTGGATGAGACGGCATCAACCCGGTCCTTTATGGATCCCCTGTTTGATCTTCGGATCCCTTGTTTGGTCTTTGGACCCCCTGTACATGATTAATCTTCGGATCCCTTAGGGTTTCAACCCCCAACTGTCTTGTTTTCCCTATTAGAGTTAAGTTTAAGGGCGGATAAACTAAAACACGGCAATTGTATGTCTTGTATGCTTGAAATGGTAAATGATGCCTAATGATTGATAAATGATTGTTTGATGTGGATGAGAATCACTTTAGAAACCTTAAAAGGTAACTAAACAGAATAAGGAAACCAATGGGATGAATTGGAAAGTTGGAAAAGTTAGTCAAATTGGAAAATATTATGTTTTTCTCACCTGGGCGTCCTGGCAAAAGAGTCAGGACGCGAGCCAAGGTGCTAATCACCTACAATACCAGTTTCCACGGCCTGGCCGGCAGCCTGGAAAAGGAGGCAGGGTGCTGACCAGGGCGCATAGTGGCTATGGTACCACTTTTGGCGGCCTGGTCACTTAGACCAATGCGCGAGGTAGGGCACCATAGTGGGTCTGGTACCACTTTTCGCAGCTTGGCAGGTGGCCTGATCACTTAGACCAGGGCGCTAAGTGACTTTCGGTATAAATTTCTGCAGCTTGGTCAGCGGCCTGGTCAAGGTGAGTGCAGTAATCCACGGATAGGAATCCACAGATCGATGCCAGCCTTATCCTCAATATCTGGAAACCCAAAAACGGTAGGGTATATGCCACTTTTATCGCCTAGGTAAGTGTAGTAATAACTATTCCTTTATACTCTCCTTTAGTATGTGTTGCATCGACAACAACTGTGGGAAAAACATGTGATAGTAATCCACGGATCGATGAAATGAGAGCAAAGAATGATACAAGAAAGTGTTGTAAGGTCTAGTATGTATCAAAGTAATGGTGCCCGGGTTAGAAGCTCTTAGATATTTGAAGTAAGCAGGAAGGAATTGATAAGACTGGATCCCATCACCATAAGAAAACCATAGATCATGTTGGATGGCTCTCCATGCCTTGTTGTACTCAATCTTAACTTGATAATGATTCTCTATTTCATTTTGCACATGTTTAGCATGATAGTCGGCCACGGTGACCCATGTTGAATATAAATTACCAAGTAGATCAAACTTCACAGGTCGATACTATGAAGTGTGTGTATCTGGTATACATGAATATTTTTGAGTTAAGCTCTATAATGTGCCACATTGAAGAACCTAACCCTCGCCTGGCATTAAATACAAAAGAGCATGTTTCGTCTGAGCATGCCACTTTAAAGCAAATTTTGATAGACCTGATAATTTTGATCGTGAACTTATTCTCCAGAGCATACTTCCCAACTAAAATCTTTATTTCCTTCTTCTTTTTAAACCTCTTACCTTTTTCAAGTTGATTTCTTCGAACTGGAGCAAAAAGAGCATATATGATATCTTGTGTGAATGAATAACATCTAGCACGAGGCAATACCAATTAGGATCGTCTGGCATAGCGGCTCTACCTAGTTCTTCTTCATCATTTTGTGAGCTAACTACACTCTTCAAAATCATTCAAATCATCAACTTGTATTGGTTCGTTCTGCCTTCCATCTGCACCACCCCAATATTTTCCTACTCTTCAAACACATCATTTGCAGTGGGTTCATTAAGATAAAAAAAAGGAAGATAATTTTCTTTTGTAGTAATAATAATATCCATATAATGTGTGTCACCATCTATGTGATCACTGCTCCCATATACTTGTACATTATGTTCCTTGCCTTTCACAATAGTAAATATACATGTGATCTTCATGATCCTCCTTCACGAAATTAAAATCTTCATCGTCTGTAACTTGATACCGCTGTTTCGTAGAATCTGTTGACAGTGCATATATGGTCAAATCCAAAGTAAATATTATATTAAGTTTTGTATATAGTTTCTCCACTAATTGGGAATAAGAAATATCTGTATCGAGCAGCAAAACGAACATTTCACCACCCTTATTTACCATCAACCCATTTTGCCTTGAACTTAACCAAGGTCTTTTTCATTGCCATACCTAGACAAATGAAAGAAACGTTAAAAGTGTTTGATAAGATATGAAATTGAATTTAAAATTAAATTTAGCTTTTCGGTCAAGCATACCGGGAAACCGTAAAAAATTGAATTTGCTTCCCAGTCTTGTAACCGGGAAGCATGAAAAATATTTTGCTTCCCGGTTAGTATTACCCGAAAACAAGTAAAATATACTTTTGCTTCCCGGTCTAGATAGCCGAAAAGCAAAAGATTGCCAGTGCTTTCCCGGTCCATACACCTAGAAGCAATACAAAAACTATTTTGCTTCTCGGTATCGAACCCAGGAAGCATCATATCTGCTTCCCGGTGTCGGGGACCGAAAAACGGAATAGTTTTTTAACTGCTTCCTGGTGTCGGGACCGGGAAGTACTTTAAAAAAATTTTAAAAAGATCCCTAATTGAAAATTCGAGAAATTAAACCTGTACATTAAAAAGTGGTTCCAAATAACAATCAATCAATAAATAGAGATCCTAAACTAATAAAAACCATGCATATAATATATAATTAATGTGCCTACACAACAAAATACAATCTCTACCATGTCAAAACCCTTATAGCTTAAGAAACATACCTTTTAAGAGCAGTAGAAGAAGATATATGAGTTATTTGCTGGAAGGAATTCTACAGTTATGATTGGGATTCATTCAATTTGGTGAAAAGAATTCACGGTTGGTAGGTTTTTGAGTTTCATGGAAAAAAAAAGATTAGGGTTCTTTCAATTTGGGAATAATTTGATTTTAATTGTTTATTTTGGTAGAGATTTTTATTTAATTTGGCGGGGTCATTTTGTAAATATTTGATTTGAATTCAAATATTTAAATATAAGGGCATATAAGACTTTATACATTCTTTTAAGAGTTAATGAAAATTTTTTATTCATTTTTTAATATGAGAGGGCATTATTGTCAATATGGTCTATTGGATGTAACTTTATTTATATTTGAAAAAAAAAATTAATATAGAACTAAAAGTTTAAAAATTTTAATTTAAAGCTTATTTCTAACTTAGTAAAAAATATATATATATATTTTTGTAATTTTACTAAATTAATTTTTTTAAAAAATAAAAAAAATCAACTTTGAGTAGTTTTCAAATATTTAATATATTTTTAATTATTTAAAAAAAAAATCATCCTTGATGGAGGCGTTTTGATGAGTTGCCATTCTAAAAGTGAAGGTGGCGGCAACAACGGGCAGTCATTAGCTATTCCCTATTCCTAGTTGACAATATACAATGCAACTAGTGCTTTGTGGAGGTGATTATATTACATACTCAAAAGCCGGTTCATTTGAATTTCAAATTAATGCTATTGGAGAGGAGCCCCACTATAATGGACAATAAACAAACCCCCATATAACATCTCGCCACATGGGTTCTTCATCCCCACCTCACCTGGATTTATCATCCATTAAGGTTGACTTCTCACCTCTCCCCTCTGTTCATTAATTAATCAATACTTTTCCTATATTGTGGCCAATTATTAGTTTAATGTATGTGATGGTTTTTTAATTTGTTTTTGAGTTAGGTGAGATCCACAAACCTAGAAATATGTTGTGAGTGATAATTGATTCTAAGCATGCCTTTTTTCTAGTTTATCCAATGGTGTTCATTGACAACCCTTCTACTTATTGGTTGAATTGAATTTTGCATCAAAAGGTTTCATGTGATGCATCATCTTCCACTATGTATGAAGAGAGAGAGTTTGTGAGTGAAGACAAGACATTTACTTGGAAAAAATGGTGCATGAATGTGTGTATTAACATATCACGAGGATATATGTCAACTCACTTTTTATAGAGTGTAGAAAAGCCGTAGTTCTATTTATAGTTACATCATGGTAGCAGGAAGATAATGATCACTTAACCTACCTTATTTGATGTTAAACCATTAGAATTCACGGGTGAATTAGTGAGAGTTGAAATAGTCACAATAGTCATCTTAATCATCATTTCATAATGTAGTGCGTATACGCTGACTTTTGACTTTATATTAAAAAGGCAATGGCAATGATTTTGAGAATATTTTTATATTATTTCAATATACTTTTCTTATTTTCTTATAAATGAAATATACAATTATACATTTTATATAGTTTCATCTACTCCCATGGATGAATTTCTTTTTTATCTAATGGTTATAAATTATAACTGATTTATCCGGCCGTCCACAAATGAAATTCATCTTTATAGTCTTTGATTATTAGTTAAGTTGTAACAATTCCAGATGCTTCTGGAATGTTGATACTAAGAGATAGACTTTTCAAGTTTACAAGATGTAGATTCTGCCTTGGGCCTGATCTTGGACTTGAACCCATTGAAGTATAGCAGATTTGATTGGGTATTGGGCCAGGTATCTTCAACACCACCAATCAAGTTGAACCTTGATTTGGGAATTAGGTTTAGCTTACTGCAGAGATACTTCGACCTAATTGACTTTAATGGCTTTGTCAGAAGATCGGTAAGTTGCTCGTTCGTACTAACATATCTGATGTCGAGTTCTCCGGTGGCTATTTTGTCTCGAATGAAATGGACGTCGACCTCTATATTCTTCGTTCTAGAATGGAACATAGGATTTTGAGCCAAGAGTTGAGCTCCATTGTTGTCACACCAAATCACCGATTGTAGAGGAAGTTTGAATCCAAGTTCTGTTAGAGGTGAGTTGAGCCATAGAAGCTCTGTGGACACATGAACAAGAGCTCGGTATTCTACTTCAGTACTTGACCTAAACACTGTCTTTTGTTTCTTTGGCGTCCACAAGATGACATTGCCCCCAAGAAGGACGACACAACCGGTGGTAGACTTTCTGTCGTCAATAGAACTAGCTCAGTAGAGTCACTGAAGGCTTGAAGTTGCAAAGGTGTCGAAGAAGGTCAAAAGAAGAGTCTTGTATCTATTGTCCCTCTCGAGTAACGTAAAATTTTTTTTACAAGCTATCCCGTGGTTCTGATTTGGATTGGAAAGATATTGATTAAGTTTATTTATTGTAAAATTTATGTCTGGCCTTGTGTGATACAAGTATTAGAGAGCTCTGATAATGCTGCGACAGTGTGAAGGATGTTCATATGGAGGACTACTATTCTGGGATAACTTACTGCCAATAAATAAAGGAGAGGAGCAGCGCTTACAAGTGAGCATATTTGCTTTGACAAAAAGATCATAGACATATTGACCTTGCGAGAGGTGAAGACCATCACTATTGCGATACACTTCAAACCTTAAGAATTGATGAACTGATCCTAGATTTTTCAATGAAAATGATTTTTGCAGTTGACTGATGAGAAATTGAATATTCCGTGTTAAGCTTCCAGTGACGAGTATGTCATCAACATATACTAGGATGATAGTAATGTTGTTGTTTGATGATTGGTATAATAGAAGTATTCGATAGTGCATCAGTGTACCCCAATGTTTGAGAGTTTGTTTTAGTGTGGAGTACCAGGTCTTAGGAGCCTGCTTCAGACCGTATAGTGCTTTGTCCAGTTTACATACATGATTTGGGAATCGTTGATCTACAAATCCCTCAGGCTGGTTGATGTAAACTGTTACAGGTAGCTTCCCATGTAGAAATGCATTACTAATATCCAACCGTTAGATATCCCAACCATAGGAGACTAGTAGAGAAAACATGACCTTTATTGTAGAGGATTTTACTACAGAACTAAAAGTCTTTGTAAAGTCCTTTCCCGGAGTTTGATTGAACCCTTTAGCGACAAATCTCGCCTTCTGACGTATGAGGTTTCCATTTGTATCAAATTTATTCCTAAAAAGCCATTTGGTGCACAATAGATTCATAGAAGAGTTGTAAGGAACTAGATGCCAAGTGTGATGGAGTAAAAGAGCATTATACTCTTCTATCATAGCTTCTTTCCATTTAGGATCTTGTAGAGCTTGAGCAACTATTTTTGGTTCAAATGAGAGTAGTTTTGTGTCTGTTACAAAAACATTTGGTTTGTGTATACCACTTTTTGCACGTGTCTTCATTGGGTGAATATTTATGATAGGCTGTGATAGAGATTTGGATAGAGATACTATAGGAGCAGGTGCAGTGTTTAATAAATCATGGGTAGAGTGTATGGGGTTTGGTTCATCTTGATTAGTATTAAAAAATTGGAGCAGATAAACTAAAAGTAGGAGAATATACTTGTCTGCTTGATGTCAAAAGTAATGAACCAGGAGAGCCAACTATCAAGAGTGTACATGGTCTGGCCCGTTGATATTCCAACATAGAAGAGATAGTTGAAAAATGTATAGTAGATGAGTGTGTTTCTGGATTTTGGGATTTTGATGGAAAAAAAGGAAAGGTAGGGGAACTCAAATTCATTGAATACTACATGTCTTGAAAAATATATTTTACCACTTAGAGCAAGGCATTTGTACCCTTTATGAATATGATCGTAGCCTAAAAACAGACATTTGGAAGTGCGATGGGCAAATTTATGTTGATTATAGAATTGGAGATATAGAAAGCAACTACAACCGATTGTTTTTAAATCTACATAGGTTGGGGGTTTATGGTAGAGTTTTTTAAATGGGAAAATATTATCTAGAGTTGGTGTAGGTAGATTATTGATAAGATAGGTAGCAATTTGGAAGGCCTCCAACAAAAATTATAGTAGCATTTTGGCTTGAGAAAGTAGAGTCTGTCCAAGTTCTGTAATGTATCTGTGTTTTCTTTCTGAGACCCTATTCTGTTGATATGTGTAGGGACGACTGAATTGAATTTGTATTCCTTGATCTGTTAAGTAGGGTATTAGACTCTTGTACTCTCCTCCCATATCACTATGTAAAGCTTTTATTTTATGATTCAATTGTAACTCTACATGGGCTTTGAATTTAATAAACAGAGATTTGGTGTCAGATTTTTGTTTCAAGGGATAGAACCATGTGTAATGGGTGTAGGCATCAATGAATATGGCATAGTAACGATGTCTTTTAGTTGATGGACTAGGAGATGGACCCAAAGATCAAAATAAATTATTTCAAGGGGTTTTTTTTAGAAGAGATGGGATGAGAATGGAAAAGGTAATTTGTGCATTTTACCCATTTTGGAAGCATCACAGAAAGTAGTATCATTTTTGTGCATATGAATTTTCACTGATTTCAAGATTTTTGTGTAATACATGATCATTAGGATGACCAAGACGATTGTGCCATACGTTGACATTTGTATTAGTATTAGAATAATTTAGTTTGTTGTAGAATAAGAACTGTAAGTAGGAGTAGGTAAAATTGCACCAACTTGCTTAGTTTAGGTAGGAATACTGTATAGGCCACCTCGTTGAACTTTCTTGAGTAGAGACTTCCCTGAAACTTTGTCCTTAAACACACAAGTAGAGTTAGTAAATTCAACACTTACATTATTATCTTTTGTAATTTGTGAAATACTAATAATATTTTTGGTAATAAGAGAAACGTGCAAGATGTTTTTGAGATTGAGAGATATGTGTGTGGTGTCTTTTGAATGTAAAATAGTTGATCCAATATTAGAAATTGGTAGAGAGTTACCATTTCCAGCAGTAAGCTGGTCTGTGTCATTGTATTCTATACTGATTCATAAGTTGTTGAAATCTGGAATAATGCGATTTGTAGCACCACTGTCAACGAACCAAGTCGGTTGTGTCGATGATTCAGGAACTGATGTAGCAGTAGGACTCTGAGAGATGAAGGATTGATACCTAGGTGGGGTTGCATTGTGATTTTGGTGATTCTGGATTGCAAAATTATGAGAGACATGAGAGATGTTAGGTCTTGGTCCTTGATAATTAGGGGGTGTTGGATTTCCCTGCCAGTATATGTCAAATCTTTTATGAAATTTTAAGGCATCGTGACCTGTTAACTGACAATACAGCCTATTATTTCTATCCCCACGAACTCTGCCTCCTCTGCCTCTGTAGTTTCCTCTGGCATTAGAGTTGAATATATTGTCATAGTTGTTGTTGCCGTGATTGTTATTGTCATAATTATTTTTTTCATAATTATTGTTGTTGGCAATATTTGCAAAAGAGTTAGAAACAAAGATCTGTGAGATAATATTCTGTTGTTCAAGACAAGTTTCATGTATCATCAATGCATATTGAAATCTTGTAATGTATGGATCTGCATAGAATGTGTTAAATGAACAATTATAGACTCATATTCTAAACCTAAACCATTTAGTCCACATAAAATGAGTTACTGATCTGAAACAGGATGTCCAGCCACATTTAGAGAGTCTCCAATTTGCTTTATTTTCTTAAAATAGTCTGAAATAGATGATGCACATTTTTTAGAGTAAAAAGTTGTTGTTTGAGTAGTAAGACTCTAACTATGGAAGTTTGAGCATAAATATTTTTTGGATTAGTCACACCTATCTTGATAATGAGGCATGATTCACTTTGCTAATGACTTGGTCACTAATTGTAGTGAGTAGCCAACATAAGAGTAGTTGGTCAGTTCTAATCCAAAGCTTATATACAGGAGTTTCTGCAGGTGATGATGTTTTAGAAGTTGTGTCTGTTGTAGGAAGAAATTGTGTTGGAGGATTTGCTATTTGTAAGATATATGATTTCAGATCTAAAGCTCTAATTGCAGCTAAAACTTGAGCTCTCTAGTTTACAAAATTTTGATGATCTAACTTGAGTGGAAGGTTGAATTTAAAGCTTTTGCAGAAGAAGGTAGAGTGATGGAGGGAGGATCTGTGGTTGATGATGAAAAAGAGGAGTTGTTGCTGTTATTAGCCGCCATGGATGATTTAGACGTAGGTCTATTTTATGGCTCAGATACCATGGAAAAGACAATGATTTTGAGACTATTTTTGTTTTATTTCATTCTATATACATATATATATATATATATATATATATTAATTAGAGAAATTGATGGGAAGATAAATTATTTTTAAATTATTTTTATTAAGTATATTTAATTTTGAATTCTGATTGAGCTCCTAATACAAAATGTATATATTCCCTATTTAGATATAATTTTTTAATTAGTTTTTAAATAAATGATGTTATAAATTAGGTTAAAAAATTGTCAAAAAAAAAAAAATCATTGATTTTAAAAGATAATGGTGTTGACTGTTGGAAAAATCTGATAACCATTATGGAATTCAAATTATAAGTAAAGAAATAATAAATATTCAACTATTTGTACATGTCACAGTTTCCAGTTAGCCTCATATAGGAATTTTTTTTATTTGGTACTCTTTATAGTTGCAATCTTATCTGGATACGACCTTATGTGTTTATGTGGCATATATTTTTTTGTTGTTTGGCATCGCCTACCACCTATTTCAAATCTCTGTTGGCAGTTTATGTCACATTTTAAAAAAAAAAAAATTGTCATATCGGCATACTGGTGTACATTAAAATAAAATTGTAATTATGGGGAACTAACTAATAAATTTTTTTAAAGTACATGGGCATGATTAAATTTTTATATAAAAATAAAATAATTTTGAAACAAAAATGTATATATTATTTAAAATATATAAATAAAATTATTTTAAAATAATATATAATTAATTATTATCTGTTTAATTTGCCGAACTATCCATTTTGAATAATCGTTCATTTTAAAATTATATAAAAATTATCATTGTAAATCCATTAAAATTTTTATTTAAATCACAATTCAAATTATTTTAAGTATTATTTTTATTTTAATATATATATATATATTTTAAATAATGATATGAAAACTTGTGAGAGAGAAATAAAATTTTGTTGTTACTATAACTTTATTTTAATTTATAATCATGGTTTGATTGATGTGATATATGTTAAAGTTAGTCGGATAACTTCTTTTTCTTTTGAAAATGATCACATCAATTGATTAGTTGTTAGTGATGTTTAACCATGCAATCATTTTAAAATGAGTTGATTGCTTAAGTGATTTAAGTTGCATTATTGATTGATTAAATACGCCTAACCCTATACTTAGATAACTTCCTTATAGTTGCAATTTTTGTAGCGTCAAACCCCCAACACGATTAAGATTGTGATGAGAAACTCAACCGCCACATTATAATGCAAATACAATTAAAACCATAACAAATACTCAAACTCTCAAACTCTTATACTCAGTTATGATTTACAATTCAATATCTCTAAATAATCTTTTCATTTCATAAACGAGTCAATGGTACAAGTACATAAGAACAACTTGAAATACATTACCAAATGGTTTACAAATCATTTCAATAACAATGGAATCCCAAACTAAGGTATTGGGTAAAAAGAAGCTCTAGTTTAGATTTCAATTTCATTTAAATAACAATGGAATCTCAAACTAAGGTATTAGATAAAAAGAAGCCCTACTTTAGGTTTCAACTTTCTCAATGCTAAAAATTGTACAATAATATTTTTAAAAATCATATAGTGGTGCCTAAGATGTTAAATCTTTCCGAAGGTCACCATACCCTAGTACTATGCTTAACCACTTGTGGTTACCATTTAGGTCCAAAGGAAGAAACAAACAAATAAAAATAGAGAACAATGGGGGTTAGGCTATCGGGTGTATATTTTGCAATTTTATACCCAAACAAACACACACAAATGCTTTAACATCAAATAATTGGATGAGCAAGCAAATGCATCCTAAGAACTTGTCAAAGTTCCTAAATCAACCAAGCTAATCTCATACAAGCATATCACTCAAGCAAGGCAAATCAAACAAATGGATTCAACCAATTGCACTTGATTTTTGATGTTACCAAATTAATATCTAACTCTCACCGAATTAAGAATTCAGCAACCTGCATAATAGAAAAAACCAAAGAACTAGCCAAATTACATATCGAGCTATAATTCAGTAACTGGTGAAACGGACTACACCAAGCCCCTAACCGAGTTGTATACCGAGTTAGTTACCGAATTGTAACTTGGTATCTAAAGAAAAACACTACTCATGCCTCTAACAAAATTACCTACCAAATTGCATACTAAATTGTAATTCGATAACTCACTGAAAAAATCACTCCAAAATGTCAATTTCGTCAAATATCAAATTGGTATTGAAATAGCGCCGAATTATAGTCTGGTATCTTATAATAAAATGACTCCAAAATGCACAACTTAAGGGTTACCGAATTGATACTGAATTATAAATTCAGTATCCTACAGAATTTGGTTTGTTTTAAGGTAATTTGACTTGAAATTTTTTCCAAAAAATCCAGATAACGTCACAAGTGTAGAGGTCATAACTAATAGTATCAAATAGTGTTCGAAACATCCAAAAATCATCTTACATTTACCAAACATTATTGAGCTTCATTTGAAACCACTTGAACTCATGATTCCTTATATTTTTACACTTACTATTAGTTGCCAAACTATTAATATATAAAATCTCAATTAGGCCCTAAAATACCCATTTAGGCTTTATGATAAATAATAATAAGTGCTTTTTATGGTGCAGACATGCATATAGCTAGTCTTGGCTAATTTATATCATTCATAATAATTATCCTTAAGTTACCAATTTTATATCATTGCCCCAAAATAAATAATAGACTTGAAAGCGAGAAATATAAAATGGACCGAAGTCCCTAGTCGGGAAAGTCCGTAATTGAATCGAAATTCTAAGCCGAACCTCTTAGTACCGTAAGAGTGTTTCACAATCATATGGTATTGATTATCAAGAGACTTTCGCTCCTATGGTTAAATTAAATACTATTCATGTCCTTTTATTCTTGGCTACTCATCGAGTTGGAAACTACTTCAAATGGATGAAAAAAAATCTTTCTTAAATAGAGAACCGGATGAAGAATTTTATATGGATTTGCCTATTGGTTTAAATGTTCAAAATAGAGAAGATGAGATCTACAAACTCATTAAATATTTATATGGTTTAAAGCAATCACCTAGAGCTTAGCTTGGAAGATTTAGTAGGGCTGTAGCAAGTTTTAGATATCAACAATGCAATGCGGATCACACACTCTCTGTGAAATACAAACAAGGAGGTAAGATAACAATGTTAAGTGTATATATATATATATATATGTATATATATATTTGATATAGTCCTTACTGGGAACGATGAGCATAAATAGATTCAACTAAGAAATATCTAACTACACAATTTGAAATTAAAGATTTAGGAAGCTTGAAATATTTGTCAGGAATAGAGTTTGTGAGAAGTCAAAATGGGATATCAGTGTCTCAAAGGAAGTACACATTTAACCTACTCTAAGATGCTAGTATGATCAATTGCAAGCCATGTAAAACGCCAATTGAATAGTTTATGAAATATATTGACCAAAAGATTAGATTTCCCACAGAAAAGGGTAGGTATACAATATGGTTGGTAGGCTTCTATACCTATCACATATACGTCGAGACATAAGTTATGCTATCAGCATTCTTAGTTAATTTATGAGCTTCCTACAAAGGAATATATGAATGGTTTGTATAGAATGTTGAGATATTTGAAGAGCTCGCCATGAAAAGGAATATTCCTTAGCTACAAATTATCTAAAAGTTTGGAGATTTATACGAATATAGATTGTGCATGATCTATAATTGATTTAAGATTAACTACAAGGTATTGTAATTTTATTTAGGGAAATATAGTGTGTTGGAAGAGTAAAAAGTAGTGCAAAAGCTGAGCTTTAATCTGTGGCTCATGGATTATGCGAAGGATTATGGTTGAAGAAGTTATTAACTAAGTTGCAAATTAAAATATAAGGTCCGATGACGATTCTATGCTACAATCAATTTACCATTTGTATGGAAAATGACCTATCATGGTAGGAAAAAATACATTGATATTGATAAACACTTTGTCAAGGAAAGAATAGGGGAAAATGTTACCGAGCTGGTATACTCCAACAAATGAATAGACAACGAATATATTTACTAAACCTCTGCCAAAACATAGCTTCAACTATGTGTAGGGGTGTTCAAAAAACTTGTGACCCAAAAATCTGACCCGAACCCGTCGAGTTTATCAAGGTTCCGGTCAGTCGGATTCATTAACAAGGTTGAGGTCGACCCATAAATTTAGAAAAAGTCAGATTTTTTAACCGACCCGACCCGACTTTGACCCGTCCCGATAGACCCGATAAGAGGCTATTTTCATTATTTTATTTTTAAAATTTTTGTGCATATTACTAAATATGTAATGTTTTTTGGGTTCTTTAATCAATATCAAGATAAATGGTACCATTATGTATCATAAATTGGAAATATATTTATATATTTTTAAAGTTTTATATAATTTTTTTAAATTTTTTTTTATTAATGGGTCTAACCCGACCTGACCTTGACCCGACCCGATCTTGATCCGAGATCAATCCGAAATACTAAAGGGTTTGGTCTGGTCTGTATTATTACTACAATTCGGGATTAGGGTCAAACGGATCGATCTGGATTTGACCCGAGCGACCCGTGAACACCCCTACTAATTATGTGGTTATCAAGTTGGGTTTTATTAACACATGACCTTACTTGTCGAGAAACGTAGTCAGTTTATTTATTTCATTCATATGTGATATTTGTATTAGTTTTCCCATTATAATTTTATATTGGGAGATTCCCAAAAAACCACCGCAGGTTTGGTTTATCAGCCAAAAAACCTCCCTTATTTCGTTTTTGGCCAAAAACCCTCTTTTTGTGTTTTTCCATCCAAGTACTGTTCATCCGTCAGTGATGAACAGAAACCGAGGGGTATATTTGTAATTTTCTATTTTTAATTTTAAAAAATTATAAATTATTTATCAAAAACTTTAAAAAATTATAAACAATTATAAAAAATTTAAAAATTTTATTAAAAATTAAAAAGATATTAAAAAAATTTAAAAAAAATTATTAAAAAAATAATAAATTTTCTTTTTTTTTTCCTCGCTTCTTTTTTTCCCTTTTTAAAAAGAAGGAAGAAAATAAAATTTAATTTTGAAAATTTTTTTATTTTTAATTTTTAAAATAAAATATTTTTAATTTTTCCTTTTTTTAATTTTTAAATTTAAAAAATAGAAGAAAAAATAACAAGGAAAAAAGAAAAAAAAACAAGAAAAAGAAAAATAAGAAAAAAAAATAAAGATAAAAAAGAAGAAAAACATATTTTTTAGAATATTAAATTTAAATTTTTATTTTTAAAAATAAAAATATAAATTACGAAAATGCCCATCGGTTACTGTTCATCACTGACGGATGAACAGTAACTTGGATGGAAAAACACAAAAAGAGGTTTTTTGGAAAAAAAAAAAAGAAACAGATGAGGTTTTTTTGGCTAATAGACCAAACCCGCAGTGAGTTTTTGGGAATCTCACTTTTATATTTATCAAACTAGTTTGTTGATGTATTATCTCTAACTAAATAGTGATGGATGGTTAGAAGTTGAAGTTAAATTAGACATCTTGATTTGAAGTGTTCTAGTTTGTATCAAGCTCATTATAAGTTTTCTTAAAATAAAAAGCCTTCTACAAATCAGAAGTGAAGTAAAATTACCCTAAATACATTCTAAAAATTTAGATTAACTATCGTCAAGTACTCATAAAACACATAACATTTGAATCTACACAGCAGTATCTTTATTATCAAATTTTCAATTAACTATTAGATTAGGGTTTCAAATAGCAGTAACAGTTAGCTATAAATTAGTTATTAAATTAGGGGTTGGATTGGATATTAAGTATTACATTTAGTTTTTAAATTAATTTTTAGATATGAAATTGTTAAAATTTATTACAGATATAAATATAAATATAATTTGAAAAATAATAGTATAATTAATTATAAAAAAAAATTAATAAAGTAAATCACTATTAACATTTAGGTTGTAATCTACCTCGATAACTTTCTCAAATATTATTTAAACGCTAATTGAAACACTAAATATTACTTTAAACATGGTCATTAATTATGATTTTTTTAAAAACTAATTTAAAAGAGGACTTTTTTTAAATGGGCCATCAAAAGATTTAGTTTTAAAAATAGGCCCATTCTAAAATTGTTGGAAAAGTAAATCTTTCAAGACTTTGATTGCACTCCATAGGCTGTGCTAACTTTTTTGCCCTTATAATTTCAAAAGGAAATAATAAATTAATTATAAAAGTGATAATACTTAAAGAATTATGTTATACTCAACTTACCCCTAATGAAGTTGAACCGATTTGAATGAATAAACCAGTTCCAGACCATTTGCACACTTTTCGGTTGTAATGATAGTATCGAATTGAACATTATTGTTTCTTCCTTCGCTGCTTCTTGCTATCTCCGTCGTCTCTTCTCTTCCAACTCTCCTCCCTCATTCGTCGTCGTTGCAACATTCCCTTCCATTGTGCTTCTCCTCCCACAATCTTTGTCGATTTTGAGGCTCGTCGACTGGGACGAACTCATCCGCAGTGAATCAGTGTTTCTTTCATTATTTAATTGCCCATCCCAATTTCCATCGATTAGCTCGTTATCACGTTCGGAGCTATTCCGTAGAATCAATGTTGGGCATTCTGTTGACAGACCTCAATCCAGGTATGTAATTGTTTGAGGATGCATGAATCAGTTGACTTGTGGTTCTTAAAGCCCCATTGATTTTAAACTGAATTATGAAGTGCAGTATCTTTGTCACTAACATTTGTCCAGTTTGTGTTGATATAGATTTCAATTTATCCATCAATTCTTGGTCGACTAAGTCAGACGATCTGGTACATTTGATACACTTAACCCTAATGTGTGTTATGATCAATTAATGGTTCATATATAACTTGAGTGAAAGGATTTGTTTGAATTCCTATGCTTCAGTTCTTATGTTATTATTACTGTGTTAAACAACATTTTATCATAATTCATTTTATTCGAAGAACTCTAATTAGCTATGAAGGAGAATAACTGAACACTTGATGGACATTGATATTATTTGTTAAAAATTGAGCTGTAATGTATGTTCTAAACAGGCAATAATTTTCCTGCATTTGTATTGTTCCTTTGCCTAGTGCATCATAATGTAAAAGTTCATGTATTAACTCGTAATTTCGTTGTGGTCAGTCAGAGTTTTAATAAATTGATACGTATGAAGTTTTATGTCTCTCCTCTGTGTTTTTATTGCTTAAATGTACAATATGTGAGGATCTTTGAATTGATTTGAAGATATTTCAGTATTTATGAAGAAGAATAACAGTACAGTTGATGAACATTTACTTTAATTGATGAATACTGAGCTGATAAGCATTTTCTAACAAGGCAATCGTTTCGCCCTGCTCCGTAGGTACATGGCCTCCTTCAGAGTTATCATTAACTATGATTTCATTTGGGATGAGTCTTCTTATGCTGTTGGAGACGTTATGTTAGATGTAATTGAAGAAGGAGTGAGTTTTGAGCAGGTATGCGGTTGGATATATGCCAAGAAGGGGATAGACATGGAAATATTTTATTTATTTATTTACTTCTTGTACCATAAATTTGGTGTATTTGTCAGGAGATTTCATATTTATGATGATAGTGGGCTTAAGTTTGCTAGATTAAGTGATCATCTATTGGAAATTTATGTCGAGAAGGCTTAGAGGATCATTAGTGCAAATGAGGATGACGATGCGGATTGCTTGGTAAATCAATTGTGTGTCCATAGTGATCTACTTATATGTGAGGATGGTGATTTTGCTGACCCCGAGTTAAATGACAATTTAAACGGTGATCCTCTACCTAGTATGTTCACCGGTGGTATAGGCGGCGATGAAGAGGAAGACGTTAACAGTGGGAATGATGGGGATGACGACGATAATTTGAGCGATTGGGAGAGAGAAGCGACTAATGAATCAAATCTCATGTAGGGATTGAGGAAAAAGACACTAATGCTGCTAGCAGACAGACTGGTAATGACATAGGAGTTTCTGTTTATCATCTACCTGGAATGGAGAGGCATAACTTTGATGATCAACGTATTTATTATTTGGATGCTGGCGAAAGACACAGCTGTTTGAGTAAAGGGGTTGTATTCAACAGGAAGGAGTGTATGAAGCTAGCCATATTCAGATACCCGCTAGAGAACAAGCTGTCTCTTTGTACACCCAATTCTACAAGTACAAGGTTCGAGGTTGAGTGCGTTGAAAGAGGATGCCCATTTGTATTTAGGGCCAGGAGATGTCATAAGGGATTCCCTATTTGGCATGTAACCGATTTTGTTTCCTCTTATACCTGCCTGCTAGATCCTGATAAAGCTGAAACACAAAGAGTAAGTGCTAAAGTAGCTGGACACTTGTTTGCTAATCGTCTATCCAAGACCAAGTTCACTGCCGATAACATATTAGCGAGATTAGAGCCAGGTTTGCTGTGGTTTTGCTTTACAGTAAAGCTAGGAGGGCTCTCCAGTATGTAAAAGACCTTGCATACGGAAGTCACAAAGGCTCATGGCAGTTGCTTCATTCGTACCTCAGCATTTTGAAGGAAACAAACCCCGGCAGCGTGGTGGACCTGCAGACAATCATTTTTTGTATTCGTTTTTCTGCCTTCGGCAGTGTATTTAAGGGTTCAGCAAATTCATTCTCATCCAGTTGTGTGTATGGATGCCACTCACATGAAGGATAAGTCAGTAGGTATTATTTTTGTCATTATCGGAATAGATGGGTCAGACTTCATATTTCCTATCGCATTTGGATTTGCTCCAAAGGAATCCAATGCAGCTTGGACCTGGTTTTTGCACAGGTTACATAGGGCTATCGATATGTGGGATAACCTTGTTCTTGTTACTGATCGTGGTAAGAGTATACCGCAGGCACTACGATATGTATTTCCCAATACACCTCATCTTGCTTGTTATTACCATCTGAAGAAAAACTTGATAGAGTATTTTAGCAGAAGGCCAGATATTGAAAAGGCATTCAGTAGAGCTATGAATACGCACTCAAGATCTGAATGTGATAGGTTGCTGGAAGGTTTGCGAGATTCTTGTCCTAACTTGCATAGGGAACTAGTTGCGCTAGGCAAAATAAAGTGGGCTAGGTCTTATTGTCCTAAAAGACGACACATAATCATGACTACCAACATTGCAGAGTCCGTAAATGTTGCCATTCTGCCCGCCCGTCGACTGCCGATAACTACCGCTCACGAATTCCTCAGGGATGACTCAACGATGGTTCTATTCGCGTCTTGAAACAGGAAATAAGCTACAAACTTCAATAACTTCTGCAGTTGTGGAAAGAATCAAGGACTTGTAACAGGACGCTGAGAAAGCTGAAGTGTTTCCAATTACGGAGGCAGCAAGGTACCATGTCCGAAATACCGAAAAGGGAGATGATATCCTAAATATTGAAGATAGAACTTGCACCTACGGGCTATGGCATATTGATGAGTTCCCATGTTTTCATGTTTTTGCTTGTTCAAGGTACATTTTTAAATTTTGTTAGGGATTATATATTTGAAAAGAACTTAACTTATTCGATCGTTTTTCAAAAAAGCGTTGAAAGCAGAATTAGATACACTTTTCATAATTGGATTCTATGTTGGATACTTTGTTGAACTGTACAGGTTTGCTAAAGTCCGAGTAAGTTCATTGTGTCATTTATTCTACAGCAAAGAGTACCTAGTCGGGGCGTATGGGAGTCCGACTAACTCCATACCCGGTAAAGAAGCATGGTGGACGGTGGAGAAGGTTATATTGCCCATGGAAGAAGTGTGCCAAGCAGACCGACCAAAAGAGAAGAGATACAGATCACATTTAGAAAGAAATAAGGACAGACAATCCAATAGGTGCCACCAAAGGGGACATACAATGTCTACATGTAAGGGTGCAACAACATCTTCTGGTGCAAGTACTATTGGTAAGTGCAAGCGTGTTATGCATTGTAAGCGGTGTAAGGGTGCTGGCCAGACCATTCGGACCTGTAAGGAGCAAGAGGTCGATGTTGATGCTACAGGTGATATGAGTTCCCGAGTTTCTTCCAGTGATAAACATGATTGATAGGCAACAGCATGACATTGAAGTTAACAGTAGCTTGCAATTGTTCCGGTTTTGACTTAAGTTCTTAACACCAATTGCCAAACCATTTTCATAATTCCAGTTTATTATACTTCATAGACTATCATTGTATATTAGATTCCATAAATTTCATTTATTTGTTAGGACTATCCATTTGGGGTTTTTAAATGCAGACCTTCACATGATAGATTGTTGTCAGTGGATGCTCATCCATATACGATTGGATAATGTAACATGGCTTCTCATAAACTTAGTTGCATGCATGACCATAAAGTTTCAAATGTATGAATATTATTCATATTATTTGTAAGCTACCCATCCTGATGTTGCCCTGCCAACTACGACTACAAAATAGGATTTCTGTTATATTAAAGACCACGCACATTAACCAGAAGGCTACGTTTCTTCTAAAATTACAAAAGTTTAGATAAGTAATAACTGCTAACATAAAACACATCAGGGTTGAACCAAACAAATCCATAAATGGACCACCTCAGGGGAGAACCAGTTACATGCACAACCTAAAGGGCCCACATCCCAAACTCCCAAAACAATCTCTTGCCCACAAGTACATTCTTTAGCTCTTTGAGCATGACCAATATAAAGCGGAAAATGAATCCAAAGAGTAATTGCGCAAGCAGAAGCCCTTAATCTTGCATCACTCAAGTCATCAACCAACAACGTACACATTATCGTCCGTCCCGCTCTCCTCTTACCTTCGTCAGGTTGACATAACAAGAGGATAGAAAACAAGTACAGCGTATCCCTGTGTCATTTCTTGACAGCAAACCGAATCGCTTCAAGACCATCATCCTACTAATGCAAAACGAACAATAGTCGTACACCATGTCTGAAAAGTGCTTCTGAGTTCCCACTTTCAAGACATTTTCTTACTAATTCCCTCTGTTTAGGATACACCCTCCAGGTAACAAAGGGAAGTCCATACGAATTGGCATTCTCATAGACAACGGTGTCTTTACCTAGCATGCAGGAATTTTTGTTCGTTGATGTGAAGGAAAAATAACTTTGCAAGGAATCCTTTGCGACCATAGTGATGATTTGAACCAGAATTTCAGGTGGTAAGACATCTTCGATGCTTTGGTTCGCCATTGTTCGGTATTTCACAAGATTAATTTTGGTCATGTTTTTAGTGTGGGTGAAAAGTTTCTGCCTGTTGTGACTCAGTTATATAGATAGTGATATGGCGGAAAATGTAAACACTTCTCCCACCACCATTTAACCTTTTTTATAATTATAATGATAAGTAATAACTTGTGGACTATAAAGAAAGTTAATCTAACAAGCAGGTCATAAATGACAGTGATTTTCAGATTTGACGGCAATAGGGTTGCATTTAATGTCTCCCATGTTCATGTACAACATTATCTATTATTATTTTTAAAGGAACAAATTATGCACCATGCCTCCTCACTTCTCTTCCACTTCAACAGAGACTGAATTGCATTATCTTGAACATCCTTTTGTTCGTAAATCGGATAAAAATGTGGTAAAGTCTTATCTGTAAAACCTTCATTTAATTCGATTTAGTCATAACAAGTATATTTAATGTCTCCTCATTGGATCATTTTTTTACATTCATATGGAAGCCAAATAACTAATATACGCATACGAATCATAGATACAACAATACTTCTTATTTCCAGCCACTTATTTTAGGCTGTCATGAGCAAGTTTTATGATAAACACCTACGATGACCCAGGATAAACTACATATAAAATTTTGAAATGTAGAGCATTTAATTTTAATGAAACATTTTCATTTATAATGACAGATTGCCACAGGTGTACCAACATAACTGGTCACATATATGATTGCCCGAGCCCACATTAAACCCAATTCACAGGTAAAATTGAAACCATTTACATGTTAAAATCTTAATAAAAGGTCTGGAAGGTTTTACAAAACATTACATAGGCCAAAAAATAGAAGCCTATTCAACTTAAAAAGTGTACATAGGTGCAAGCAAATCAAAACAACAAAATTCAAAGTAAGGAAAGCCGGAACTGGATAACCTCTGGGTAGAACAAGTTGCATGGACACCCTAAAGGGCCCCCACTCCATGCATTCAACAACATGGCTTGTCCACAAGTACATGCTACACCTCTTTCTGCATGTCCAATATCAAGACGAAAATGAATCCAAAAATGACGGATAGCGTTGTTGACCCTTAATCCTGTATCCCTCAGCTCGGCAACAGTTAGATCAGCAGACAGTTGTTTACCATATCTCTTTTTATTATAATTTCGTTGATACAACAAGGGGATGACATTAATGTATGTGGCATCCCTATGAATTTTTACTATGACCAAGCGAAATGTAGCAATACCTTCGTCCAGTTGATTCAATACGAAGAGGAACCGTACACCATGTCTGAATAATGCTTCTGGGTTCCCATTTTCCACACATCTTCTTAAAAATTCCCTCGGGTGGGGATAAACACCCCATGCGACGAATTGTACGGGCTTTAGGTTAGTATTTTCATAGACTTCTCTCTCTGTTCCTATCATGTAAAGGGTTTTATTTGTAAAAGTGAACGAAACAAACTTCGTAACGAACCTCTTGCGACCATTGTCATGATTTTAGTTAGTAATTCAGGAGGAAGAAGATCAAGGAAGTTGAGACCATCTAATATTGTTGTGTATTTTTCTTTAGACTTGTGAATAGGACATGGTTAAGTACGTTTAGTTTGCTCCCCTATGGAACTAACTTTATATTTAAGTATATAAGTATACTATTTAACTGGCGGGAATTTTTAATCAAGTCCTTCTAAATGTCATGCAATCCATCTGACTGTTTGAGGTGTAGTTAAGATCGAACCATACAGTTGTATCAGGTCGACGCCTATATCAAGAAATAGGATATGCATTTAATGAGTATCTTGTTCACCTGCCAGGTTAGGTTGTAGTATCTCAATAAGATCGAAATCTTTTCAAATCTAATAATTGCCTCTATTTAATTATCTTTTTTTAATTGAAATAAGATGGCAAAATCTTATATGAAAGCACTTCGTAAATCTTGAAGACATGACAGAATGGGTCTTGCAATAAATGTCTTCCTATTCACCCTCCTCATTTTTCAATCCCACTCATCCAGAAAATAGAGGTCTTTTACATTGTCATGATGACCTACATTGATTAATGTAGCCGGTTTGCACTGTAATTTTTATTCTAATTATTGCATAATTTCGGAAGCTATTTAGATTTCCAATGTTCTCTGACCGGCCAATACTT